>JAPWDM010000003.1:53431891-54033141 GCA_035578155.1 Brachynemurus nebulosus
CTGAAGTGAATACTGATGGAATTATAAGCCATTCTTCAATACTTTCATCATTATTTCAGTATCGTCAATACACGATCAATAAAAATGTCAGGATTTTGAAATACTGACAGTATTATTGATCGTGTAAAGGCAGCCTTACAGCCATAATTAGGAAGCCCGTTTCATCTTTAATTTGCTTAGCCGTAAGTTCAGGATACACTTCCATCATGTCTAATAAAAAATCCAAAACTGGCTTCTTCAACGGATTCTTTTTAAATGGTTTATCTACATCGTGATATTTGTCGCTGTTTGGAAATAGTAGCTTTTTATTGATTGCCGTTTCCAATTTCACATTGAATACCTAAAAAATTGGAGGCGAAAAATTATTGGGGCGAAGCAGTTGATATTGGGATGTGCACAAGTAACAAACCTTGTTTGTCGTGTCCCAAATAATTTCCAATGCTTTTGCCTGCGTTCTCCCAATTTTCGAAAAATTGAATATAAGGCATGGATATAGCCAAGGGGAGCAAAGACGCACTGAAGTAGTTTTAATTATGCTACAAAACAGTTTAGAGTTTAAGGAGGGTGTTCAAATAAAAAAGCAACTTTTTTATTTATGATTATTTTGTTTTTTGAAATTTTTTTCAAATTAGGGAGGGTTTCGAATAGAAAATTTTGTTTTTGAAACATTCATTACCCTTCCCTGTGGGGGGAGGGGGACCTTTTTCACAAGTTTTTAAACGTTTACAAGGAACGCCATATCTCAAAAAGTAATGAATATTTTCTAAATATTTTTTCATCATTTTATTCCTAAAGGAACTGTCCATAAAGCTGAGTATGGGTTTCAAGTAATTTTAAAAATTAACTATAAAATTGTAATTCCAAACTTCTAAAAATTATAAAACCCAATTTTTTATTAAAAAAAAAAAAAAATATTTAAAAATAGTTACAATTGTTCAAATGGAAAAAGCATACTCCACTTTATGCGCAATATGTTTATGAACAAAATTAAAAAAAAATTAAGTCTCTATCTTTTCTAGAACTTGAGATATGATTTTCCTTGTCGGGAAAAACGCAACTTTTGGGAAACGGTAAAAAACAAAAATAATAACAAAAGAAGCGGTTTACTTACTGTCTATTAAAACGTCTACAAAGGCATACAAATAAAAGAACATTATCTTAGTGCATACCATAACTCATGTACACACTAAAATTAAATATTATTGATCAAATCGCGAGGGGGGAGGGCGAGCGTTGTCTGCAAAGGAGCAGCAACTTGGCTGTGCGGCGGCTCACAAATAAATATTTTTCTACTTGAAAAAAAAATTTTTTTGGCCACTTTTTATATATATCACCATGTTTGTAAAAAGCCATAGAACAAAATAAAAACAAAAAACGATATTCGAAAAAAATTAGTTTATTAGCTGTTTCTTGCGTGAACTCCCTCCTTAACCTAAATGTGCACATTTTCAACGAATATCATCTGGTACAAAAGTTCGTGTTCTTTTCGGTGCAAAAGGTATAAATTTTTTTAATTCACCTGACGATGTAACACTCAAATTATTTATACAAAATGTTGATATGTATAATTATAGGTAATTACTACATGTACCTAACGATTAAATTATTATAAAACTTAGAAGTTTTTCCTGCTAATTTATTTATAGACGAGGTTAGAATTGGTGTAACTTCCTCTAAAGTGTCTATGCTCAATCACCACTAAACTGTTTTTTGTCTCAAAGTGGCTGCCATCTCCTTATATTATCTTGTGGTCTTTTAAATTGTGCTATTATGTCTTTTAAGAGCGTAGTCGGATAAAAAGGTAGAAACCTGCCCCTGCGCCTATCATTTTTTTTTTTTTGTTAGATTGCTATGAGTAAAAATAGTTATTTAATCAAGTTACAGTTCTTAATTATAAGCCGCTTTAGTACAGAAATTACTTTTAAAAATTACGCTTAAAATTACTGAAAAAGATATAGGTATGTTATAAAGGTCACAGAGGTACAGCTGAGAAAATATTTTGAAAGACCTAGAATTTTAAAAAAATATAAGTTTGGACTGTATCTTGTAAACAACAAGAGATATAAAGGCTATAAAGCTCCTGGTTGTAGAAATCGGTTGTGCCCAGCGGTATTTACAACTCTTATTTGAGCAATTTTTTTGGTGAAATTAACAATTGCTCTTCTTAAAATTACGGAGAATTTACTGAAAAACACACAGCCAAAGTCATTTAACGGATTTCCACAAGTGGCGTGTCTATCAGTAAAGGTTTGTTGCAAGGGTAGCGTAACGGAGCCCGAAAATTTTGAAATTCAGTTTCATTCTGAAGTTACGAATTATCAAAATTAAACATATTTGTAGAGGAATTAAATAAAAATGTGTACTGTTAGGGTGAATACGGGAGAGATGCCGCACATTTTGAAAACACTTGATAATTCTTAAAGTATGCATTTAATTGACTTGAAATTTAGTACACAATAAATGTAAACATTGTTCTTTAAAATTAGTTATAAATAATTTTCAATTTTGAGTCATAAATGATTCATAATTAACATTTTTGTAGAGCCTGCAAAACGGCGTCTCTCCCACACCTATGGGAAAAATGCCGCATCAGAGAAGGTGAGACGCCGTATAGTTCATATTAAAAATTTTGCATTTTACACACATCTCCATACCATGATGCATGCCATATGTAAAACCATTTTTGGCACTTTATACATCTTAACCAGTCAACTTTTTTTTGGTTTCTGAATACTTTTCAAAACATTTAATACACAGGCAGTCATCATTATTTTCGTTATCTTCACTAATATAAGGGCTCTTACTTATCCATTATTGGATCTTTTCTATTTACGTGGTATAATTTACAGTCCAAAAAGATAATTGCATAATTAAGGTATATAAGTCTATGTTTTTAACATGTAATATGATACGGCATCTATACCAACTTTAAGTGCGGCATTTCTCCTTTTTGTTGGGATAGATACCGCATGTTGCTATAGCAAGGATAGTGCGGAATTCTAACCTAAAATTTTATACAGTACTTTTAAACTATACCTAAATTATTAACAAAACTCATTTTCATTAAAACAATGAAATATATATTCTTAAATTCTAATGAATTAAATGCTTGATAAAATATTATGTTAAAAAAATTACTTTTCAGTAGTAAAAAGTTGGATACTTACTAAACTGATGGACTAATCATAAATGTTACCATATACAGCTTAAATAAGTAACTTATTTTAAACATATAATCCATTAATGGCGCTATCTATCAATCAACGGACGAACTATGGCTACTGCGGCATCTCTTCTGACGTGGCATCTCTTCCGCACTTACCCTATTATTCAAATTGATAAAAGGTATCTCTTAAGTTAACTGTGAAAATAATACTTTCGAATACATTTTTTACCATTATAACTACTTAATTTTTTTTGGCGAAATTCAAATGCATAATTAGAATAATAATAATTTTCTAAAATTTTTGAAAAACGGAATTTATAAGTGCAGCTCTAAGTTTTTTACTGATTTCCACTGCGCTTCGAGGTTCGAGGATTAATTTAAATTTACCGAAAATTGGTACTGAAAGCACTTACCAGTCCATTGCATTAGCTAAAGGACTTTTAGTCTCCTTTAAACTCTTCAGTGTAACGCCCATGGTAGTGGCACACATGGAATCTAAGGAGGCTCGCCTGAAATAAGGCAGCACATCAAATTGATCCATTTTACTAACGTTCTTATCCAATTGTTCAATTAGCGAAACGCTTATGTTATTAAATATTGGTAAAAATGAATTTAAGATTGTTTGCGTGAATGCGTAGTTACATATCTTACGATTACGCTTCCATTTCTCAACTATTAAGATTATAAAAAAAAAGAAATTACAGTCAAAATTTTGAGAGTCTGAGTCATGCATGCTTTACCCTTTTCAATTACCAGTGAACGTTTAAACACAGCGGACATTAATAGCTCAAACATTCGTCCTTTATTCAAAAACATTGGATTTGTGAGTACTGTTTGCAATATTGTTGGATCCGATACAAAGATCACTGGAAGCGGACCAATCCAAACTTTTGAAAAACCATCATTGAATTGAAATATGTTAAAATATACCTCAGCTAGGAAAAGATAAATATTTCGAATCTTATCTTCTTTGGCATATCTACTTATAGAAGGAGAGGTGGCATGAAATGGACGGTTTTTAGGCCTTCGAAGAAGAGCCTTATAATTTTGGTCTATCATAAAAATTTCAGAGGGGGAATCGGTAATAATAATAATAAAATTTAAAAAAATAATTAATGAGTTGCACATGCATATACTAGAGGGATGTCACTGTCCTTAAAAAAAAAAAAAAAATAAATAAATAAAAACCAGCCAAAAATCATAAATTAACACTTTCACCATTATATATGACGAATACATAAAGAAAAAATGACTACAGCAATTTTACGTTTTCATAAAAGAAAGCTAATTTTTTTTTGGCATCAATTATATTGTGCTCTATTTTAGTCTTTTTGTTGTATATTAACTCTATCGACGATCTATCAACAACATCACCAAAATGAATGTACATTTTTCTTCTTTTTTATTTTTATACAAACATGTATATATTTTACCTTTTTTATCTTGTGTCACTTTTACAAACTACTGGAACTTTTTTTCTGACTGGTAATATATACTGCCACCTATTATTCATATTTGTGAACTAAATTTAAAAATATACACTGTGTCTTTTTATGTTGGTATCATATAGAAAACTTTTCTTATTAACTCCAAGAAAAAAGTAGTTCTTCCTAAAAAGTTCTGCATGGTTTAAGATCTAAAATGTAAATTGCAATCATCAGTATAAATTTTTTCAGTTGTTTGTTTATAATGTTTGTCAGAAATATGTATTTTGCTCAATATGTATATAATATGTATTTTGACAATATCAAAAATTGTTATGATCAGAATTAGAAAGCTATATATTTAGATACGTAATTATATTGAACTAGATGTACCTGCGACATCGTTCGCGCAACGCATTGTTATAAAATCAATGAGAAGTATATAAGTGTAATAATAGTGTACTGTCAAAATAGTGTACTAGTTGGGCGTTTTGTTAGGAAAGGTTATAACCATCATGGTGTTAATAAACAAAGGAGACAAATTTCCAAAATTAGAACTTAAAATTGTAAAAAGCAACAAAACGTGATTTTTCTTGTAATTCGATATAATTCCATATTCGAGTATAGTTTTAAATTCTGATCAACTTTGTTTATAACAATTTTTGGTATTAATAAAAATAAAAGTACTTTATAATATTAATAGATTTGAGCGTTACTTTACGGTATTCCATATTTGTAAATAATAAACAAATATTTTACTTCGCAAAATACCACTTTTATTTTGAAACTGTGACAATATTGTTTCGAACCGTCAGTTCATTTTCAAACCGAATATTCGAAACAATATTGTCACAGTTTCAAAATAAAAGTGGTATTTTGCGAAGTAAAATATTTGTTTATTATTTATAAAAGTACTTTACTTTTGAGCAAAGTTCATAATTTTTGATAAATCGAGTAAACGAACGAAAAAATTTGATAACTGATGATGTAAGTAAAATAATTAATGTACTTAACTCAATATTAGCAAATTTAAAAAAAAAAGTAGTTTGTAAGTTAAAAAATAGGTATGGCTTGTTTTCAAATTGACACCTGGTTTTTGTTATACAGGTACACAAAAAACAAGTGTCAGTCAATATTATTGTTTTGAATAAATTAACCTAAAAAAAACTTTTATATGAACAGAATTTAATTGTTCAGAATATGATGATCATGATAATTGATAATAACATGGTAAGTAGATAAAGAATTAGATACATTCAGTTCAAAAATTGTTGATTATACTTTTTTTGTTTCGGTGAATTTGCAGTCGATTTGTCAAACATGGTTATGTTACTTTTATAATCGTTGTAAATTATTAAGAAAACATAAACCAATTCGTGATTTTATAAAGAAGAGCGTTCCACACTTTGACTAGTCTACTTAAAATGTTCTGTGAGTCTACTAACAATAAATCTACTAAGTATTACCTACCCACGCACTACTATTCTGAAAAAGTTTATATATAAGCTACCTGTAGCTGAAAAAGTTTATAAAAATTGCAAGAAGTTATATTATGTAAGTAGAAAAATAATAATTAGTTAAAAAATTTTAACTATAATGAAAACTAAATTTACTTTTTGTCCCCATAGCAGAACTACGCGCAACACGGCGACATTGTCGCAGAAGGAGAACGGGCTCCTGCAGAAAGATTACTAATCTTAGATTAGCTATCATAAAACCAACTAGAATGTAGTTTGCAGAATGTAGTTTGTTGTGAATTTGACCGTAAAAGGGAAGGAAAAAACTTTATTTATAGTATAGTAAAAATAACTAGAACGTGAAAATATCCTTTAAATCGAAGACAAGTGACTTAAGACTCCGCGAGCGCTGGCGGCTGCTAGCAGGCTGCGCCGTATTGGATATAGACGAATTAATATCGAGAAACAAGCGGTTTATATTTATAGTATAGTAAAAATAACTAGAACGTAAAAACGTCCTTTTAGTAGCGGAAGCATTGTGATCACTTTTGAAAAATAAAAAATTGTTTCTCTCCAAAATTAAATTTTTTACGCACATTTTACGTTTTAGAGCTTCCTGAACAATTTTGGTTTGGTGTCTGTCTGTCCGTCTGTGTATCTCCAATTTTGCATCAAGTGGCATAACTTCCGAACTATTCGATTGTTTTTAATGAAATTTTCAGAAATTATGCAGTTTGGCTCCGCGATGGTCCCCTATGAATTTAATCAAAATCGGAGTAACGGTAGCAATTCCGCTACCATGTAATTCCAAAATTGCACCAAGTGGCATAACTTCTGAACCACTCAATTCTTTTTTATGAAATTTTCAGAAATTATGTAGTTTGGTTCCTATATGGCCCCCTATGAATTTAATCGAAATCGGAGTAACGGTAGCTACGCCGCTACCATGAAATCCCATTAAATGTCAATATCTTATTTACTGTTAGTCCTATCTCGCTCAAATTAGGGTATTTTGGGGGTTAGTTTCTAAAATATTTTTGCTATTATTTTATAATTTAGCCTTTAAGTCTTTTGAGTTACAACAGTTTTTTATAAACTTCAAGGCGAAAATATAATTTCAGGGTATATAATACTATTTTAGAAGACTATTTTAAAGTAGAATACTATTTTAGAGTCTTTTACGACTCAATGGGGTGTGCCCACCCCATTGACAGCGTATTTATGTTTGAAACACGTACATAAACTTCTTCATTGTTTACAAATCAAATACTGGTATAAATCAATTATTCAATTTTTGTGAAAATGGAGATTAAATTAAGCTTTGACGTGCATTTGATTTTGGAATGAAGGAACATTTAATGCTTCCGCAACCTCTAAGCAAAGTTTTTTTACAAATTTCTCTGTTATAGTACTCTTTTTCTCTTTGGTTTCAAATACGAGAATTATTAATTTTTCCATATCCATTTAAATGTATCCTTAATTTATCAAATAATAAGTTTTATAGAATTGTAGTTTGGTACTACAAAAATTGTAACAAATGAAAATATCCGTTAATGGCCAATATTTAATATTTTCCTAGTTACCTAAATCAATTTTTTTTAAAAAAATAATAAGTATTGATTGTGACAAGTTACAAAATATTTTTAAATATTCAAAAATTAATTTTTATTCTATTTGATATGTTTTCCTATCAGTGACAAAGTTTATAAAGTGTATCCTATTATTTATGGTACTCTATGTTATACCTTCAGTGCATATTTCATTCAGTATATATATCTGGCATATTTGGTGAAACTTTACATTACACGTCACAACCAATAGGATCGCTCGTTGCTCAAATGTACCGTTTTGGCGGAATTTTTATTTAAGGTAGATAATTTACATTAATTTCGTTATGAAAACTAAAATTAATCAAACAAAAAGAACTGTCCTAAGAATCTGTGACATGTATAGAATATTCTAAAAAATGTTTCATAATATTCTAAAAAACATGCATATTCCCTATTATAATTTAATGCCAGATTTGCACTAAATTTAATATTAAACAGTAATTGTATTGTATTTAATAATATATTAAATGTCGAAGTTAACGTTCGATTTACAGTAAACTTACAGAAAGTTTTTGGGTTTTACACATGCCGTCGCAGAAAGGTTGAAAATGTTCTGCTTTGGGGCTTTTTGTAAAAATATGCATTTTTAGAATTTCGTAGTTTTGACAACAAGAAATTCTTATGGTTTGTATAGTCGAAACATCCGTTCCTTGCGAAAGACTTTTCCGTTCCACCAAATATTGCGTCCGACGAAAGGGGTCGCCTAAATCCTGAGCGATTAGATAAATTAATATTTTTAAAGTTAATTGACATGAAATATTGGGAAATGTAATTTTTTTATTAATTTGATTCAATAAACGCATATAATTAACTTATAGTTTCATTTCCTGATTTCTTGAATAAGTTTAATTTATTGATATAAAAAATACTTCTACCTCTACTAATTCGTTATCAATAATGTTTTCTGTTTTTATTAAGCATATTTCAAAATAATCGACTACCGAATCGAATAATTAAATATCGATCTTTTAATCATCGATTTAATCGAGAACCGATTCCAGCCCACTCGATTCCAATCGAATCGGAAATCGATTTTTTTTTAATGAATCGACATGCCTACTCCACCGGAAAAATTTGCTTTAACCTTAAGGGGATGGTAATGAATTTAATTTTTTTCTCTTTTTTATACTTTCATATGATTGGACAACATTTTAAGATTGTTGTGTCAAAATTTGAAACAAATCGGAGTAAAACTAACTAAGATATAGAATTTTGAGCGTTTGTTGCGCCAATAGGTTTTTGTATTCCAGCCCAGCAGGTACGTGGGAATCCCTGAATTCTTTTATTCATCGATAGGTCTTTGGAAGTATATTAATATATACTATAAACAATGACGTAGTTATGAATAAATTTTTCATATTTAATATTGCATTTGGTAATTATGCACCAATTTTTGGCTCCAAAAGAAAAACTAATATTCCGATCTTAATGATTTTTTTAAATGTTCATTGCTATGGCGGATTAGTTAAAAAAATACTACAACTCGATATTGTTATTGAAAATGCTGGGAAACTGTTGTTAAATTTAAAAAAAATCTATTTTTTAAGATTTCTTTTTTTATTTTGTATGCATGTATGTCAAAGTCGAAGTATATTGTCAAAACTACCTAAACTAACCTAACCTTAACTAATCTCACCATCTAGTTTTTATATCAAAGTCGAAGTATATTGTCAAAACTAACTAAACTTACCTAACTTTAACTAACCTCACCACCTAGTTTTTATAATAAAGTCGAAGTATATGTAGAAGCACGGCTCCACCTATTCTTAGCTCTAAAAGAAAAACTAATGATCCGATTTTAATGATTTTTTCTTTTAATGTTCATTGCTACGGCAGATTAATTAAAAAAAATACTACAACTCGATATCGTTACTGAAAATGCTGGGAAACTTGTTAAATTTGAAAAAATTCAATTTTTTTAGATTTCTTTTTTTATTTTATAAGCATGTGTCAAAGTCGAAGTATATTGTCAAAGCTACCTAAACTAACCTAACCTTAACTAATCTCACCATCTAGTTTTTATATCAAAGTCGAAGTGTATTGTCAAAACTACCTAAACTAACCTAACTTTAACTAACCTCACCACCTAGTTTTTATAACAAAGTCGAAGTATATGCAGAAGCACGGCTCCACCTATTTTTGGCTCTAAAAGAAAAACTAATGATTCGATTTTAATGATTTTTTTTAAAGTTCATTGTTATGGGGGATTAGTTAAAAAAAATACTACAACTCGATATCGTTACTGAAAATGCTGGGAAACTTGTTAAACTTGAAGAAATTCAATTTTTTTAAATTTCTTTTTTTATTTTGCAAGCATGTGTCTCAGAGTTGAAGTATATTGTCAAAACTACCGAAACTAACCTAACCTTAACTAATCTCACCATCTCGTTTTCATATCAAAGTCGAAGTATATTGTCAAAACTACCTAAACTAACCTAACCTTAACTAATTTCACCATCTAGTTTTTATATAAAAGTCGAAGTATATTGTCAAAACTAACTAAACTAACCTAACTTTAACTAACCTCACCACCTACTCTTGCCTCGACCTTTTGGTCTATTGTTTATTTTGGTCTATTTTATCGAAATATGCACTCAAAAGTTCATACAAACGCAGACACACAAAATGATAAAAAAAAATTTGAAAAAATTGAATTTTTTCAAATTTTAAAAGTTTCCCAGCCTTTCCATTATCGATATCGAATTGTGTTTCGCTGGTATCTATGATTTAAGGTAACAAAATATTTTAAAATAATGAAAAAAATTCGTCAAGTCCTCTGAGAAGGCCTAACTTAGTGCGTGTCAAAAAACACGCACTTGACGAATTTTTTGTTTTAAGGATTTTAGTAACTAAATGAAAATAGAAATGAAATAGTTGTGAACAGAATTAGAAACACTAATTATAATATCACTATTATAAAACTTATTAAAACTTAAGAATCATGGAAATTTGATTCTTATGTCCCGAACTAATTTCGTGTTAGTTCGGGACATATTAAAATCCTTGAGTGATCGAAAATTTGAGAAAGGTGGTAAATAATTATAGAGTTTTACATTCATATATTGAATAAACGCAAGAGGGCTGTATTGCTTGTGTATTGTATTTATTTTATGTATCTGTGAACTCTATGGTTTCGTAAGAAAATGATTAAGACGTCATCCAGTGGCAAGTAGTGACTTTGTATATTTAATATATATTATAGCATCACGTCAAGTTACTAATTGTTGTGCTAGATGGCATTAAATGTATTAAATTAACAAATTATGGTATATTAATCTACCATCTGTTTTGCTATAATTTGTATGTATTTGTGTGTTAGGTGTGTGTATGTATTACGTATATGTATTAAGTATATGTGTACGTATGTGTCCGGACTGTTATATTTTACGAAGTTTTAGTTATGACCACTGAGTGAGGGACATTACTAGTGCGTGTCAAACACGCACTTGACGATTTTTTTTTACTTAAGTTGATTATTAAGGTTGATAAGCTATAAATTCATATTTAATTAATTATTCACAATCAGCTAAAAAATTGTATTGCACACAAATTAAAAAAAAATAACCCCTAAAGATGGTTTTATATAAAAAATATGTACCGTAAACACGGATTACTTGAGCCCATATTTGCAAATCATCTGATAATTTTTAAAATTTAGCGTAACTGTTGTATTTATTTGGGAGAGAGAATTCAGTATATTAATCTGTATATGACTACGGTTAGTTTATTATATAATATGGATCTTTTTCTGATGGTTCATAAATTTTACAAATCTTTAGATTTTAGTTCAAGTTAACCTCAAGATCGGGTTACTTGAGCCCAAACTTAAATTTCCAAGTGATTTCCATTTGAAAACAGTTTGGGACCATGCAGGATGTTAGTTACTAACTAAAACACATGGTACAAACATGTATTTATTAAAGAAGTATGAATATATGCCAAAACTGAATAAAAATTTTCAAGCAAAAATTGTTATGGATACCAAATTAATTTTGTGAGTTAGAGTGTGTCTTTTAGTCTACCTAAACAGAACAATCCTTTTTTGATTAGTGTAGGTGGAGGTATTTTCTTAACTACATCTTCCCATTTATAGTACAATACGTCCTTGTTCTTGGACCACTTCCATGCCTTTTTAATTGGATCCATGTACCATTTTATACCAAAGTTATAATGGGCACAAGTTACCCTAATCTGAAGGTTATAATAACTGGTTTATCAAAACCTTAAATTAAGAAACTATGAAAATAGTTGGCATATGAATATATCTGAATTTGCTTTAGTAACGAAACAAATATGAAAATTATACACTTACCTTACTTTGTGAGCTATCGAAATATTTTTTACAGTTGAAAGTTAGCAATATAACAAAAACAGCAACTTCAAATAGAGGTAAACAACACTCGCCTGACATCTAATGTCAATTTTCAGAACTACTTAAACATAAACACAGTGAACCTAGTGCTGTTACCTATTAGATAAACCTGTAACTTACTTTTATTACTGGCTACACTAAGCACAAAACAAAAAATAATACTTTTTTTCCATTTTGGGCTGAAGATACACCTTAGGGCTCAAGTAACTCGTGTTTACGGTATCTGATTTAATGTTTCCTACAACTGAGCGATAAGCTGATAATAAATAATAGCAAAAAGTTCAATAAAGCATTTGTAACATAATATCACAAAGCGTTCAAACGGACAACACCGCCATCTTTGAAATGACAGCAGCTTCAAGTCCGAAACCATACAACAAAAGCATTATTTGTTTCGATGGGATTTACAATTAGGACGTAATTTAATTCGTCCCTTTCACACCACCACTTCTTCCCTTATATACTCACGTTTCAGAAATTTTGAAATCACTAACGCATTTCCAATAATTGGGTAGCCGGGTAGACCCGGTATTTTCGATATGTAATAATAAGATCGTAAAAATTTTCGTAAAAATACCAAACAGCAAAGTATGAAAGCGACGCACAATAACAGATAAGTATTTAACGGCACCGATTGTAAATTGTAAATTTTTGAAAACATTGTTGATAATTTTGGTGTTTTTTAAAAACACTGAATACAATAATTGTTGAAATATTAATAGTTCTCGCAAGACTTGGTCGGAAAATGATAATATAGTAACTTAGGGAGCAACTTTTATTTATATATAGTTACAACAGAAAATTATGTAATTATTAAATTATTAATTTTTCTTTATTTCAGTTTTTCTTTTTTTTTTTTTTTTGAATTTAAAATTAGAGGTTACAACTTTTTTTGATAGTTAATCCTACGTTACAAACTTCACCATTGAAAAATGTATAATTTTTGTGAAAATAGTATAATAGGAGCCATTGTTTTAAAAGAAAAATAAAAAGTGTGGTATTCAGAAAACGTTATTTTATTTAATTTTTAGATAATTTTATAATTATCTTCAACATGCAACTACTCTATTTATATGATCTTTCGTTACATTTTTAATTGTGACGAACTTATAGGTTTCAAAAAAAGGTATTTTGAGATTAAATTTTTTTTTTTTTTTTTTTGAAGCAAAAAATATTTCTTTGAATTAAAGAATATAATTTTTTGAGTAAATGAAATATTCTTCGAATTTTTTCTTTTTTTTGGTAGTCAGAAAAAAAATATTTCTTTGAATCAAGGAAATTTTTTTTTGATTCAAAGAAGTATTCTTCGAATTTTTTCTTTTTTTTAGTAGTAAAGGAAATATTTCTTTGAATGAAAGAAAATTTTTTTTGATTCAAAGAAATTTTTAATCTTTGAATAACGAAATCGTTTTGGAACTGTGGTTAATAAAAGTGTTTATTTGCTATCTTGTTAAATACATTATTTTTTGCTCCAGCAACAATAAAGGCCTCATTATTGCCATACATTAATTCCAAATGAATAGGTTGCTATGGTTTCCATCAATTGATATGTATAATTTGTTATTTTTCTGTTTCAAAAACTATATTATTTTTAAGTTCTTCAGCGGCAATTAAAGAATTTTAATAGCTTAGACGTATGTACAGTAGATAGATACACTCTCAAAACGATTTATTTGTGCAAAGAATAAAAATTTTCTTTTTCTTTGAATCGAAAAAATAACTTTTTTGGTTCAAAGAAATATTTCCCTAACTACTGAAATATTTTGGGAATTTTTTTTTTTTTTTTTTTTTTTTTAATCAAAAAATATTTCCTTTGATTCAAAGAAAATAAATTCAAAAAAATTTTTAATTTTTGAACAACGAAATTGTTTTGAGAGTTTATAACGTTTGGGGTGCTCAGTTATCAGTAGAGTATATTACTTACGGAAAGGCGTCTCCACATTCTCGCCGAGGTTGGACGAAACGAGAATGTAGAAGGTCATTTCGTAGTGTCTCGCGGTTGGTGTTTTAATGCTATTCATATAGCTGAGCCAACCTCAGCGAGGATCTCGACGAGGAACCTCGTCCAACCTCGGCGAGAATGTGGAGACTCCATAAGTGTTTATTTTTGTAGCCTTGGATACAGTTTGAGAATCCGAGGCTGAAAGCCGAACACTACCAAATACTCTAGCTATCAAACTGTCAACTAGCAAATACACAACAGCGTAGTTATTGGTATACCATTTTGTGCTGATTGAAGGAAAAACATATTTTTTACGAATTATTTATTTTAAATTTTTAGATGACAAATAAAAATTTACCAGAAACTGGTATGCATTGTTTTTTTAATTTAAACTATCAATCCTATACGAAATAAATTAATATGAAAGCTCTTCAAAAATATTATTCAGAAAAAATTCTAGATACTATAATATTACTAATAATACTACTTTTTAAAAATACTGTTTAGAAAAAGCTCCATTTTACTTCTGTTCAGCCTTATTCTTATAAAAGAGAAGTTCTGTTTTTAAAATTCTCAAATAATCAACTATCATTCTTTCGTTCACTGAGACTTATTAGATGTCCTTCCAGTACTTTGACAGCCAAATCCAACTCGAAATGTAGTTGATCCAGTTTTAAAGTTGTGTGAATTTCAAATTTTCGTAAAATATTCGCCAATTGTATTTTCATAAACATCATCGCATATTTACCGCCAATACAATTTCTGATACCACCACTGAACGGAACAAATGCGTATGGATGTCGATTTTCCAAAAACCGTTCCGGAATAAATTCCAGTGGTTTTTCCCAATACTTTGGATTACGATGTGTACTGGATATGGAGAGGAAAAAAGTCGTTCCAGCCGGTATATGGTATCCTCCTACCGACAAAAAGAAATCCTTAAGGGGAGGTTTACTTGAGAGTCGTTAACAAAAAAACGATTTTTTTTTTGCAGAAATTGGTAGCTAATTATGTGTAGAATATGTTCCCAAAGTGATTTTGCTGAAAGTAATTTAAGGGAAGGTTTACTTGAGATTTGATAAAAAAAAATCGATTTTTTTTTTGCCGAAATTGATAGCAAATTATGTGTAGAATGTTCCCAAAGTGATTTTACTGAAAATAATTTAAAAACAAGATTCTTGCACATTAACCGAATCCAGCTTCCTATAAAAAAAAAATTCAAAAAACATAGTTCACGCAATAATGAGTATTAAATATAAAATTTTGAAAATACTTTTCTTTATATATATTTTATAATATCTCGGAACTACATTTTTGGAACTGGCGGACACGATAACTCAAAAACTATTCGATGGATCCTTTTTTTTAATTTTTTACATTAAAGATAATTCAATTCTTCGGCACCTCTACCTAAGTTCGATACACTTTCAATATTTTTTTTTATTTTTAAGTTTACTTTAAAGAGCGAAAAATAAGATAAAAATCGTAATCAAAAGTTCAAACATCCGCAATTTTTTTTTCTTTCAGCAATTTATTGATATTATAGGTAGAGGTGCCGGTACTCTTCATATACTTTATAAGTCTTTTTTGTTTTTGGATTTCGGTGGTTTATTACCGGCGCTAGGATGTCCGCCAACAAGGCATTGGATTTTCGGATCGTCACACTGCAGTATCTATAAAATGGACAATTTTTTATATTTTTCCTTGAAAAATTTTTTTTGTATAGTTTAATACTTAGTAAATATATGTACAAAATTTGAAATTGATATTTACTTCCGTTCTTGAGAAAAAAATTCTAGAAAAATACATAATTTTTAAGGACTCTCAAGTAAACCTCCCCTTAATTATTTTTTTCAAAAATCCTAAAAAAATATTTTTTACCTAAGTTAATGTCCTCTGCGTTTTCACGTACGGTATGCGCTATAGCAGGGTATAGACGTAAGGTTTCCTTAATAACTAATTCCATATATTTCATTTTTGGTAGATCTTCTAACTCGACAGGTCTTTGAGAATTTCCAAAAATACCGAATACTTCGTGGTAAACTTTTTCTTGAATGTCTTTACGAGCTCCAAATACAAGTAGCATGTAACTCAATGTCACAGCACTGGTTTCATATCCCTGAAAAAAAATTTTTAATTTATTTTACGATTAAACAAAAAATTTTAGAAGAATAAGAAAAAAAACATACAGCCATAATCATTAGATTGGTTTCTTCTTGAATTTGTTGGGCGGTCAGTTCTGGGTACAGTTGAACCATATCTAATAAAAATTCCAAAAATGGCTTCTTCAACGGATTCTTTTCAATTGATTGATTTAAATTTTCATATTTTTCCTTTATCGAATTATTACTTGTGTTATTGTTTACCGTGTGTACTTTTGCGTTAAATACTTGGCTTGTTATTCGCCAAGCTTTATCCAATGCTTCGTAGTGTTTTTTCCCAAGATTTGTTAGTTTAAACGTCAAAGGGGGGTATAATAATGGGGAACAGAAACGCTCTACGGTCGTTGCAATTACACTATACAAAATAAGATTAAATCAGTGGCACTAAAATTTACAAAAGATTTCGTATACACTTACCTGTCCATCGCATGGGCGAATGGACTCTTAGTTTCTTTTAAACTATTGAGTTGAATTCCCATTGCAGTGCCACATATAGAGTCTAGTGCAGCGCGTCTAAAATACGGAAATACGTCAAATTGCCCGGTTTTCCCAACTTCTTTTTGTAGTTGCTCGATTAGCGAAGCATTTACATCATTAAATATTGGCAAAAATGAATTTAGAATTGTTTGCGTGAAGGCGTAGTTACATATTTTACGGTTACGTTTCCATTTTTCAACTATTTTGGGCACAAAATAAAAATTTAATCTTAGTTTCTTTTTAGAAAGTTTAGACAGATTACACTGATAGACAAAAATGACCTTAATGAAAGTTAAATGAAATTGAATTTTTAAAAAATTTCAGTCACCCTCAGTTCTTTTGCAACAGCAGCTAATTTTTTTTTAAATTAAATATGGTTAAAAATTATATCTAATGAATAAAAATAACATATTTTAATTTTATTCAGGATTTTCGGGAATATTTAGCGTTAGGTACCTACATTTCCTTTGAGTGTCCAACAGTACTCCGTTAACATATCCGCACTGCACTTGCCTTGGTACCGTTTTTCCATGTTAGATATTTCCTGATGGAACCGCTCACTGTGTTCGTCGCTAATGGCCCCCAAATTGTGAAAAAAAATCCAAATGTGAGTGTAAAAGGTGTATTTTGAGCGACATATTGCATCCCATATCCTTGTAAGCTGTTAAGAAGTTGCTAACCAACTCTTTATAGTTTTCGGCCCTGTGATTTCCAAGAAAATTATAAACAACATTTCGAAAACATGTCCATGCAGATTTTTTGATCAGATTAAGTTTTTATTCAAACAGTTTATCAGTCCGTAGGTATCTAATTTGTGGCCCTACAAATATACCCTTTTTTATTTTAGCATCGCTGATTTTTGAAAACTGTTTCAAGTAACAAAAACCATTTCCATTAATGTCCATAGCTTTGACGAAGTTCTTCATAAATCCAAGTTTGATGTGCAATGGAGGCATACGCGGATCCAGGGGGTGGCTGTGGGGGCTGCAGCCTCCCCCTTTGACCGACAATAGGTAACATTTTTTAGTTAAACATACATTCAGAACACACAATTCCCCAAAATTCCTCCTGGGATTAGAGGTAGCCTCCCCCTCCCTTTTCAACTGGTTGGATCCGGCCTTGAATTGAGGTAACAATACATCTTCAGAATTTATTAAAAAAGGGTGAAGAACATTTCGTTTACCTAGTATAAGAGCGTCTCGCTTAGACTTAGGTCAGTAAGCAAAATTCGTGTAATCAGTTTTGTTTAACAGAAACTGAGGGTGACTGAACAAAACTAAGTATAAGGTTTATTTATGGGTTGGTAGTAGTGTTTAAAAAAGTGATTTGAATTTGTTTAACAAAATCACTGTTTACCAGTGTTATCACTTACCTTTCTCAATAATCAGCGAGTTTCGAAATAGATCGGACGTCAAGAGATTAAATATTTTTCCTTTATCCAGAAAGACTGGACTTGTGTATATGACTTGCAGTATCGTGGGATCCGATACAAAAATTATCGGGAGTGGACCGAGCCAAAATTTAAAGAAACCATCATTTTCACGAAATAATTTAAAGTATACGTCCGCTAAAAAGTAGAAATAAGAAATTTTACACATTGATTCCATTACATAATCGTAGTAAATTCATTAAATTTCCTCAATTTTCCAATAAATAAAATATAGTGACGTAGATATATCCAAAGTCCAAAAATAATTAGGAATGATTGACGGACGGTATTGAATTATATTTTTCCGGGTTAATTAAAAAAAAAATTAATATTAATTAATACCTGTTGAAAAAAAAAATTTCAAAAATATATAGGTACGTTTTATTTTTTTTTCGATTTTTTAATATTTTTAGATCATCGAAAATATTTCCTGAAATGTGTGTCGGTGACCCTTGCGACATATTTTTTTCAGCAAAATCGATCAAGCCGTTCAAAATTTTGAAAATAATTTTTTGTTCTTAAACAATGTATAATGACGAGTTAAAATTTGGTGAAACCACTGCATTCGCTCATAGTAATCTAACAAAAATAAATAGGAAATGACGTGTGCGGAGGCAAATTTCCCCCTTCTTATTCGACCTTTATAAAATTCAAAAACCGTTTTCTAAATTTATTATAAACATTGCACTGACGGATGGGAAGAACAGAAAGGAGCAATGGCAACCTTAGTCAGTCACAAAGCACTGATATTTGATATTAGTAAATAAAAACACTTTACTTTGCAAATACCACTTTTATTGTATATAAAAACTCTTATGACATGTTTCGGTTAATATGGCTAATTCCATGGTCACTTACATTACAATTTGATTTAAAATTGGGATTAAAATCTTTCGAATTTTCGAATTTAATGAATAAATCCACTAAAATGTAGTCAAATTAAATCTAATATGATTTGAGCTTTTAAACAAAGAAAATCAAACAACAAAAAATGCATATAAATTTTTTTTATACAAGATAAAATAGGTGGTCACTTACATTACTCAAAAAGGAACATAGTTTTTCTTCTTGTACACAATGAAAATTTTCTTTTCTGTTTTGATAACAAACAGCTTCATTTAAGTAAATTTAAACAAATATTGTTTCAATAAATTATTTTAATAAAAAGTTTCATAAAATATTATATATTTTTGATAAATATGTAACTTTCAATCAGTCACTTACATTACACCTCTTTGGTCACTTACATTACAGTCACTTTAAGACAAGTTTTATTATAAAGTTAGCAGTTTATTAGATTTTTTTTTTAAATATGATAGGTAACAAAGATAAAAGTTTATTTTTAGTAATTAAAAAAACGTCTGTCGGTTTTGATAGCCTCCATTACTCGAATTCGTAGCTTGACAAAAAATCAAAATAATACTCAAAACGAGTGTAGTAATTATTTCAGCATAAAGAAAAAGGTAAATTTAGCTGTATTTTAATATTCATTTGAAAAAAATCACAAGTTACAGTATTTTTTTTTTTATTAAGTAATAAACTTTTAAGCTAAAAAAAAAAAACGTTGTATATCAGTGATTTAATCTTTTGAGTATCAAGTAGGCATGATTTTGATTAATTATTTTCGTTTCTTAATTTTTACTAAAACTTTCATGGAATTGCCCATATGACTATTCTCAAACGTGTAAAGATTACATTCAAATACATGCCCAGAATGGTCGTATTGACCGAAACATGTCATACGGGTTTTTATATACAATAATAAAAGTGGTATTTTGCAAAGTAAAGTACGTGTTTATATTTACTATAATATTAAATATGGAATATCATAAAGTAACGCTCAAATCTATTAAATTTAATCACTAAATATTATTCAGTTTTGCATACCTTTCAAAATATTTCGTAACAGTAAAATATTCCCGATAATTGGATATCCTGGTGGACCCGGCACTTTTGATATGTAGTAGTACGTACGCAAGTATTTCCAAAGCACCAACACACACAAAAGTATAAACAGGATAAACAATAGATAAGTATCAGCTGTAATTGTTTGCAACTTGTATAATTGCGAAAACATTGCGCGAAAAAACTTTGATTAAAACAACGAAATTTCAATTGCTAATAAAACTTTAATTTGCAACACAGAAGCTTTTATATGAATTACTATAGCATGTTAATGAATTTATAACGTCCATAAAAATATAACACTATAATATTTGTTACATTCTTACAATGTAACTCACATCAACACTTTTCGTTTTGTCTCATCTAAATGTAATCTAAAAATGGTAAATGAAGGGAAAAGAATTTAACTTTGACTTAAATATCCAAAAAAAAAAAAATCTAATTAATTTAACAACCTTGAAATTGCTTTTGGAATTTTTTCTCAGTCAGATATGTTAATAAATAATCATATTCCATTCATTAATAACTTTTTTTTTAATTTAGTAATAATTGTAGTTCAGGAGCTCATAGCACTCCCCATACGTGGAATCTATACGCACACATGATGATTTGATGTACAACCAGAAGTATTTTTGTTCTCAACAAACTGATGTAGTGGTTTCGATATTTTAAGGAGCTAAGATACAGTAATCAATGTAAAAACCAGATTTCGTTGAGAGAAATGGCGGACCCCGGGAATGAACCCAATTTCCCCCCAAAAAGTAAGTGGCAAGAAAAAAACAAACTTCTTGGGAATCTTTTCTGGGCCCCGGTGCTGTAACTCTGGCGGCTCCCCTCGCCGGGCCTGTTAAAAATTGTGTATGAATTTGGAATTAATTCTGACAATTTAACTCATGTGTATCAAATCCCATAAGAATATTGTAGTTTTATCTTTTTTACCATGGAAAAAAAGTTATAACAGACTTTTACAGCGAAAGAAATAGTACAAAATATTTCATTGGCCATTTCATTGTAGGTAAACACGATAAAAACGAAACAAAAATTCGTATTGGTAAATTTAACTGATTTCAAAACCATAGTAACAATGTATTAAATAATAATGTGAATTAATTATACTAATTTATTTTACTCGTTAAATTATTTTACCGTATTACACTTGAGTTTTATATTTTTTCTGAATAGATCTTTTGTTTTCTGCAACTCAAATTTCTTGCCTAAAAGCAATTTAACTCGAAGAACTGTCAACCCAAAAACGCTTCAGTTTCGCTGTCGTGTTTTTGTTAGTTGAGAATTCTTCTCGTTAAATTTGCTAGGCAACAAATTTTCGTTAGACAAACTCAAATTTATTTGAAAATATTCAAACCTCTCGTGTAATAATAAGATAAAATGATTGATATTTAATACCTATTAACTAGCTAAGTATTTATTTTGATCTGATTATAACAACTTGTGACAAATTTTCTTATTATCCAATTCATTTACTTAAAAAATGTTATGAGCCCCAAGTCTATTATGCAGTTAGTTACAATTTGGAAATAACTATTTGGTTTCGTGTGTAATCTAAAAGGTGATTGAGCCGTGGTACAAATAATCGAAGAAACCGATTTTGGTTATATAACGATCAGTATAAACCACTAATGGAACCTGTAATTTTTAAATATTATGTACCTACCAATTATTGAATGCATATAATATACCAATTAAAAAAAAAAAAAAACATATTGAGGAATTTCCCGAAGTGTATTTATTTTTCGCGGGTTTAATTTTTAATATGGTTATTTTCAAAAAGTTTACACCACGTGAACATCTTTTTTATTTGTCGTTTCGTAAGAAATTGAAATTAATTATATTCGCAAACCTTGGCCGTGAGATTTAAGAATTCGATTTTTCGGTATTTGTGAATCAGTCGGCTATTTTAGCGAATTTCCATTCTGGAAATTCAGCTATTACAACGGTTCTCATGGTAAGACCTGAACCCAGGATTATGATTAGGGTTGCCAACCATACTTTATAATAACGTATTCTATTTTTTTTTCACAAACAGACTTTATATTTTTACATAAAAATAAAGTACCTTCGCTAAAATACTTTATTTTGAATCTTGACTGTGATTATACTGAACCAAACTGTTCACTGTGTAATTCCCGAACAATGTGTATTCTGAATCGACAATACTTAAATAAATCCAGAAAAAATCTACTAAGAGATAATAATAAAGAATTTGCAGAGAAGAATACTGCTGAAAAATGGTAATATACATACACTTAAAATTGCGAGAAAAACTAATTTTTATAAACGAAAATTCGCTATGTTATGTAGGATACTGTGACAGGGCTACCTATTTTTTAAATTACAAAAAGGTAAATCTGAAAACAAAAGAATAATCGTAGAATAAACGTCCGATTTTTATTTTTTGTTTAACGAGTTAAAAACTCAACGAATTTTTTTTGAATACTACGAAATTATTATCTACACAAAAATTGTTTAGGGGGAAATTTCCTAAGGTTTATTTTTAACAGATTTAATTTCTGATATGATTATTTTAGTGAGTTTACACCACGCTTGAAGCTAGTTTCAAATTAGTTATGTTCGTAAATCTTGAGATTTAAAAATAAAAAATTTGTTACTATAGGCGAACCAGTCGATTGTTTTTTGTAAAACTAAATTACATAATCTAATGTAAAATTTGTTTTTATTTTAATAATTTACAAAATAATTATACAGTTTCTCATTTTTATTACAACTATTTACAATATTTTTAGAAAACACGATAACAATTTTACAATAAAATTCGTTTAGATCAGGGGTTCCTAAACTGCAATTCTCAAGCCAAATGCTCCCTTAAAGCTCATGAAAATAGTTTGCATTTTTTCAAAAAAAAAAAAAAACTTTAGGAACCCCTGGCTCTAATTATAAACCCATAATTTCCGTAACAACAAAGACGCATTTAAATTAATTTTGGTATATCTTTTGTATTTACACCGATCTTTATCCTTCGTGCAGCGATTCATGTACACTTTTGTGGACCATTGCCACCACAGATATATCTTTGAAAATTTTATTGATTTGTCCACTCGTCTATGTTGTCCGTTGTCTCTCTGTAATCCTAACTAAATGTCCACCGATCAACTTGAGCGATATATCGATTTCGAAATCCAATTCCTCCAGTTTTAGATCCGTGTAAATTTCATAATTTCGTAAAATATTTGCAATTATTATTTTCATAAACATGAGTGCATATTTTACACCTGTAAAAAAAAAATAGTTACTGAATATTGTTTAATTGAAGTTTATGATTTTTTTTAGAATTCTCACCGATACAATTTCTGGGACCGCTACTAAATGGTATATATGCATACGGATGTCGTGTCGTTAAAAATCGTTCCGGATTAAATTCCATTGGATTTTCCCAATATTTTGGATTCCGATGCGTGGCCAGTATCGAAATATAAACCGTAGTACCCATAGGAATTTTATAATTTCCTGTAAAAAAAAAAACATTATTTTTAGTCCACCCATTGGCGAATACCAAATATTCGGCGAATACCGAACATTCGGCGAATACCGAACATTCGGCGAATATTATTCGATAGTTTTGTTGCGATGCATACTCGGTTTCGGTCGAATAATTTCCAATATTCGGCCGAACATCGAATACATGCCAAATATTCGTTACAAACATTGCCGAACAGTTACCTATATTCATATCATCGGTAATTTCTCGAATAATGTGCGCAATCGGCGGATATAATCGCAACGTCTCCTTCAACACCATTTCGACATACTTCAACTTGGACAAATCTTCTAACTGTACCGGACGTGTTGAATTTCCGAACACGCTGAATACCTCTTCGTACGCCTTTTGTTGAATATCTGAGCGTGCACCCAATGCCACGAGGGCGTAACTTAATGTGACGGCCACAGTTTCATATCCCTGTAAAAAAATTTTCGATTACAACAGCGCTAACGGGTGAAAACAGTGTATTGACCAAATGTCAAACAAGTATCAATTTCGGGTCACGTTGGTAATATTACAAGAAAAATGACCATATTAGAAAAATGTTTATTATGTAATCAGGAATTGATTAACGTTGACGACGATTAAAAAACTGGTCTTATCTACATATTGAGAATCGAATATACGTACATAATATTATGTATATGATTATGCATTCTACCGGTAAGAGAGGCTTTAGTTGTAAGGAACAGAGTGACGGGAATAGTGGTTGGTCCCTAACAGAGCCAGAGTATGCAATATTTTCGACTGGGGGGTTACAAATTTTATAATTTTGTTGGAACTATGTGTGTACACATATACATATAAAATATTGATGCAATGAAACTGCGTGTTAGGCGGGCACGATTAGGATTTCGTACAGTGAGCATCTTTCTCTTTAAATGTATTTAAATTTTATTTAAACTTGTTTGTGATAGCTGAAAAATTTATGAATTGAAACATTAGTAAATACGTCGTTTATTTCCGTGTTTCCAGTTTAGTTTTTTTTTTTCAGCAACTACTACACTGCCAAAAAAACTTGTAATTTTCCGGTAATCTATGGTTCAGCATCTACTAACCCTATTAAAATAAAAATTTTAGCTTTGGAACCTAAGAAATCAGGGGCGACAGTCATTTCTAGCAAATTTTGAACTATTATCATTAAGACCACTGGACGGAAATTATTGAAAAAAAAAATATTTTTAAAATCCTTACAGACACATCTTTCAAATAATACTTCACACCATATATTAGTTAAAATTTTTTCCGGCCCAAATTGACCCCTTCCCCAATTTTAATCCAAAATAATTTTTTTTTAATTAAATTCAAATGTCAGATTCTCTCTTTGACAGACGAACAGACGAACACTAGAATGATCTTATAAAAAAGGTTCCGTATTTCGTTTTAAGGTAGGGGGCCCAGAAAAAGATTCAGTTTTATTTTTACGTTTTATAGCAAAAACAATGAAATTTGTGTAGTGACTAGTAAAATCAGTCTTGAGAATTAAGACCAATACTATACGTAGTCTAATAAGACCAGTACTAATATTACAAGTCTGGTTACAAGACCAATATAATTATTAAAATTTTTGAGAAGTCTCCAGTACTGTTTATTAATTAGTAAGACTAAAATTAATATTTTAGTCAGCTAGACTAAAACTAATATTCTTACTACATAAGAACAAAATTAACACCAAGCACATAGTTTTGGTGTCGCATTTGATTATCACTGGGTTAGTGACCCCCCGATCAAAAGTCTGTGTACCACGGCTCTGTTAGGGAAGTATTGTTTCAACTATCTATTAAGGAATTAAGAATACATTTTTGTAATAAAATACTTATTTAATACCGTAACTTTCTAAACATTTTTTTGTTTTTTTGTTTTTTTTTTATTTTTATACTTATTTATTTTCACTTTCAATCTAATTGCGGTTTACGATTGATATAAAGTTGATCGGATTATTTCAATTATGAAGATGCCAAGCGTATAAAAACCGTATAAAGCGAATTTTTCAAATGACTGAACATAATATAATGTACTTACACCCATAATAATCACGTTAACTTCTTCTTTTAATTGTTCCACGGTAAATTCGGGAAATAATTGAACCATGTCTAATAGGAAATCCAAAAACGGCTTCTTCAATGGATTCTTTTCAATCGGTTCATTCAAACTCGTATAGATTTCACGTACATTCTGTTTATTGTTATTCGTCGATTCTAATTTCGTGTCAAAAACCTAAAAATCAAAAACGAATAAACGTATTTTTGGAAAAGTTCATTTTCGCGATTCGTTTAAACCTTATTGGTTGTATCCCAAAGAATTTTCATATCCTCGTTCAATTCTTTCGACAAATTTGTCCGGTTGAATATAAAATTTGGATAGAGCCAAATAGTACACATACGTTTAATCGTTATTGCGACTGCGCTACAATAATAAAAATTTATTTGATTCGGTTGATCAGTTACTTGCGCAAATTTTGGCTTACTTACCGATCCAAAGCTTCTGCGTAAGGACTCTTACGTATTTTCAAATTGTTCAGATTGATACCCATAGCGGTGGCTGAAATATTGAATTGTACATTTTTTTCGGGGTATATTTTTCGGTAATGTTTTGGCGGAACAACTTACCACAGATAGAATCTAGAGTGGCAAGTCGAAAGTAGACGCAGACATCGAACGGCTCGGTTTTGCCAACCTCCTTTTTCAATTGTTCAATTAGCGAATCGCTAACGCTATTGAATATTGGCAAAAATGAATTCAGGATCGTTTGGCTAAATCCATAATTGCAGATTTTACGATTGCGTTTCCATTTCTCAACTGTGGGGTTTGTAAAAAAAAAATAAAATAAAATTAGTGCCAAAAAAATAAATTAAAATTTGTGTTTTACCGTTAGTAGTGATGATCGAATCTTTTAGTAGATGAGACATTGCCCAACGGAATAGTCGTCCTTTATTTAACGAACTTGGATTTGTATAGAACGCCTGTAAAACGGGTGGATCGGCAATTGCAAGAGCCGGTACAGGACCAAACCATATTTTGAATAGACTGCCCTTTTCTTTGAAAACTTCAAAATATGTTTCAGCTAAAAAGTCGAGAAAATCAAGATTTAGGGATGATATTTCACATGAATTTTTTTTTTCTTGACTTGAATGATGTACAAACTATCTAAAAATGATATTCCAGTAGAGTCAAAAGGGGGTAGAAATTTTAAAAATTTTTGCCGCATTTTGCTCTAGGCGCTTACGACTGCTCCAACATATTTGAAAAGCGCTTTCGCTCACTACGTCGCTCAGAGAGGAAATTGCAGAGTCAAAATTGTGAAGGATAAAAAAACATATGGTGCGGCTCAGCAAAGCATTTCGGATTCAGTTTAATGCAACGAACAGAGAATAACAAACAACTAAGCAGATGTATCTGTGTTTCTATTCCACTGTCGTAAAAAAACGTATACCTAACATTATTTAACGCACAACTTTTTCATCAGTTCTCTGTCCGTTGCATACAACTTGATTCCGAAATGTTTTGATGAATCAGACAGTATATTATAGTAAACATAAACACATTTTGAAACTTTGTACGACTCTTTCTCGAGACCACGTTTTTGTCAAACTGGTATCCAGCACAGTAACGAAAAATTCGTATCCGATTGACTTCAAATTTTAACGGCAGTTTTTCAGATTCTTAGAATTCCTGCATGGTCGCCACATTATTGGAAAACCTGAAAATGTCAGGGAATTTTACCAAAAGACTGGAAAAAAATTGATTTTTATAATATTTCTTTTGTTTATTTAGAGATAAAACTTCGATCAATATTTTTCACTTGTTTTGGCGTGAAATTCATTTTTTTTTTTTGCACTTCATTCACTTTTTTTTAAGAAAAAGTGTTAAAAAGTTATCAAAGAAATTTTTTTTAGCTTTTTGGGATAATGTAAGTAGGGGCGACATTTTTCACAAAATAGTCAGGAAATTTTTTAATAAAATTTTTGCAAAATCTAAAAATGTCAGGGAATTTGATCTTTAAAAATCTGTGACCTGCACATTTATCAACTTTGATTGGATGATAGGTCAGTTGAAGTTGGCGAAAGCCAACAATTACTTTCATTACTTTATTTGCACTAGAACAAAACAATTTTTTAGCACACCTGGGGTACACTCTGTAAAAAAATAAAAAACACAAACTCTCTACCTCTTGTGATATCCCTTAAAACCAATGCATTCCGTATAATTCGCCATCCTTCGGCACCCGGCACTTTTGACATATAGTACAAAATTCGTAAATATTCCCATAATAACAGTACACATAACACTATAAATAGTACGCTCACAGTGTAACTATTTAACAAATTTGAGGTGAAAAACATCACTTAAATAAAAAAAAAGCAAAAATATTTTTCACCAAAAACACCAACAAATTTTTTATGATCTGATTTTCGTATAAGTGCACGCAAGTTGAACCAAGAACGTGTAACAATCAACTAACTAAAAAAAAATAAATATTAAAATTGCAAATTTATTTTATAGCTAACAAATTGGAAAGAAAGAAACTCCTAAACACTCCTAAACGCACCAAGCAACACGCCATGTACACGATGTACTTAATAATTTTTATGATATCTGTATTACAATTTTTTTTATTCTTGATGTAATCATAAAATTATTGTATGTTTCTTATACTATGTTAATTAGAAGGGAGAAATACTTTCATTTCAAATAGTTCTAGTGAAGTATATAGTTGAAAGTGGAAATTATAGTAATTGGTGCAACAGTATTTGAATGAAAACCCTTGGCGGCATGTAGTACCATGTAGTACCATTAAATTTTTTTTTTATTAAAATTATTACCGAGAAATCTTCACAAAATTATCATAATTTCTTTATTTGTTTTGTTTAACCCTAGAATCATACGTACACGTAAAAACGACGTACGAACTTCTCTACCTGCTCCAATACTACGACTTGTTGTTACTTGTTTGCTGTGAGATTTCTGTTATCTAATTTATTTGTTATTATAACACACCACATATATTTATTTTGTTTATAGTCATTGTCGTTTTGTTTGTATTGAAATAGTGTCCGTCAAAAGGACGTCGATGTATGATTAACGTATGTTTTTTTTGAAGATTTTGTACACTACATATAAAAGTTTTCCTAATTTTTTTTAAAATTTATTAAAGATATGGATGTTATAATTAATTTATCCAATGATTATGATAATGTGAAAGATGATTACAGCTGTTTGACTTATAGAGACGACATAATACTGAAGTTTTAATATATTGAATCGAAAACTAAAGAATGCATTTCGAATGACTTAATATAAGATTAACAATTTATTTTGTGGAAAATATTTTAATTTTTACTATTTTTTGAGATCTTATTCGAAAAATTACTAACAAATTTTCGAAAATTTACAAATGTGCCTAATGGGGAAATAACTACATATCTATAGGAATATTTATGACTGAGAAATTTCACATTCTGTAAAGTCACACATGTCCACTGACTCATAATAGCTCATAAATTAATTATTACAATTGATGTATTTATCTATTTTTTAATTTTTATAATGAAAATATGCTTTGATAAAAAGATTAAAAAAATTAATAAATATTTACATTAAGAAATTTTTCCAAATCCAATTTTTTTAAATATTTTGTTCGCTTTTGTAGTATTGTTATGTAAAAAAAATGTTTTTTGCAAATAAACTCTAAAACTCTCCGTAAAAAGTCCATCCGTCAAAACGACGTCGATGTATGATTGACGTTTCTCGTAGACCAACGTATGATTCTACGGTTAAATGAGTTTTATTTAAAAATACGGTAAATTTCTATTTATAATTACTATACTTAGGAAAATGTGACTTTTCCTCTGATTCTTTAACTTTCGCTAATCATTATGACAATCTTGTTATGCCATCAGCCCCGGATCTACGATTTTTTAGAACCGGGGCAAAACTTGAAAATGGCGCCCCCCCCCTCTCCAACATTTGACATAAATTGTCTAAAAAACTCATAAGTATATAAGTCCTTTATAAAACTCAGGGATTTTGTAAAGGATCAATATAGGTAAAAGTTGATTTTTTCATTTTAATAAATCTACTCTTTTAATAAAGCACAATAAGTTGTGCAAATTTCATTTTTTCATTTTAATAAAGCACAATAAGTTGTGCAAATTTCAAATTTTTATCACCAGCCCCATCAGAGACACAGGAGCGCAAAATTGCAAAATTTGGAAAAAAGTCAGTTTTCGGAAGTTTGTAAAAATTAAAGGATACAAGTTTCACAGTTAAAATAGTGTGTATTTGTTTCATAATGGGTAGGTATACCCGTATACAGCTATTTTTATAAAAAATACTAAGAGGTTTAAGACATTCCTTCTATAAGAAAAAAAAATGTTTTCTTATGGAAGAGACGAAAATAGGTTAAATATGGACACCATTTGAAATAAAGAGACATTTATTACCTTTAAAATCGTTTTTATTTCAACCTTTTAGGATGAACGGTTTATGAAATATGTGCATTGACATAAATGGCTGTTAACACAAAAATCAGTGCAAATTGGAAAACAGCAATGGCTACCACGCTTAAACGGGTCAAGATAATTTTTTTTTAAGAATTGTTCTCAATACTTCAAATATAATATAGAAACAATTAGAAGAATATTAATTTTTTCTAAAATGGTCGAGCAACCAACTTTTTTTTTTAGACCATTTGATATAGACCGACATAGTATGATTTTGGCGCCCTCTGAAACAGACGCCCGGGGCAGAGGCCGCGGTTTGACTCCCCTTAGGTCCGGGCCTGTATGCCATGCGCGTAATAAGGAATCATGCAATATTCCCCGATATTTAGGCGGATAGTTCGATCTTTGTTTCTAAAATTTTATTATTCCAAAGTTAGTTACGGTTTCATAATTATTTTTAGGACACTTATTACTGAATCTATTAGAGGTAAAATAACGAAATTTTATCACCGAAAAACGGAGCATGATGACCTAATTATAGATGTGATAATTTGGAAAGAGAGGGAGTGGTATCATTACCTAAAGCTATCAGGATTGAAAAATTCTAGCGCGATAGATTATTATTATAAACAGTTTAATTGTTTATTTTCTTGTAACTGCACTAAACCATTGGTGTGTTTTAGAGAAAAAGATTTTCGACGGAAAATATTTCTCATGATATTGTAGACTAAAATTAATATTCTTACTACATAAGAACAAAATACCCCTATCGCAGCATCCTGCATAATATAGCGAATTTTCGTTTAAAAAAATTAGTTTTTCTCGGAAACTAGTTGACATTGAATGATAGTCTAAAGACCTTTTTTATGTGATTTTTTCTCCTGTTTTCGATGGTGTAAAAAAATGTCACAAAAATTTTTGAATAAGTGGAAATTTTGGCAAAAAACTAATTTTTTCCACGTAAATTGGCAAAAAAAAAACGTTTCCGGTATCGGACGTGTCTGGCGAGCGAACTTGTCCAACAGTTTGGGACTTCTAACATTTTCATGATATTGTAGGAAATTTACTAAAATTCAAACGTTTTTCAATCTTTTTATACCATCGAGAAGAGCGGAAAAAATTACCTAAGATAGTTTTTGAAACATTGTTCAAAGTAAGTTTTCAACAGAAATCAAAACGAATTTTTTTGTTTCAAAATTCTTTTGGAATTTTTATTAAAGAGTAGGTTTTCGAACCATTATTTTATGTTAGTTGTTTTCTAGACAAAACTCAGAAATTCGCTATGTTACGCATGATGCTGTAACAGTTTTTTTAAGATAATTATTTTTAGAATAAGTAATTATTTTAAATATACAAAATTACCAGTGATTTACTGCTTAATTGGAAACATTTTTTGCCTCTAATTAAAATAATTTATTTTAATGAATTCAAAATCTTTATAACTGATAAACTACTTTCATAAAAAACTTATGTATTTTAAAATTAAAATGGAAAAATTTTCTATTCAATCAACTCAAAAATAAATTTTATTTCGTCATTGTATATTTTACTATCTGGATATACTATTAGCAAATCATACTCTTTTATTTGTGCGTATAAAATATAAATTAACAAAATTTGAGTGTTTGCAATCTATAATTTTAGTACATTAATTTTCTTTTATTGAATTAATAGTCAGCATTACCCAATATGATTGGTTTTTTAGGGTTTCGTAAACAAAACCATCAAATTCTTATAATTTCGTCGTCAGATTCGTCCGTCTGTTATATGAACATGTAATTTTGTATGTGCGTGGTATAGACAGAAGTCTCAGTTAACACGTTAATGGTCACAAACTCTGTACGCCGTCAAGTGAAATCGGCCAATTGGAACACAACGTTGTCCAGCATCAGTTAATAAAGTACATTAACAAACGTACCTCCCTCTCTGTCTACGGACCACCATAAGTACCGCAGTGACGCGATAATTATGTTTATTTGCCCCGTAGGGGTTCCCATACCATTCATCCGATTGCGATGAAATCTTGATGAATTGTTGTGCGCACGTCCGCGAAGTGGTTGTTCTGAATTAGTACAACCACTTTACAGTAGGTGACACGCGAGTCGTTTCAACTAAAGTGTGTATTTCATATAGTTTGTTGTGATGGACAACGAAGTCCTGACTGAATGCGCGTCTACCACGCACTAGGCAAATTGTTTTTGTTTATTTAATGAATATAAAAAGAAATAAAAAACAATTGTATTGGTAGGTAACATTTCAACGATTTCAACAATGGCGATTTTGGTCAAATCTGTGGTTATGTAAGTACTTCTTATAAATCACAATAGATTTTTTAAATTTCTAATTTCTCTCATTTAGAAGAGATAGGTGCGACTAAAAAAGGAATATTAATTAAAACTGGATATCTAATTAAAATTTTAAATTATTATTGTTATATAAGAACTTTTTGTTTATTATCTTTAAATGACCACAAATTTTTTCATAAATCTTTTAATTTCAAAATTTTTTTCAAGAAATTCGGAATGAAACCTTGAAATAATGCACTGTACGAGGAAAAATATTGAAAATATATGTAGATCAAAATTTTTATGTTTCATTGATGAATAGTTTACGTGAATATTTCAAATTCGTCATTATTTTTTTGGTACCTAATCTAATTTCTTTGTTATATTTATTTGCAAAAATAAATTTTTACGTTTTCCTTTAATTAATTTCCAGTGCAAAGTTTTTCATTTGCTATTTATGAATGATTTGTCAGTTTTTAGTCAGTTTTCATTACACGACAAGGAAAACAACTTTTTAGGAAATAAGAATTTGTTATAATTACAAAACAATGAACATGTTATACAGGGTGTAAAACAAATAACTTTCGTCCTTTTGTGAGATGACTCATAGCACCCTGTAAACACTAAAAATTTTTTCGGAATTAACAGTCGCATCACCTCTTAAAAAGATAAGAGTTATTTCCTTTACACCCTGTATATAATATATATACACACATACAGGGTGTAAAGGAAATAACTCTTATCCTTTTGAGGGGTGACGCGACTGTTAATTCCGAAAAAATTCCTGCAGTTTTAGTGTCTACAGGGTGCTATGAGTCACCCCACAAAAGGACGAAAGTTATTTGTTTTACACCCTGTATATTTATATTCTATACACTGCAGTTATCAGCGGGTAAATGAAGCCTCAAAATACACTCGAAATACGACCCACTGCTACTTTGTAATATTTCAATCAGTGAAATACTGAAGTAACAATATTCAGTGCCTTTTCAAATAGTTATTGTCAAAATATGTAATTAATAAAATTAAACTTTTTTGTGAGAAAAAGTTGCAATGGCTTAAAGAAAGAAATGGTATTGTATTGCAATAAATATATGGTCTTGTTTACTGAAAAGTAGGCAGCTCATTATGTTTCGTATATCACACTCCACTAGATGCTTCAACAAAGTTGTCTATAAACTGGCTTTAAGCTCTGTCTATTTGTCTAGTTGTTATAAGAATTGATTATTGTTGAATTTGGGTTTGAATTAAGCCGTATAATTAAATTTTACAATCATTCAGGGCAATAGTGTGAACACCTGTTCTGATCGTACTGGACCTTTAGAGCTAGCCATATGAGTATAGAAAGAAAATTTTTTTTTATAGACAAATTGCATGTACTTTGTGTAAAACTATCATTATTTTATATAGTTATATGAGCAAGCAAGCATATACACTAAAAAAAATTGCCAAGTGCGTGTTGGACACACATTGAGTCGGGGTTCCAGAGTAGTTACAATTTTTCATAGTTTACGGTATATCATAAAAATAAGTAAATATATATGTAATTGACAACAGTGTTATTTACACGGGACAATTTGGTACCCTGTGTCTAATTTAAACAAAGATGTTTTCTTTAAAAGTGTTGAAAGTAGTGAATAAACACTTACATTAACCTTACACAAGTCCAACAAATATGCGATTGCCAAAAATAAAATAAATAACTCAAAACCTCCCAATTTCCCTAGAAATGACTTTTTTGAACAAGATAAAGGAAAAAATTACCATATATGAGCATTTTCAAGTATTTTATTTCATTTTTATAATGTTGTAAAAATTGCAATACATACATATGTAAAGAACTGAATAACGCAATAATTTATATAGGTACTTATGTAATGTGATGATAAAATGTGTTAGAATCAGGTAAACTTACCGCAAACGAATGTTCAAATTTCTTACTAATTTTTTTTTTTTTTAATTCGCAATAACGGAATTTTATGAGATGCAGGACCAAAAAAATTTACGAGGGTGTGACAGATGGGGTCAGACATAACGAAATTATAACGATTGGTAGATTTTTCTTCGGAACCCTAAAGACAGTAAAGTAAAAAAATGCATTTAAACACGAATATGATGATAATGATTTGATGATCATAAACATGTAAAAGTTAGAATGAAAGTCATGAAGTCATGGATGGTTTTTCCAGGACATAAACGGTACCTAGTTCTTTTTGTGTTCATATATTTTTTATGGGAACATTAATATTTTCATATTACATTGTTTTATTCAATGGTTTAATTATTTGTCCGCATAGTATTTACTGTAAACCAACTTCAACGTAGTAAAAGAATCGCCAAGTGTGTGTTTGAGACCCATTAAGTCAGGATTTCGTATAGTTTTAGTGGTTAGAGTTTTTCATAATTTTTGGAATAAAATATTTCTTGCTTATATTTAAATTTGAAAAAGTGAACTTGAGCGTTTTAGGGCTGTTTTTTTAGTCGTTTCAAAATTTAAAACAGAATAAAAAATATAATTACAATTTTTTTGTTAAACACGGGCGTCAATATTAAAACGGGGGAGGTTCCTCTAGACAACAGGTTTTTTAATAATTTTTTTCTAAGAAACTGGATACATTTTTTGTATCAAATGAAGTTATATAGCATAGTATATGTTATGTTGTATTCACTCATAAATTTTTATGCAAAAAAAGGAAAAAATGGCGGCGCTACAGCTGTTCCAAGTTGGCTCTTTTAATTTGCGCCGTGGGATGCCCAGCCTCTTGTAATCAACTGAATTCAATCGGTCAAACGGATACCTATTTCTGATGAGAAAAATTTTTTTTACAATTTAAAATCAAAAAGAAAAAAATTTCACTTTTTCTTTTATAAACAAATTGTTATAAACAATATTTACAGTAATAAGTAATTTATGCAAAATTTTAGGTATGTATATGCAAAGGCCAATATCTTAAAGAATATCTGTACAAAATTTCAAGTTAATACTCTTAATAACTTTTCAAGTTATGTTTCACGGCGCGGAAAAAACCTGTTTTGAGAAAAACGCTATTAAAATGTTTTCGTTCTTAAAAAGTAGAGTTAAAAGCAGTTTAATTTTATCTAAGATAATCTTTCTGTTAGGATTAAAACATTAGAAATATATTCCTTAAGGTTCAAATGAACTTTTAAAGCAAAACAAAAAATGAAAAATTTGAAAGTTCTAGAGGACCCTCCCCCCTTAAGTATATGTATTCATTCTAAAATGTTATATTATCAATAGTTTTTCCTTCTCTAAAGAAATATATGTTAATTCATTTTTTTCTATATCAGTGGTATTTACTGAATAAGTATTACTGATACAAACACAAAATCATAATTTACCTTTTTATTTGCATTAGTCCAATATACTTTTAATAAAAATATAGTATTGTATTCTGGTTTCTGGCTGCTCTGAACCCCTTCGAGAAAAAATCTCTGCCTTGGACATACACCCGCGCTGCCATTTTCTTTTTTAAATAGGAGAAACTACTAATAAATTAGTACTCTAGTAAGTTTTAAATTAATCATATTATTCGTTACAGAGAAAAGAATTTTCAATAAAACCTTCTTTTCTGATGTTAAAGTATTCTAACACCTTAATACACGGAGAGAAAATTCCTATAAAAATTACTGCGCTCATACTACAATCGACGTGTAACAGGTGAACATATCCAATTTTTGTACGGTAAAATTATAAAAATTATAGTTATATTTTTGTAATTTTTATAATTTTACCGTACAAAAATTGGATATGTTCGCCTGTTACACGTCGATTGTAGTATGAGCACAGTAATTTTTATAGGAATTTTCTCTCCGTGTAGGGTGACAGACACGATGAAGCTATAAGATTTCGTCAGTATGATTACGAAGTCCTAAAAAATACATTTAGGGCAAAAAAGCTAAAAAGAAAAACGAAAAAACAAAACATATTCCATAGAGAAATTGAAGCTTGAAGACAGAAATTGAGTACCTATGGTATATTGATATAAGAGCTTATAGGTGTTGTGCTATGAATCTATCACGCTAACATATTATTTCGTAGGTATATTTTTTTTTTCCTTCGTGTTATTAAAAAGATCATTTTTTTTTTTTTTGTGTGCGAAAATCGTGATAAATTATTTTCGCTATTGATTAGAACTGTTCAACACGTTTTTTACGACACAATGATAGTGTGCTGGCGTGTTTGACATTCATTAACGATTACAATGTGATTCAAAAATTCTTATTGCATGAACGATTCTTCTGAAATGTGATTGATGGTGTAATGTTTCTTGAACACTCTGTATTCCACCTGGATGTTAACCACAGAGCACTGTAGAAGCAGTGTACGTATAAAAATCTGTCGTTCGTAAGGTGCAATGTTGTGTAATTTACACCGCTTCTGATTTAGTCTGTTACTGTTCGTCATAAGGGTCAGATCGTTCTTAGTGTCATTGTTTTTTTAATCAACTTGTGAAATTTAAAATATATGGAGTGTGTCGTATTTAAGTGTAAAAATTCTATTGAACAAACAAAATTCTCAAAATAAAGGGATATTTTTCGTAAAATAAATAAATTTATTTTTAATTGTTAGTTATTAGTCTAATAGGTCGGCCAAGACAATATACTGTGTGAGTTTTTCGAGAGTTGCCATTTTTATTACATCCAAACCGTTGATTTAATCGAAAAATTGTTCAAATAAGAGTTGTAGATATCGACGGGGGCAACCGATTGCTATAGTCAGGAGCTTTATAGCTCTTAGGGTTTTCGAGCTATGATACAAACTTATAGATTTGTAAGTGGGATTTGTATATTAATTTTTCGATAAAACTGGTCTAATGCATTAATTAACAACATAAATGAGCAAAAAAAAATTTTTTTTTACCCAAGTTTAATTTTTTAATTTTTCTTTAATTTATCAGTTAGGCGGTAAAAATATGCATAATATGTACTTGAGGCTACTTCAACCGATAGTGTTTTTCTTGGTTACCTTTCCATTACGTTCAACCAAAGAACCTTTTCTAGTACCATTTCTATCATAAAAATTTGGTTATAATATAAATGGCAACTCTCAAAAAACTCACATGGTATACTATATACATATAAGTATATGCAAGGTGTTCAGTCTTACGTCACCATATTGCACAAACACATTCACATGTTTGTGTAGATACAAATGATGTGTTTTGTTGTATGTATCATAATCGTTTGGTAGGGGTAGCGGTGTCTGCGTCATTTGCTGGCAACAGTGGGCACCGTAGTTATGAAATAGGAAATTGGTATCTTGTATATCTATGATATTAACAAATTGGTTATACGTACGTATAACGTCCGTAATTGGCAAATAAACAAATCATTATCGAATTAGGTCATCGAATTTCTTGCTTGGTTCGAACAACGCCGGAGAAACAAAAACAAAGGTGAATTAGATAGATCGTGAGTTATAGGTACTCAAATTACATCGATTCAACTCGACTGTGAATGAAAATGTTTCTTTCTTTATTTTATAATGGTATTATCAACAAATTTAATTAATTAAAATTTTAAATGGGGCAGATACAGTGAAACGGGAAAAGGGATTGCTCATCAAAAAGGTCATTTTATTTTTCTGTGAAATTTCGATATATTTAGTGGTGCAAAAAAGTCAGTCTTTATAGTTACTGTTAAAATTCTTCCAAAAGTTTAATTATTTAAAATTGTGCTTGCAATGAATATTTGGTAATTACTTGATATTCGGCTTATTCGGTCGAAATCGAATAAGCGATAGAAATGAAATCTGACGTAGGTAGTGAGGTTTCGTTTGAAAGGTCTTGTTATACTGAATATTCGGCTATTCGACTAGGGTGGTCGAATATTCGCTATTAGATCAACGTCTATAAATAGCCGAAGTCGGAAGAGAAAATTTTTGCTTTATGGTTTCCGTATTTGCTAACAATTAACACAATATTTACTGTAGATAATTTGCAAAAATAATCATTTTTATTTAATTAGTTTTGTGACATGTTTCGAAGCATTTGATCATTATCAGACAACATTATGTTAATTTTTTTTTAAATTTCACAAGTAAATAAATTTTTTGAAATTTTTATTAATTGATGTTTTTATTTGTTACAGGTAAACATTGCAATTTTCCAAATTTTTGAAAATTGTTATCCAGTTTTCATCTACATTGTAAGTAAGTAAGAACGTGTCTAACCTCAAATCCCGTGGGAATTCTTATCCAGTGGGCGGTTAAGCTCCGCTTACGATATATTGTGCTTTGTAGCCGAAAATTCGCTAGGTTATGCAGAATGTTCCGATAAGGATATTTCGAATTTTATATTTAGGGTTGGGCGGGGTAAAAAAAAGATACTGCTCGAGTGGGGTAAAAAAAAGACATACTTATGTTAAACTCAACAGTGTTAAATTCGAAAAATAAAAAATATTACAACAAAATACATTAGTATTTTAAGCTGTCTGGGCCAAAAAATTATTTTTTGGAACGGGTATTATAACAAATATAAAAATTTTCTCCCAAACCTCTGTTATTCATGAGAGAAAAACCTTCATTCCGCGACGATAAACTTTTTCAGTAAGCAAAAAATCTGATAAGATAGACTGCTGTATTTTTTTCTTGTTATTCTATGCTTTGGTAATGTAAAGTACAAAGTTTTATTTAAATGGTCCGACTGCTTGTAATTTTTTTTTATATGTTACTTAAGTAGATTAAAATTGTTAGCCAACTTTTCATTAGTTTTGTTCATTTCCAATTCCCTCCGAGCCGAAAGTACAGCCACCTATATCAAATAATTATTTAAAAATTTATCAGGACATTTTACTATTTAAATGAATGGAAAATATATTAAAAAACTAAAATTTGTTTAATAAAAGCTATACATCTGCTCATGTTACCTCAAAAATGTCTGAAAATAAAATACTTTTCAATAATTAACCAAGAAAAAGCATAAGAGGTAATTTTTATGATATTTTTTTTTTATATTTCAAAATAAAATGACGTTTGATAGTAGGCTTACAAATATTTTTTTTTATTATTTTGTAGAATCTGGTAAATAGAAATCGTAATAAGTACTCGCTTTGAAAAAATCAAACAAATATTTAAAAAGAAAATACTTTTTCTTAAAGAAAATAGTAAAATTATGTACAAATGCCGTCCTGACAAACAGATATATTTGTCCACCGTGAACGTTGTAGTCGATTTTTGTATCCCCTCCAGGCAAAAGCTCATAGCGAATGCTGTACGGAATTCAGGAAGCACGAGTTAGTCACACCCTTCATCAAACTTTTCTTTTTTTTTTTAATAAAAATTTGTTAATTTTCTTTTTTCTCGGATCAATTGACGATGACGACAACCCATTTAATATTCATTACAATAAAACACATAGTACAAACACATTTGCCTACTTCGTTCATTCGAGGAATTGATAACGCATAATCGAAGATTAAAGTGTGAGAGGGGGGACCTGGGGAGGATGGTCGTCTCCGGAAACATAGAATGTGAGGCGGACAGCCTGGCGCCTACAACTAATGTTATGAACAAATATATATTTTATATCACACTACGCAAATGTGTATAATATGATTCTAGGCTACGCGACATTATATCTAGCGCAGACAGACAAAATGAGTTAAGTCCATTTTTGATTTTTTTTATATTTTATAATAAGGACCAAGAGAGTCAATCTCATGTGTTTCCAAAAGGGCAAAAGTTAATTCCACCCCTAACATAATTTTTTAGGCAGTTGTTATAAAAAGAAATCTTTTCAGAAACTAACAAAAGAAGTTAGTTTCTGAAAAGTACAACAACAAATACAACTTTGAGGTATTTCTCAATACCTCAAAGTTAACAATAAAAATCAGAATCCGCTCTGTAGATGGTTGTAACTCAAAAACTATTTGAGATAAGCACTTGAAATTTTAGTATGTTATTTTTAAGGGCATAGACTATCGAAACAAGCAAAAAATGCCACACTAGTGGTCCCCTTTAAGTCCATAAAAATGTCTTAAGGTTTAAAATTTATTTTTTTATGATTCACTTTGTTACATGTTAAAAAAGTAATTGATATAAAAAAAAAATTTACAAAATGTCATGTAAACTTGAAGATAATTCAAGTAAACTGATATTGCCTGTATTTCATTTTAGTTTTTACTCTCTACTGTAAAGTTGATATTTTGGACTTAACTACTTTTGTCTGCTTGCGCTAGATATTAGAGAAAGAATTAAATGAATACGTTATTTTATGTGTTGACTGGAGACCGCATACAAACATATCAGGCCACGCGTGTTATATGTAGCTCTCGTATTTTCTCTATCCATTTAGATCTATTTAGATCTATAAATGGTTTTTAATGAGCGTAATATCATATTATATACATAAATGTTAGTAGAATAAATATGAAATTATTGTGAAAAAATTCTTTTGTTGGTATTGTTATAGTTGAGCAGCATCCTGCATAGCAGCGATTTTCCAATAATATTTTATTTTTTCTGGGAAACCCGCAAACATATAGGATAATGGTTTAAAACGTATCTTATGTGATTTTGTCCGCTCTTTACCATGGTGTAAAAAATTTTTTTGAAGAAAATCTTTTCTGTTGGCTGTAGTACCAGAATTTTCCATTTTGGCAATTCCTTAAAAGTTACAGGATTAACTTTAAAGTTAAACAAAAATTATTTTTCTCGATTGAATTGCGAATTTCTAATCAGAGTTGTCTTAAACTAGGTAAAAGCCCGTGGCACACAAGTTTGGAGACTTCCGGAACCCTTGAGTTTTAGTGACAGGTGTTTTCTCATCCGTCTCAGGCTCCCAGACTTAGGTCATACCATAAGAGCTGCTGTAGTAGTTGAATTTCCAGAATGGAAATTCGTTAAAATGGAAATTTAGTCTTCATATTTTCATAATTTCCCCAGCAGTAATCTTTTGATTTGATATCTAATGTTAAATTCACCAAAATATTATAAAATTGTCTCGGCTTTAAAGATTCAAAAATACACAAAAATATCCACTTATTTATTTTCGTAATTTCAATTAGCACAAGAATGACGTTAAAATTTTAATTACTGTTTATTTTTCAATTTTTAAATTAATTTTTTTGTTGATGATTTCATCAAATCATCATCACTTTTATTTGCACCATAAAACTGACTGTTGGCAATAGAGGCGGGTAGAGGGTTTCATATGTGTCGACATTCTGGCAGTCTCTAGACGCCTCACATTATGTATTTATGTATTGCAGTTGCAACACATTTATATGGACGTCTCTATAAATCATATTTATTTAGATATTTATTGAAACATTTTGAACGGAATTGACTCTACGTATCATCCAAGAGTAAACATTAACTATGTAAGAATAGGGGAGATTAGTATCTATATTCTCACTAAGTAGTCGCATAAGCATTAATGGAATTTTTGAAACATCTTCTTACTGGAACAACTCTGCTACGAAGTCCTCTCATGTGTTGATTGCGGATTAATTCTGTCAGATCAGGACCGTTGATTTTGACTTGGCTTGACGGTTCCGATTCAGTATACATTAGCTACGAACCGAACTGATCTGGCAATTTTTAACTTGCTGCGTATTATTTTCCGAAAGTTTCGAAAGTCACATTCCCATAATTCCTACATCTTTGAACCTATGAATATGAAATTTTACGAGTCATGCTACAGGAACGAATATCAGGTAATACGTAAGAAAAATTTTTTTAGCGAATTTTTGAATCGAAAAATCAGCTATTAGAGCCACTGTCACGACACAACTTAAACCCGGGACCATGGCAGAAATTTATTTTCAGGTCCCTAGAAACCGAACATAATATTCACTAAAAGTTATACACATATATATATATATATATATATATATATATATATATATATATATATATATATATATATATATATATGTATATATATATATATATATATATATATATATATATATATATATATATATATATATATATATATATATATGTGTCCGCAACGATAACTCATAAACGAAATATGTCCTACTTTTACAAAATTTGGTGAAAATGTCCAGTCCCAAACCGTAGGACAAGTTCGCAAGCAAGACACGTCCGATGCCCGGAACATGGTTTTTGGGGTATTTTCGTGGAAAAAGTTAGTTTTTTGCCAAAATTTTTAGTGATGAGCAAAATTAGTCTTGGTCTTGCATTTTTTGGAAGACCAATACCAAGACCAAGACTATGTATACCAAGAGCAAGACTAAGACCAAGACTAAAGTATGGCTGCAAGACCAATACCAAGACTCAAATGAGCAAGACCAAGACAAAAGCAAGAAAAAAGCAAGATTCTTGCTAAACTATTTAAATAGTTTGAAAATATAATTAATACCGTCAAGAGAAAAAATTCTGAGTTTAGAAGGAAAAAATTCGCTAATAAGAAAATGCAAGAAAGTGCAAGATTTTTAGCAATACCAAGACCAAGACCAATACCAAGACTGCATTTTGCAAGAACAAGGCCAAGACCGAGACTCAAACTGCTCTAGCAAGACCAAGACAAAGATTCTTAATGCAAGAACAAGACCAAGACCAAGACTGCGAAGTCTTGGTCTTGGTCTTGCATTAGCTCATCACTGAAAATTTCCCATTGGAAAAGGAGAACAAATCACATAAAAAAGGTCTTTAAACTATTATTCTATGTCAACTAGTTTCGAAGAAAAACTAACTTTTATAAACGGAAATGCACTATGTTATGTAGGATGCTCCGAGAGGGAAATTTGTATTTCTTGAAGTACTCTTTTGTACTGAAATTGAATGAATTTATACAAGTATTTGTTAGTAAATTTTGAATAACTTGAGTGATAAATTTTCATTTTTCATATAAAAATAACCAATTTCGTGCAGAAAATGTAACTTATCTTTAGCATTCGGTTTTTCTATTAAACTATACCCCTATTTTCAGTTAGTAAATTTGTAAAATTGAACACCATTGTTTTTTCATTAAAACAATGAAGTTTAAGTAAACAGGCGCATATTTTCCTTAAGTCCTTCTTTTTTAAAATACTTTTTTTTGTCCGTCAAAATATTTTAATATTTACAATTTGGCCCCCCATGGGTAAAACTTTGACAATCCCTAATCCAGTTCATACGGATGAAATTCTTCAAAACTGCCGAATAACTAAACATTATTTAATTAGCAAAACTAACTCGTTTCAAGACTGGCTTCGTTAATTTAGTATCAAATCCGTCTGGTTAGATCTGTAGAAAATCTGGCAGATTAAATCATTTAAATAATGCCTCCATATATGACAACCTATTATTTTACAATTTTTTAAATTTAGTCAATTTTCCCCTATGTCGATCTATTCATATTATAAAACTATCGTCAATATATGTAGTTTTTATACCTATGTATATGAAAATTCAATTTCCATTTTTCGCATACGACTTTAGTATACAATGCTGGGGCATGAAATATTGCGCGCTGTAATATCACTTTTGATTTTTTTTGTTGTATTTTGAAAATTACGTTTTTCGTTTGACGTTAATCGAAAAATATGTTTCATATGTTTGGATCACGTGATGTGGAGTAGTACGTCAGTTTAAATTTAATAAATTTGAGCGTTACTTTATGGTATTTCATATTTAATCTATACATATAATAAAACTGTAAATCTGTCTCTGTCTGTCTGTCTGTCTGTTCACGCATCACGTAAAAACTACTGGACGAATTTTAATAAAATTTGGTGTGATGATAACTTATTACCTGGGTCAACATCTAAGATACTTTTTATTCCGGGAAAATGTCTCATTCCCACGGGAAAATGGAAAAACTATTTTGAGCATCTACACACATTACACCAATTTACATATTTCATAAAAAATTTCATAACTATAGTAACAAAAATTGTAAATAAATTTTGTAGTTTGGAAATTTTTCTGAATTTTAAATCAAAAAAAAAATGTTGCTAATTGTGTATCGAAAAATACAATAAATACACAATTGTCAATTTGGAGACAATTTAATGCATTTTATGTTGCAAGAAACTACAAATTGGAAAAAGAAACTATTCACCGTTTCGCGTGAACAACGTCACGGGTACGGCTAGTTGTAAACAAAAACACTTTACTTTGCAAAATACCACTTTTATTGAATATTAAAACTCTTATGACATGTTTCGGTCAATATGACCATTCTCAAAGTGTAAAAATTACAATTCAGATACTTGCCTTGACCGAAACATGTCATAAGAGTTTTAATATTCAATAAAAGTGGTATTTTGCAAAGTAAAGTGTTTTTATTTACAATTAGGTACGTCAATTTATTGAATGAACATCCTGTATTTGAAATCAAAGTTGAAAATATTTATGTTGCTGTTGTATAGGATTAATAAGTATAGTATTTTTTAAAAAGAATTTTTTTCTGTAATTTCAGTGGAAAAAGATATGACCTAGTTTCTTTTTTTATGTAGCTGTAATAGCTTAGTTATTATAGCACTTTATAGTTTGATTCTGTATAATGGTGGTTCTGTGTATCGTTGCGGCTTATGCGGTGTAATTACCATTTTTCTATTAAACTTGATGTAAAAATGTTTCTTTTTTATCCGAGTACAACGTTCGTAGCCGTAGGTACGAACTTGTGTGACAACTGCTTTAATTATTATTCCAATCCGTAATTTACTACAGCATACTTTGATCTTTCAATTTTCATATATAGAATAGATAAGTTGGGTTTATTAACCATTTACAATAACAACGACATATACAATTTGTGTATTTATCTTTATTTATCTGTGCCTTTACGATAGTGATTATTGTATTCGCTACAGTGAAACCGGTTCATCAAAATTTGGTTTAGTTTACCTATCAGTCCGTTTAGTGAAACCTTTACACAAATATTATTCACCAGTTAAAATTCTGCTTGGTTGATTTTCTAACAAATTAACCATTAAAAACATTCAGATCTAATTCAAGTCAAACAGTAATCATAAAATCACAAGCTAATACAGCGTTTCACAACATTTTTTCAGTCACGCACCGGTGAAATTTCGATAATTTTGTGCGGACCGGTCATATTATATAGGATCACATTTGACGATTTGATATGAAATGTGATTTTTCGACTAATTGGTCGACCCTGAAATTCAGATGAATAATGACACTTTTTTAAGTATTAAGCCTGCAATCATTTCCGCCATTAATTGAAATAATATTAGGTCGTGTAACATGAAATGTCGTTTTCTGACCATTTGGTTGACTATGTAATTCAGATGAATATTGACACTTTTTTAAGCATTAATAAAATATTTAAAAACCATTCTTTACTTTTAAATAGATATCTTGTAGCTTCGAATTATTTCCGCCATTAGTTGGAATACTTAATATTACGTTGTGTAATATGAAATGTCGTTTTCCGACCACAGAGTCTACCAAATAATTTAGATGAACATTGATACTTTCTTAAGCATTCATGCAATATTTAAAAACCATTCTTTACTTTTAAATAGATTTATTGTATCTTTGAATCATTTCCACCATTAGTTGTAATAGCATTAGGTTATGTAATATGAAATGTCGTTTTTCGACCATAGATTCTACCAAATTATTTAGATGAGTATTGACACTTTTTTTGAGCATTAGTGCAATGTTTAAAACCATTCCTTAAAATTAAATATAATTTCTATATCTTAGAATCATTTCAACCGTTAATTGGAGTAACATTAGGTCGTGTAATATGAAATGTCGTTTTTCGACCACTTGGTCTACCGGTGTAATTCAGATAAATATAGACACTTTCTTAAATATTACGGAAACACTACAAAGCAATTTTTTTAGTTTTAAATAAGTATCTTGTATCTTGGAATCATTTCCACGATCGAAGGGGACCAGGGGAAAAATTTCGAAAAAATATATAAAATATAATTTTGAGAAATTTTAGTTTACAGCAACTTTCGTTTCTGACAACTTTTTCTTAAAAATGTGTAAATTCGCAAAATAAATTTTGATATTTGCAACCCTTGAACAGAATAGTCTTCTTCTTGAGCTTGTTTACCAAGACTATTTTTGTGTTCATTACTATGTAGTTTCACAGTTAAATATATCTAGTGTATATTTTATGTTAAAATAAATGATCGTATTTAATACGTTTTACTGTAATGTAATACTAATTGATATTGTAAGCCAACAACCTACTTTATAAATGTTAAGCATTATGTATGTGGGTAAAACCTTTAATTCATCCATTAATTGCTAATTATAGTTATATCTTTTAATTATATAATTAATAATTATATTTTTATCATAAACAATTACTATATAAATTACTATTTTTTTGTGTCTGTAAACATAATTCAATTGGTTTTTCTATATATTGGCTTAATTCCATTTTTATTTATAAAAATTACAGAAATATGTAATTAAACTTGATCAAAATAAATGAAAGAGTTATTATATTTTTATAATTATCTAATAAAAAGAGTTCATACGGCTCGTACAATTAGGGTTCCGTACAGGTAGCAGTCAATGGACCAAATTAAAGTTTGTTTTTTTTTTTTTTTTTTTTTTTATTTATGTACATTTAAATTTTATTCAAATTTGCTTGTGATAACTAAAAAATTTATAGAGATATCCCGTTTGCGCCCCACGGTTGAAAAAATCAGTTGGTGGTCTAAAAGTTAGAGTCATAAACATACCAATTTTTATTACAGTATATACGACGAATACACCAAACTATTAAAACACACGACAAGGATGGAACTATTATGTAAATGTATTATACCATAGAATGCAGAACGAACGGTAGTATCTCTATACTACTGAAACCAGTGTAACGCTAAAGGATAAAAAATACCCCACCACTATGTTATATATGTGCACGCGGAGTTGTGTGTGGTAGTGCGACAGATGATTGTGTGTATGCGTGTCTTGCATACGCATATACTAAAAAAATACATAATATGTATGTGGTACGTACATGCAACATACCGTTTCAACACAACGGCAACAATATGACAATAATTGAAACACACCCATTGGTAGCTAGTAAGTGAATGACAACATAGTTCTGTAAAATGCATATACTTGCCCATAAGTGATTGCAGAAAAGAGATAGTTGTATTCCTTCCAGTGTTCCATGTATTATACGGAAGAACTTCTGAGATTGTGAACTTCCCAGAGTGTGCATCCACATATACATACGAGATAACAAGTAGAATACGTAGTTGTTTGCATATGTGTATGTAAGTTTGATGTAAACAACAAAAAAAAGTGGCGGTTTTAATAATTAAAATTTACAATATTTTAAAGCACAATAAAATTTTTTCAAACTTTATTTACAGTGGTCATCTAATGGTACATACTCCGACTTTACGTAGTGACGTCAGCAACTTAGTGGGGTTCTCCTCTTACAGATATGTTATCGTATATCTGCTTGGTGAAGAGACATCATTAAATGATGAACGATGAAATTCTGAACACATACATATCAAAACTAAAACAATATGACAATTATGACGAAAATTATCTCTAAATTAGACACACATTTTATTTCTTTGAAAAACTGGAGGATAGTAATCCTGTAAAAATTGAAATCCGTAGTGTTTATTGGTACAGCTATTTAGAGGATGTTTTTCTCTCTCTAATGACATCAGAAACAAATGTTTACTGTTGCAGGTTAATGTAGAAATTATTTACTTTGAAGATTGGTGCAAAGTGTCCGGCTCTAGACCCCCTGTGCGGGTCTAGACGGTTTTGCGGTACACGAAAAGGATCTTATAATGATTTTATTTTTTCTTTTGAGGTACGGAACCCTAAAAATTAGTCAAACCTTCATTTAATCGGTCACACCGTATTTATTTTTAAACTAAGAATATTTTGAATAAATTTCGCTGCAATTTGATGCTGTGAAAACAAGATGATTTATGCACACATTGGCAAAGAAAATTAACTTTTAATGAAAATAAATATTACTGACTGGATCGCCACATTTATTTTCCATTAAACAAAACTATTGCACTGGCATTTGTTCAAATAGAACATTGTTTTTGTTTGTTTTTTTTTTTTTTTTTTTTTACTGGAAAAACAAAACTGTGTTTGTATTTAAATTAAAGCAGTGATTAAGTGAATATCAAGAAGCTAGCGTATCATTTTCTTACTAATGGAGTTTTAGTGTAGCTTGAAAGAAATGCAGACAATTTATTAACATTTTCATTGACATTTCCACCCTTGAAAACATCATCAGATAGTTTCTTGTCCTAGACATATAAATAGTGTGTTGATGTTGTCGCAATAGGGTGGTCGTGTTGTCATGAAATTCCAAGGGATTGAAAACTAAAGGAAAAATATCCATATTTATTTATTAGGTGAATATCTTGACAAAATATGGACAAATATGTATAGGGGAGAATGGGAATAGTAATTGGTCTGGGGTGCAATAAGTTTTAAGTTTATATTTCGTAGTAAGGGTAATTTTTTCACGGTTTCCTCTACGTGTGTGTGTCTCTATGTTATTTTAACGTGGAACACCTACGATGTTAATGGCGCTCTTGCTGTCTAGGAATTCGTCGCTGTGTCGCTGTATGATTCAGAGGGCTACTTCGTAACTTAGTAATGTTAAAATCGTCTAGAAGTCTACCTAGGGAGTAAAGTAAATTATTTAAGCTAAACTGTAAAACAAACTTGTAATCAAAATAAATGCAAAGTAACTTAAAAGTCCCCATTATGGAACGGTATCTAATACTGGAACAGTTTTGACATTTTTATTTCTTGAATTAAGTAAGGAAACGTTAAATGCGAAGTGAATTTAAATTGAGAAACAATCATTCTATTAATAATAATTTTTGTTATCAGACATTTCTTTCAGAAATAACTTCATTAATATGTAAATGTCAAAACTGTTCCAATATTAGATACCGTTCCATAATGGGGGCTTTTACGTTAATTTTTGTTTCATTTATTTGTCTTATACAGTTTTTCCGCCCTTTTTGAAAAAAACTGGCATCATTGGTGGTTTTGAATTTTTGATAAATTTTTGCAGAAAAAAAAAATATGAAGATACCCAAAATAACTGGTTCTTGGAAAGGGTGGAACTTACGAACTTATAGCTAACTAACTCATCCAAGATTTTCGGGCTTTCAACCTTTTCACCAAGTTTTATAAGAATTTCGGAAGAGAATTACCGTACTAATATAGATTTTAATGAATATCGTTTTCGTATTCTAGAGACCCGAAAATAAATTTCTGTCACTCTGTCGGTCGCAATAACTAAATTTTTCTTTTGAAAATTCGTTACCATATCGTAAAAATCCTCACTCTTGTGTATTTTTCATACATAATTGTAAGTAAATTATAATACAATAACCTAGTTGCTCTGAGATAGTCAGGTACAGAAATATATCTCAGCGAAAAAATTTTTTTTATCAGAAATTAAATAATGTATTAATATTCTTCAGTTACTATATTTGTATACCACTTGTTTTTTTTTTTTAAATTCCGCGCACTTCTTTTGTAGCAAATATAAAAGCATTGTTGTCAAAGCGTTGTAAAAACGTTGTAAAATGATTTTTATAAATTATATTTCTTATTAAATATGGTTTGTAACTTTGTATTTTATAACATATTAAATTTTTATCAAATTCCTTTGACACGTTTTTATTTTGTTCCAAAAAAAATAGAGTTTTCCCATATGAGCCCGTGTTAAAATTACAAAACTTTGAAGCCGTTTTTCTCAAAATTGGGGTAGTCAATTTTTTTTCGTTAAGGGCTCGTATTATTGCGATATTGAATTAAATAAATATCTAAAGAAATTTCGTTGAAATACTTTGAAAAAATCGTTTTATCCACCTTAAGGTAGTATCAGTACCACGAACTACCTTAAGGAAGTATCAGATTGTTGAGGAAATAAAAGGTTGGTTAAAAATAGATTAGAAAATATAAATAAGAACAAAAGTTGACATTCTGGTTTTCATTTAATTCAACTACATATATTGTATAGTATGCAGGCTGGGCTGATCGGCGTGATGCATGGCTACCACCCGCCTCAAGTTTTCAGTTTGTTTTCCTTCATTCTATAGTTAAGAATGCCATGAATGTGTATGTATGTTGTTGCGGTATATCTATTTACATATTGTATAACTGATATGCGTCAAGTTGGTTATAAAATCTAATTTACACACGACAATTTATTTGATACCACTCATAATAAATTGTAATATTAAACGCATACACTCGATTATTGGCTCCAAGCCGAAAGTATAGCCACCTATATCAAATGATTATTTAACAATTTATCAGGACATTTTACTATTATAAATTGGAAAATATATTAAAAAACTGAAATTTGTTTAATAAAAACCATATATCTGCTCATTTTACGTCAAAAATGTCTGAAAATAGAATCTTTTTCAATAGTTTACCGAAAAAAGCATAAGAGGTAATTTTTATGATATTTTTTTTTAAAGTTTCAAAATAAAATGACGTTTGATAGTAGGGTTACAAATAATTTGTTATTATTATTTTGTAAAATCTGGTAAATAGACATCGTAATCAATACTCGCTTTGAAAAATCAAACAAGTATTTAAAAAGAAAATACTTTTTCTTAAAGAAAATAGTAAAATTATGTACAAATTCCGTCCTCATAAATTGATATATTTGTCCACCTTGAGCGCTGTAGTCGGTTTTTCTATCCTCTCCAGGTAAAAGCTCATAGCGAATTACTTCGGCTAATTATTAAGGGGGGAGGGTTCTTCAGACAACAGGTTTTTTAATAATTTTTTTTTAAGAAACTGGATACATTTATTGTATCAAATGAAGTTACATAGTATAGTACATATTATGGTGTATTCACTCATAAATTTTTATGCAAAAAAAAAGAAAAAATGGCGGCGCTACAGCTGTTCCAAGTCGACTCTTTTAATTTGCGCCGTGGAATGCCCAGCCTCTTGTAATCAGCTGAATTCAATCGGACAAAAAAAATTTATTAAAATAAGTCATTACGCTTTGCATATATACCAATTTCTAATGAGAATTTTTTTTTTCACAATTTAAAAGCAACAAGAAAAAAATTTCACTTTTCTTTTTATAAACAAATTGTTATAAACAATATTTATAGAAATAATTTATACAAAATTTTAGGTATATGCAAGGGCCCATATCTTAAAGAATATCTGTACAAAATTTCTTACTAATACCTTAATAACTTTTTAAGTTATGTTCCACGGCGCGGAAAAGAACCTGTTTTGAGAAAGACGCTATTAAAAAGTTTTCGTTCTTGAAAAGTAGAGTTAAAAGTAGTTTATCGTTATCTGGGATAATCAGTCTGTTGGGATTAAAACATTAGAAGCATATTCTCTAAAGTTCAAATGATCTTTTGAAGCAAAACAAAAAATGAAAAATTCTGGAGGACCCTCCCCCCTTAAGTCAAAATTGATTAACCGTGTAAGATAATTTTCCGATTCTTTCGATTCAGTCGTTCGATTAAAAATTGTATGTGTGTATACACCTGGCCTAATTGTATTCGCAAGTTGGACTTGAATCAAGTAATTTACTTGATGTAAATGAGCCGTAATATACCTACCAGCAGACGCTCAAGTTGAACGTATAGATCAGGTGTACTAACAGCAGCTATCATAGTTGGAGGTTAATTGTGGTCAATGTAGCAGTATCATTATTATTATTTTATAACTGTTTCCGTTCCGGCCCTCTTGCGTCCCGCCCCTCTTCCCATCGGTGCCACCGTCATTGTCCGACGTTCATGCAATTCGTATATTTTATTTATAGTTTTCATAAATAAAAGCGATACATTTTCCGCCAAAGAAACATAATATTTTACATACATATGTATGTTATGTACATGCATTCATTAAGGTTTGTAGTGGAATTCAAAGTATTTTGAGACGTTGTATTTATGTATATGAGTTTTGTGTTCTTGTATTGCGAAATATTATTAATTATTTTGTTTGCTATTTGTACATATATTTAATTAGTAATTAAAACAATAGTAATAATTATATGTAGATATATTATGTATATTTATATGTAATGTATATTCATTTATCAAAAGTGACAAAACAGTCCTTGTACGTATGACCCCCAGAGTACAGAGGTACAGCAACTATCTCTTTTCTGTAATCACGAGTGTGTACTTCTGTGCTCATTAGGCTTCTTAGTTGTCAGTTTGTCAGTAGCAGTCGATGATTGTAGATCAACCACACGATAATGGACTTGATTGTTGTTGGTATTGTTACATCCCCTAGTACATGCGTGTGGTGTCATAGCTATGTATGCAATAGCTGAGCCACGTGACCGCCCCTACTATCTCCTTTACTCACATAAATACACAAAATCGCACTAATACAATGTAAACCTAGTGCACGTATACAACATATTGTCTATCTCTTACATGTTACACTGGTTCCAGTAGTGTAGGGATAGATATGTTGTCTCTATTACTCTATGGTATGACCTCTCAGGTTGGGCAAGTGCGTTATATATTATGTTGAATCACTTTTTCTCACAAATTCCAATCTAGATAAAATGAAGGAGTTCGATCCTACAAGACATTCTAATCGAATCAAAGCTACTTTTGCATCATTAAATGGAAGGATTCTACGATAATGAGTGATTATGAGTGGAGAAAACATCTATTTTACACGTGTTGCATACAGTATTTTTTTACAGTTTTGAATTAAAATGAAAATATTTAATAGTAACTGGATATTTACATTAAAATTCATACAATTCTGTTGTCCAACGAGACTTGTCAAGTTGTAGATACAGTTATGACTTAAAGAATCATCTGTTTTGCACGTGTTACATACAGTATTTTTTGCTATTCTGGATTAAAGTGAAAAAAAGTAATGAAAAATGAAAAAGTTATCTGAAATATTTAAAGGTTGGACAGTTACAACAAAAAAAAATATTTTTACGTATTTTTTTATAAACAACACTGTTAAACAAAATATGTATTATTACAATAAAAAATATGGTAATTTTTCACAATATGTGTCTTGAAAATTACAATGTGTTAGTAAATTTAAATAATTTAATTGTAAAATATGAAATTTTGTGGAAAAATAAATATTCACTGTAATTTTTAATACTTTGATACTAAAATTACATATAAAAGTGGTATTTGACATGCTAAAATAGTAAAATTATGTTTCGAAACGAAAATTTATTGTATTTGTATGTAAATTACTGATCTTTTGGATGTAAATTACCGGTATTACGTGATTGATTCTGCGCAATTGACGGCGTCATTTGAGTTGACAATGTAATTTTGCATGTCGTACGTAATCATTGAGTGGAGTAAAATTACATCCGAAATGTAAGGTAAAATATTCTACAATGTAATTTTACATAGAAAAATGTTTTAAACATTTCGAAATGTAATTTTACAATATTTAATGTTGGCAATTAAATGCCAATATTAAATGTTGTAAAATTTTTTAACAGTGAATTTTTTGATAACTATGACTTGTGCTGTATGTTACTGTATCAACATGTTGTTTGACACTGTCATATCTTTCTAAAAATTGTCAAATGTAGTGATATGGCTGAAAACAAATGTCATAAAATTGAAAAATGGCGTCAAAATACTGTTTACTGTAACCCGAAACGATGTAATTAGTTAACAACTGCTTTGTCTAGTTCTAAAGGAACTGATTTTCTGGATCAGTGGCGTACCACTTTTGATAACTGATTGTATTTAATATGGTATGTATAATTGTGATAGTTATGCTAATCATGTGTTATTTAAAATGAATAGGTGTTAATTGCAAAAGTACTTTGATCTTAGGTCATAGTATGTATAATAGATGTCTGCTGTGATTGAATAAGTATATGATGGTGATAATGACTCATCTTTAAACATGTTTTTCTCTTTATTTATCTCATAATATAGAAATGATAATTGGAAAACAAGAACGAATACTTTTCTCAAGCGTTCCAACAAATTTTCTCTTAATCAGCCCCCATCATAAAGAAAGTCAGAGATTATATTTATTACCACCAATAAAATAAAAAGTCGAATGTATAGTTATTTTTCGCAGAAAATGTACACACATTCAAAAAATTGAGAGGGTCGTTCGTCTATGAATCATCCTTTGCAGATTGTCTAGTATTGATTTAGCCAAGTGTAACATTAATGGAAATTCCCCGTGGAAAATCGTTTGTAAACATAGTCATACATTAAATGTCTTAACGAAAATTGCAAGATAGAAATGTTATCAAATTTTTTTACATACAGGGTGCTCAGGCTAAATGGGCGTTAACCGATGACTGATTTTTCAATTTTTTTTTTTTTTAAACATTAAAAAACAATCAGTTGACTATTTCAAATATTCACTGCAGGCTCGGATCTAAGGGGGGGGGCAAACTGGGGCCCCTGCCCCGGGCATCAGTTTCAGGGGGCGGCAAAATCATACTAGGTCGGTCTATATCAAATGGTCTAAAAAAAAAGTTGGTTGCTCGACCATTTTTGAAAAAATTAATATTCTTCCAGCTGTTTCTATATTATATTTGAAGTATTGAGAACAATTCTTAAAAAAATTATCTTGAACCGTTTAAGCGTGGTAGCTATTTTTGTTTTCCAATTTGCGCTGATTTTTGTGTTTGCAGCCATTTATGCCAAAGCACATATTTCATAAACCGTTCATACTAAAAGGTTGAAATAAAAACCATTTTAAAGGCAATAAATGTCTCTTTATATTAAGTGATGTCTATATTTAACCTATTTTCGTCCCTTCCATAAGAAAACTTTACCTGAAGGTGGATAACAAAATTTAGCAAAATTCACTTTTTGAACATTTTTCTCTTATAGAAGGAATGTTTTAAACCTCTTAGTATTTTTTATGAGAATAGCTGTATACGGGTACAACTACCCAATATGAAACAAATACAGAGTATTTCAATTGTAAAACTTTACAAACTAATTTTTACAAACTTCCGAAAACTGACTTTTTTCCAAATTTTGGAAATTTGTGCCGCTGAATTTCTGACGGGGCTGGTGATAAAAATCAACTTGTACCTATATTGATCCTTTACAAGACCCTCAATTTTTATCATTGCCGTAACGAGAAAAATAGGAGTCTTGTAAAGGACTTATATACTTACGAGTTTTTTTGACAACTTATGTCAAACGTTGGAGAGGGGGGCCGCCATTTTCAAGTTTTTGCCCCGGTTTTAAAAAATTGTAGATACGGGGCTGATTCACTGGTATAGTTGAGAAATGCAATTGTTAGAAATACTTTAACATTTTTTTTTTGTCTCTGTGTGTGTTTTGTAATAGATCAGTCAATGTCAAACTGTTTCGTTGTATTGCCGTAGGGGAGAAAAAACGGAAAACAGTGTAGGGTCCTGTTGGATCGATATTTCTATTCATTAAATATGCATAAAATATTATGCAAATATTTTCACGAGTGCAATAACATTTTAATATAAAATATTGGTTTGGTCGTTGCTATTTTTAAATCAGTGTCATAGTCAAAAGTATACACTCCACCCTTATATTAGGTGTCTATATAGTTATATCTTGGACTGTAAATATTTTGTTTAGATTGAATAAAAAATTAATTAAGAATAATTAAGTGATTAGTATATTTGATGCATATTAATTAATAAACATTTTATTTATTAATTATGATTTATAATCTTAAGAGTACTCTAAAAAAACTATTGTTATATTAGAAACAAGTTTTTGTCCGCAGTTTTTAACATTACGTTAAATATATTTTTTCACGCGACCAGATGTTATCCCGATATAAGAGTAGCCTATGTCCTTTTTTTTCTTATGTTAACAATATGCAAAGTTTTAAGTCTGTCGTAGATTTTTTTAATAGTCAACTATCATAATTTTAATGACGCCCTCGGGAATGAAATATTGCCTATGGTAAAACGTGGTAGGAGGTAGCCTATGTTCTTCTACTTCTCCACAACTAACAATAAGTATGCAAAGTTTTAAATCGAATACGTAAACGGTCGAAGTCGGAAACGGTTAGACAAAACACGTCTTACATACATTTTCCATTGGGATTGAAATGCTTTGCCGTGCTAAAAATAGCCTGTGTCCTTCCCCGTTCCCCTAGCTACATACGCAAAGAAAGTTTCAAATCGATGCCACACAAAAAGTTCACTTTTTGTGATTCCGGGCATGGGACGAATTTACCTGAAAAATCCATGCAAGGGTTTGGGATTTCTAACATTTTCACCAAATTTCGTAAACATAGAATATTTCATTCGAGAGTTAGGCCCGATTTACATTAACGCTCTGCTCTCACTCCGATATCACTACGCTCCCGATTCAATATAATCTTGTTGTGTTCACATTACAGTGCTGATATCATGCTGGTACCTATTCGTTCTCTATTCACATTATAATGCTGCTCTGGATGCACTCCCAGTTCGGTCTCAGTTCGATACAAATATCTTTTCATAACAACTGAATGCAAGCGGAGTGGAGTGGAATCAAAAAAAGTGTTTACACTACAGGTACAAGCCATAACAAGTCTGATATCGCTCCAATAAAATATTACCTGAGTAGTATTGATATTGGAGTGACATTGGAGCGAAAGCCAACCGTGACTGATATCGGACCGATATCAGAGCGATGATATGAATACGCTCATTGTTTATTGTGTGAGAATATTTTATCGACCCTGGAGCGGAGTGATATCGGAGTGAGAGCAGAACGTTAATGTAAATCGGGCCTTACCGTGCATCTACATAAATTTTAATGAATGTCATTTTTTCCTTCTAGAGACCTCAAAACAAATTTTGTATCATCGTCTTGGATTTCGGTTTTACCATGACAGTGGCTGTAATAGCTGAATTTTTCGTTTGAAAATTCACTAAAACAAACAATTTAAAAGTTTTGTCAAACAAATTTGTGTTTTAAATAATATTTTTTTAATTAATTGGGTATAACAATAGGTGCTACATGAGTGGTTGATGGTACATGATTGGTTAATGTGGTTTTAGTTTGGCATAAATACGTTATTATATTCTATTGTACTGATAATTTAATGATGACTAAAACGATTCTTCAAAAGGAAATGCTAAACATCACAATAGTTTACCATTTCCGGGATATCAGGTACCAATCTACAACCACCGTATAAAACATTAAAATACCTACTGTTTTTGTCATTATATTAAATCATTATTGATTTTAAACAATAAATAATTTGGTTTAGTAGACAATGTAATTAATTGTTTGACGAAAATCATCGTCTGTAACATTCTCGTCTAGATTCGATTTTATAAAAAAATTACAGGTTTTTTTCATAGTAGCAACTCTAAAAAATAGTGTTAAGAAAAATTCATTCAATTTCATTGTGAAATTTTTGAAAACGCTGCAAATTAAAAATATAAAATAAAAAAGATTTTTTTTCGAAATGTTTCAATCAGTCAGTACTTTTAAATCATTATCGATTTTAGATAATAATTGTTTAGAAAATGCGCGTCAGATTAATATGTGTACCGACACTTTTACCTGAAATTTGCAGTTTATAAAATCAAATTAATTGTTCAAAATTTGTTTAGCTTACATGTGCGGCCTTGACGCTAATTGGTATAATTATCATTCAAACAGACGATGTACGTAAATTCATTTTTTGTAACTTTATAAATAATATTAATTTAACAAATTAAATTTTATGATTCATTGTTCTTCAAATTCATGCAATATTATTGATAATGCCGAATCCACACATTCACACCGTGGCTAGATGTTTTTGTTAGAGTGCAGAGCACACATACTAATATCAAAAAAATCTCCAATTACGTTTTTCATACGCATTTAGTCGGAATTCCTCGGTAAGTATAGAATTTTTCTCTCAAAATAGTAAATATATACAGCTTAACCTTTTTTTTTGTGCGATTTTTTTTGGCCGATTTTTTTATATGGCTTTTAAAAAAAGTAGAAAGTTACTTTTTTTGTTAAAAATACTTTTTAATAGTTTTTAAGCATTTAATCAGTACATTGCATTAGAGATTAGAATATTAGTTTATTGCATCATTTAGTTTTTTTACAGATGTACTTTTCACAATTTTCATAATATTATAAAAATGAAGTAAAATGTTCCTACGTGTAAATGAATCCTTTATCTTGTTTATAAAGGCAACTTCTAAGAAAGTTTTGAGTTTTTTTTTTACAATCTGGATCGAAGTATAATTTTTGCAGCTATTTATGAAGTTTTTAGTATATTTTTTTTGTGCGGCCCCTATCCATCGTACAAAAACAGGATCAGCTGTATTTGATAATGTTACTTATACATGTGTTACTTATGTTACTGTGAGGATGAATTACGTGGTAATTTATTTCTTTATATCCGCTTTAAAAAAGAAAAATGAAATTTTTACAATTTTTGTTGTCTATATTTTCTTCCTCTTAATCGTCAAATCCTACAAGTTTTAGACGGTCATATCAGTTCTCAGTTCAGTTTCAGTTTCCGTTCTCGTTTCATTTCAGTTCGGAAGGAGGTTTGTTTTTACACGGTCCGTTCAGTTCTCACTGTTCTCAGTCGTTTCAGTTCTTTGTATAATCTGAGTTACTCTGAACAAAGTGTTTCGCTTTAAAAGTTTTCAACGTACATTCTTATACTAGTTTAAAAGTGCTAATATAATAACTCATGGATGAAGACTATTTCACTGCAATAGCGTTAGCTTTGGTGCTGAAGAAAGAGCGGAAGAAAAGAAGCTAGTGGAGTAAGATTTGGCTTCTTAAAAGAAAGTCATTGTCGCATATAAATTTAAGGAAGGAACTTCGCTTAGAACCATATGATTGGTTGAATTATTTACGAATGAATAAAGATACGTATCTCCTATTCCTTCCTAATTTTCATCGTCGCCGTCCATATTAACACATGTTACAGTCGGCTGTTGGTCGCTGACGAACCAAAGGAGATCAAAATACCATAGTGATGGTTTGTATACTTTCCCAATTCCTGCTCCACTTCTTTCACTGTCCTTAACTTTCTTATCTTCTTTGTTGTAAGTTGAGCGTAGGCTATTTATTTTAGATTTTACCATACCGATTTACTATCGTATTCTTTATATTTCTTTAATAGAAGAATGTAGGCAGCTTCCCTAATATTTACATTGTAGTAACGTACATCTGTCTTATCCCATGAACACGGTAAGGTTTTATAAATTTTAATAAATTAGACAACAAAATCGTGATCCTTGTTGGACATAGCGACAGTTGCCTATATAAAATGTGCACTTTGTCAGATTTTCAGGAAAACTGACGTGAGTAAACGGACTGAGGCATGATGCGCTTGTTTACACATACGATTTCTAAGAACTGAAACGAAACAAATAGGTCTATCCAGTTCCTGTCAGTTCTCAGTCTCCGTTTCAGTTCTCCTTTCCGATTTTGATTTTTACACGTAGGAAAAACTGATAGTTCGACTGAAACTGAAACTGAACTGAGAACTGATATGAACCGGAAAGAAGTTGGCGCCGAAAGTTGGAAAATCTTTCTGTTTTTTATATGGCTAAATTGCTCCCAAATTGCTCCTTTGGAATCAGTAATTGCTCCACCTGGAACTTAATTACTTAATTAGTTATTTACAAACAAAAAAACTTTTTTGTTTGACTATTTCTATTATCAAAATCTTGTCAAATAATGCATTTTTATACAATTACTTTATATCAAAAAATTGCTCCCAGTTTGCTTCATCTAATTTAAAAGTTAGTTATTAATTTCTCTGAATAATAATTAAAATATATTAAAATAAAAAATATTATGAATTAGGTTTTGTATTATTAAAACGTATAGGCAATCCATTATACCTTAAAGTCGTTTGCCTATATTTAAGGATAATTGAATTTTGACAAATTAAATAACATTATAAAAAAACAAAATATTTTAATAATTATTCAAAAAAATTAAGATTTAGCTTTTAAATTAAATAGAGCAAACTGGGAGCAATTTATTGACGTAAAGAAATTATATAAAAAAATTATTTTGGAAGATTTTGATAACTTAAATAACGAAAAAAAAAAAAATTTTTTCTTTATAAATAACTAATTAAATAATTAAGTTTCAGGTGGAGCAATTACTGATTTCAAAGGAGCAATTTGGGAGCAATTTAACCATATAAAAAACAAAAAGATTTTTCAACTTTCGGCGCTAACTTCTTTCCGGTCTGATATGATAGTCTAAAAGGCCCTTTAGACTAATTACTGTTATTATTTTAGGTACTTATATTACGGCAAAATGAAAATGTTATATTAAGTTGACCCAAAAAACCATATTTATTTGTAAATAATTTTAACTCAGTCTTCTTATCAAGACGTGTTAGAATCTGTTTTTACCAAATTTTTTGACCCATGGTTGAAAAATTATTGGGGCGCTGGGAGGGGGGGGTGATATTTCGTAAACAAGGCTTATATGCTGAAAAATGTGAAAACAAACTTCAGCTTCATTTTAAAAGCTCTTTCAACTATATTCCACAGCCATACCGTGTAGCGCTTGGGGAAAATTTTCATTTCCGCGCTTTTAGTACGCGAGAATTCGCATTCGCACTTTTTCAGAAGAATTTTTTGCTACTTATTAATTGAAATGTGTATATTATAACTATAGCATGTACTTGCAAAATTTCATCTTCATTAATCGAAAAACGTGAAAACTAGGAGAATATGACGTATGGATTTGACTAAATTATTCGGATTCCCAAAATTTTTCTTCGGAACCCTAAAAAAACTAGTATGAAACTATATTTAATCTTCATGTATACAAGACCTCATTCCTCACCATTAATTATATTTGGTCTTATCTGTTCCATTTAGTCATTAAATATGTTAATAATATTGTTTGTTGAATGAACGCCTAGAATATTTTAATAATTGTGAGGAAATTATTATTATAATAAGACATTAGCTGGTTTTTAATCCATACAGTTAATTTTCCTGTTTCCTTTCATCGCGTAACACAATAAAAGTGTTTATTTTCTTCGATACTGGTTTCATTAATGCAGCTAAACCTTTTTTTATGCGGTCCTTTTTTGTGCGATTTTTTTTTATGCGATTTTTGAAAAAAATATCCATTAAAGTGCATAATGTAAATCAAAAGCACAAGAAAGTAAAAAAATTAAACATTAACTATAATAATTTTCTTTGAAAAAATTAATTTTTAATGGTTTTTAAGCATTTAATCAGTGCATTGCATAAGAATATAAGTTTTAAGACATTTGGTCGACACAGGACACATACCGGAGAGAAACGTTACAGTTTTACACGAAACAAATAAAGGACTCAGACTAAATATTTTAGAAGCAATCTAAATGATTGCTTCAAACTCAGACTAAAAATTTACAAACACAATTCTGAATTACTTTTAAATGATTATACCGATATTTACAATTCCAAATTGATTTTCTGTTTTATAATTTTTGTATACGACTGTATTTCCTACTTTATTTGTTTATATGTCACATGTCTCTAACTCACCTAAACTTGTTTTCCTTGTTTGTGACTCCGCCCACTACTTCTATCCCCACTAATTTCCCATCATCCATTGCTAAAAGTTAAGATCTAGTATAAATAGGCATGTATCTGAATGTAATCTTTACACGTTTGAGAATGGTCATATTGACCGAAACATGTCATAAGAGTTTTTATATTTAATAAAATTTGTATTTTGTAAAGTGTTTTTATTTACTAATATCAAATATGGAATACCCTAAAGTAACGCTCAAATCTATTAAATTTAGAATATAAGTTATTGCACCATTAAATGTGTTGACAGATGTATTTTGCAGTTTAGAAAAGCAACTTCTAAGCAAATTGTGAGGTTTTGAGCGTTCTAAGCTTTGTATTTTCGATGAAACTTTTTTTATGCGGTCTCGATACGCCGCAAAAAAAAAGTTTTTCTGCAATCTGGACCGAACTATACTTTTTTGTAACTATTTATGAAGTTTTTGAATGTTTTTTTTTGTGCGATTTTTTTTATGCGGTTGCTATCCACCGCACTAAAAAGGTTTACCTGTATCTTACGGAAAAAAATTTATTTTGAATTAGTTTGTTTTTCAACATCGGAACTTATATAATATAACTTGTTTGTAAAAGTCTTAAGAAAAAATTGTTTATTATATTAGTATTTTGATCCTACGTAAGCATAGTAATTTAGTAAAATTTAGTTTAGTGAATGATTTACATGAGTGATTTCTGCCTGACCTTGATCGTGCGTGATACATACTTAATATTAATAATATGCCACCATGATTTAAGAAATATTTGTACTTTTTTGTTAGTAACATAATAATACACACCACAGTAATTGATGTTCATACCAGGAAACGTGTTGTGAATTTCACATGTTCTAGAAAATATATTTTTAGACAATTTTAAGTAACAAGATAAAGTAATTATCGTTCCAGTTTTATGAGCTGCAAGTGCTATTTCCTGAATTATGTAAATAATATATTTACGTTTTCAATAGTTTAAACTTATAGTTCGAGAATGCTTGAACATTTTCTTTTTCAAAGTTTTGTAGTTAGGTTTTTGTACAGTCTCTGTACATTTGCAAAAAATTTGAGACTATTGGAAGTTATACATACGACTTCATTTTTAATGCGACGTTGTCAGATGTTAACCAGAATTTACGTTTGTTCGATTTTCTACCAAGCCATCAACCCATCTCTTAATCATTTTTAAACCTTCGTATGCAGATTTAAACAGATTTACCTGTTTACTGTGTAAAAATTTAAAGTTTTAATCAGAACAAAAAATGATTTTTTGTCAAATATGAAGAAGAGCACATGTAATTTTGCCATAGGTTATAATCAGTGTTGGGCAAGATATCGAATTTCATTATCTTGATAACAGATAATAGATAACATAATTTAAAACATCTAGATAAAGATAACAGATAATTGAACCGTTATCTAGATAAAATTTTAGATAACAGATAAGATAATATTTACAGACATAATGCACTAGGTCAGTGTTTCTCAACCGCCCATCCGTTGACCGGTGCCGGGCTACGAAAGTAGCTCACCGGTCCCCAGAATGATGTGTTTATTATTGTAAATTACAAAAATGTTCAAGAAAGGTTTTTAGCGACAAAATTACATGTTTTGAAATTTAGTTTCTTTATTTACGGCCCATGATAGCACACGTAGAGTACAACATTTTTTTATTCCAAAAAAGTACTTAAAAAGTTTCGGTATTTGTCTACATTACATGACCGACCAAGTGGTCGGAAAACGACATTTCATATTACACGACTAAATGTTATTCCAACTAATGGCCGAAATGAATCTAGGCAATAAGAATTCTATTTACAATTAACGAAAAGTTCTTAAACATTTCTCTAATGTTTAAAAAATTGTCGATACTCATCTAAATTACATGGTAGACCAAGTGGTCGGAATACGACATTTCATATTACACGACTAAATGTTATTCCAACTAATGGCAAGAATTCTGTTTAAAATTAAATAATTACTTTTAAAAATGTTTGTATTTCTTAAGAAAGTGTCAAAATTTCTCTGAATTATATGGTCGGCCAAATGAATAATAGGTAATTGGTGAATTTAGCTTCAATTTTCTTTTTTTTAGGAAAAATAAAGATGTATTCTTATTATCTTATCTTTTTCCTTCGCTTAATAAAAAGATAAGATAAAAGATAACTTCTTTTAAAAATATTTAGATAAAAGATAATAGATAACAAAAACGTTGTCTAGATAAAATTTCAGATAACGTTATCTAGATAAGCACAACACTGGTTATAATATAATACACTTTCTCAACAGAAGCTTTTCTAATAAACATAAAACTTCAAGGGAATTTTCTTTATTCTTAAAATCTGTCCAATTTTATTGGTTTCAGCTGGTTTTCATGATTTTTCCCAGGGCAATTCATCCTATTATGGTCGCAAGCTCAAAAGACCACCAGAAACTGAGGTGAGGGGAACACAAATTGTATTATTTCCATAGTTGCCAATCTAACCAAGTAATTATGTTTTTATATGAGTGAGTGAGTAAACTTTTATTTATTAATATGATAGACAAAGATAAATGCATATGTAGATAAAAAAGTTCTTTTTAGCTTGCGCCCATAATACTTTTTAAATAACAAAATTTGTTGTTTACAAAATGTTACTTGAAAAGTGTCTAATAACTTCTTTTTACAAAACGTACCGTTTCTAAGCTATTTACGTGACTAAAATTGACAAATTAAATGTGTAACAACTCGAATGCTTCAATTTCTCAACATTTCATTTTGCAAGAAGAAAATAATTTTCTTTTTTATAGTAAAATTTATAAATAAATTCTGTAATAGTCTTTTTTAATTGAAAAACCAATATTTCTCGAGCTATTTACAAAAAAAAAAAAAACATTTTTAATAATTTTGAATTATCGACATACGTTTCATAAAATTTCAATCGATACAAAACTCTGAATAAATTATTTGTCAGCTCTTGAATTATAAGGAGAACCCCTTAAAAATACATACATAATATATCACGGTGCGTAAACTGAGGACCGTTGTCACTTTTAAAGTGAATCTAAAACCAAATCTAATTTTTATTTTGTGTGACGATTATTATTGTCAGGTTATTGTGAGTCATGGTGTATAATCGTACATTCAACCTGCTAGGAAAATATTTTTCCACTATTAAATATTTAATTAGTGGTTTTAATAATTCCAAGTCGTTTGCATTAATTAATTTGATTACTTTTTTCTATATTTGTATTTTGTATTCAAATAGATAAATTTGTCATTTCCTCTGGCGTTGACAATCACCAATAATTATTATTGTGAATGGCCTTGATCAAATTTGAATAAAAAGTATCGAAAATAAAAATTTACAAAATCTAAAAATGTATTAATTTTGGAATTTTGTAACCGCAAAAAGAGATTTTTTATGTAACAAAAAGTAACTTTAAATTGAAGGTCAAATTAATTCAGCTTATTAAATTTTAATCATTAATTAAAATTAAATTTTGCTTGTGCATCTCAGTATAGGATGGTCCAGATAAAATGCCTTTGACTTTTGCGGAAAATTTAAAATATTCATCACTAGTTAAATCAATTTTAATTTAATATTTAAAAAAAAAATTTAATTATTAAAAATATTTTATATTTAGAGATAAAAAAAAATCATATGGCAGCTTAAAATAAATACATATTTTTTATGTATTTCCTTATCAATATTTTCATTTATATATCTATTTTTGTGGCTTCCGTTGTTCTGTTCAAATATAATATAACCAAATATGGGACAGATCATCCATATTTGAATGTAATATTCTTGTTTATGTAACAATTTATTCATTGTTGCAACTAAACGTAGTCAATCAGTATTTATATAAATACATTACATTTTATACATGTATGTAATGTGAGTGCATCTATAGGTACATATCTGAACGAACATTCAACTTCGTATTTAGTGTACTCTAGCGGTGTGCTAGTGGACTACATACGATGAAAATACACACACGAAACCTCTTCTGTGCATGAAACGAACTGAAGGTGTCTAGTTGAGTTTCAAACCAGCGTTCTTGTAGTTATTAGAAGTATAAACAGATGCTACTAGTGGTGTATTTTATTTTCTAACGGTAATTGGGATGTGGTTTTCCCCTTTAACATTTTACTTAGTTCGATATATAATATAACAGATGGCTCTGATTACACTCACCATAGCGAATATGATTAGTGTGTACTAATATTCACATAGCGAATATGTTTTTTTTATTTATTTATAATCCTTCGTGATGTCACTGCTATTCTGTTAGACTCCAAGAACACACTGTTTCAGATTCGATTAGTAGACAGACTGTGAATGTAATGATTTCTTAAAAATATGTACCTTTGTTCTGGAACATATATACGTATACATATGAAAAATCTAGATGGCAATAAGGCCAATAAGATTAGTTTCTTGAAAAAGGTTAAAAATATTTTTACAATACGTTTTTTGACAAAAGCAATGAAATATAGACTCCGCCCTCGTAGTCCAAAAAATTGTATACCGGCATATTATCAACACATTGACGTTCATTGATGCTGTACGACGTCACAAGAAACCTGATTAATTGCGACACAACGCTGTACCGCGTCAACGGTTCCATATAAAGGGTATTAGTTACCAAAATAGTGTACCAGTTGAGCGTTTTGTAATTCTAGATAGCTTTGGGTAGTAGAATCCATACTCCGATATAAAATTCCCCGAAAACCAAAAACTTTGAAGTTCCTATGAGTTATTCACTCAATTTTCGCAATTGTTTTCTTAGGCGTCTAAAAATTACATCCCTCCGAGTTAGTTGAATTTCGACCAGGGGCGTAGCTATCGCCGTATCAGTCGTATCAATGATACGGGGCCCCCGAGCTACAGAGGCCCCTAACGTGTGTAAGCAAAAATTAGTAAAATATTATCCACAATGTCACTTAATCTCGTGCTTCCCGAGAAAAAGCATACAACAAAACTGTCATACGAGAGAATTACTGACCTGGAATCATATTTCAAAGTCAATGTATAGTATTGTTGTTTAGATATATTAATTTCTCAGACTAAACAGATTTCAGAGCCTCTGTGACCTGAGTAATATGTTCGAAGTATTACAACCGAAGAAACTCCTATCTTCTTCAAACGAAGTGATAAAAAACGCTTCCCGAAAACTGTGCTAAATACAGTAAAAACATGCTTAAAATCTGAAATTCAAAAAATTCATTCTATTAAGGAGCTTATAGAATTATTGCGGATAAAATTCAATAGCCTTGCATCCAGTTTTCCGGAGGTAATAACAGCATGCTTTCTATTCTTGACCCTTCCAGTTACAACCGCAACAGCTGAAAGAAGTTTTTCAAAATTAAAACTGATAAAAAATTACCTATGGACTTCGATGTGGCAGGAATGGCTATCAGACTGGTTACTATTGTCTACAGAGGCAGAAATTTTAGAAAAACTGAAACTGTCTTCAACTATGGATGATTTAATAAATCAGTTTGCCGAAAAAAGGCAAGAAAAGTGTATATTTAATTTGAATTGTTTGGCTAGCTCAATTTCTAGGAGGAAGCGATAACTTATAATCAATAAATATTTATTTTAATTTAATGCATGCATTTTTGTTTCTTTTGTGAGAAATCTTTACTCTTAATTTGGACCCCCCAACTAATTTTGATACAGGGCCCCTCCAAAGCACGCTACGCCACTGATTTCGGCTATTGTTTATACTCGGTTTTTTAATGCTATATAAAAGAATTTTTTTTTAAACTGTCCAATAAAATATTCACAATTCATACACGGCTTTTTATAAAAGCTCACCCCGTTCAGCATTAATGCTAATCACATATTTTATTTCATTATTGTGTTCCAACTGACCGTATGCTAATCGCACAATGGACCATATACAAGAGCGCTGGACACAATAGACTGATTTTTATTATTAATAAATTTAGAGTTCATTATTGTTAAATTTACCTCATCGTTAATGTGTTAATAAAAGTCACAATCCTTTCATAATAATTATTATTATCCTGTAACAAAAAAGGTGTTCAAAAAATGTAAACCCTAAAATCCCTGAGGAAGTTTTATACAGCTTGTGATCACTCATGATGACAACTTAATTACTTAAACTCTTAAATGTTATCGATTAGAGAATTGCGACCTTGTAATTCATTCAATCGCAGAGAATGGGGAGTGTCGTTTTATTAGCAAAAGTTTTGATTGAAAATCAATAAAAATTACCCTAGCTAGTGCTACAACAAAAGTTTAATTTTCTTTCGATACACTTACTACCATAAGTTTGGGATCATATTAAAATATATTTTTAGGATTTGAATAATAATTTTTCAAAATTTGTGGAGAAATTTTGTCGATTATCAAAAAAGTAAAATTCATTTGCATAAGTATCTACAAGTAGGATTAAGTGATAGGTAGGATTTTTCGTAAAAATAATAGAGTTTGATGAAATTTTCCAAAGGATATAGCAAGATAAGCACAGAGAAATGACGCCCATAGCCGATGTCTGTAGTAATATATGTAGTAACATTGGTACCCCAATTGATTGCCAAATATAGGGTCATTGATCCTTAACCTTGATTTGTCCTTGAGATATTAACTAAAATATGTGTGAGTGCTGCAATTTTTCAAACGCAATTTTCTCAAAAATTATGACACCTAGGAAAATAAAACCGACGCCAAAATTTAGATAATACTATATAGGTCTATATAGGACTATATTATATACTTTTTTGACATTTTTTCGTAAATTTTAAAAGTTCAAAATAATTGCAAAAAAATATAATTTATTGTTTAGGAAGGTTCTAATATATTTAAACCGTTCAAAAAAATGTAAAATATTGTGTACCTTATGTACTTACAGCACATCAAATTTCATCAAAGTCATGCGCTTTTTGAGTAATAAATAATTTATTGAGTATATGGTATGTATTAACCGTAGAAAAGAGTGCTTAAAAATAACTGTATATAAGCACGTGTTAAGGATGAGGATTGATAAATTAAAAAAACACATTCTTGTTAATATATTATGTAGATGTTCCTTAGAACCTAATTTTTTATCCCTCAGAGCCCTTGACGGAGAGCCTTTAAAACTGCAAAAAGAACCTAAATTGAACGACTCAATTGATCTTTACTAAATTTTGCTTAGATTTAAATTCGGGAAAAAATCAAGATGAGGTTATATGGCTCTTGATCGAATTTTGTTCTAATAAACTTGAAGTCAAATTTGTCTTCTAGGAGCCTCTGGCTCCAAGAAGGGCCCAAAATAAAAGACTATTGGCACTACGAAAGAACTGAACGTGAGTTTAAGATTATTCTCCAAGGTCCTCGGCCCTCAAAAAATTTTAAAAATTGAAGTACTTCTAAATCTAATATAATATGTATAATTTAACGCAGATGAAACTGCAGGACACGGCTAGTGGTTATACATTTTTGTTGATGTGTATACCACTCTGATTGAAACAAACCCTTTCTTGTTTTAGTTTAATTACAGTACTTGTGTAAGCTGAGAGGGTGAAATGTACCCCGATTGAATTGGATAGACATTACACTACACATGTCGTGGTGGGGAAAGAGATTTTTTTCAAAAACATAAATGCCTCTCAAACACATCGACAATTTTTTTTTATCTCTGTCACACCGACACGATTATCAATCGGTCTGTCACGTAAATCGAGATTATTGAATTAAAATTTGACGACTCGCAATCAGTAATCTGGTAATTTTTTTTTCCCGTCTGATGAGTTCGCACTCTTTTCGTATTGTTTATAAGTGAGCGAATGAGTGAGTGCTGCTCGTCTGCGTGCTTGCGTATTGCAATTAAAAAAAAAAAAAATCAAATCAGTGGCAAACACACAATAGCGTTTGTGCCGGAGTAAAAAGTGCATTTTTAAAAAACAAAAAAAAAAAATTATATTGTCTGTAAAATATAATTGAATTTACATTTGTCTGCAACAGTAGAGAAGCGGTGCAATTTTTTTTTTTGTATTTTAAATTTGCATATTATACAGTTCTTTGTGTTAATTACACAGTAATTCTCGGTTGAATGTAAATTATAGAAAAAATCGGTCAAGAGTGAGTTGAGCTCGCACAGTTAGAGTTCCGTACACAATGAGCAGTCAGAGGGACAAATTAAACTTTTTTTTAATGATGATTTTTCTTTTTTCGGTTGAAGAATAATTTTCTTTTTCGTTTTGACCGCTACCCAAAGTGATGAGGATTACAGGATTTGAGTAAAATTAAAATTTTCCAACAAATTCCATAAGAAAATTTATTTAGTTCGTTCAATATATTTCGGCACAGTTGGCGCCATTTTCAAGAACTACATCTACAATATAAAAACAACAACATCTTAACAATTTTAAAAGTAAGAAAAAATTTTTTATAAATGGCGCCAACTGTGCCGAAATATATTGAACGAATTAAATAAATTTTTTTATGGAATTTGTTGGAAAATTTTAATTTTACTTAAATCCTGTAATCCTCATCACTTTGGATAGCGGTCAAAACGAAAAAGAAAATTAAACTTTTTTTTTTCTTTATGTATATTTATTGAATCTTGTCCAGATTTGCGTGTGATAATTGAAATAAATAAATAAATACGTTGAAATTTCCGGTAATCTATGATCAGTATCTACTAATCTTGCTAAAATCAAAATTTTAGCTTTGGAAACTTGAGAAATTAGAGGGGGCTAATGGTAGTTTCTAGCAAACGTTGAGCTCTATGTATACTAAAAGTTATACAATAGCAAATTGTACAATAAGTGGGAAAACAAGCTTACCTATTTCTCACGAATATGAGTTTGTTGCGCGAGCCCGCAGGGCGAGTGTAAAAATTCATATTCGTGAGAAATTAGCTTTTCCCACGTATTTTACACTATACTTTTTCTATGAGCACAAATAATTTAACATAAATAATTAAAATAAAATTTAAATAAGTAGTAAAAATTTTTTACATTTATAATATCAGTGGTAAGATGTTCAAATTTTTGTCAAAGCGTACTTTGAAACTATGGAAACAATAATAAATAATCAACATACATATTATGCATATTTGTAGAATTATTTATATAGATTCATTGATATAGAAGAATATGGATGGAGACCATTTCTTAAGAGAGAGACAAGATATAATATAATATGATATGTTAGAATGAATACGTATATTCCTTTGAATGTACCACAAAAAATAAAAACAAAAGAGTAAATATACACGATAACACGTGCAAATAAGCACTAAACATCCAGTCCTACAAAAAATTAAATTTAAAAAAATATTAGATAACGCAATACATCGTAAATATAATATTTGGGTAAGTAAATATTGTATTTATCAATAAATGCAACCATTTCTAGCGAAAATTTGTTAATTTTTCTAAATTTTTCATTTAAAAAAACAGGTTTATAATAAGCGTAAAAATACCAATTTTGACATTACACAAAGTAAAGGAAAGATCGAAAAAGGAATCATTCTACATAAATAAGGAATTCGTTTTTTAGTTAAAATATGTGATAATAACGACAAAAATTTTAAAAATATTGTAAAAAATAAAATTATGTAAAAATCAAAATATAGGTTAGTTGGACCCTTCATTTCAGTAGCGTCTTATATGTAAAATTAATGAGCATATAAAAATTTAACTTCAAGATTATGTATTTTGTTTGTATTTATTTATTTATTAATAAAATGATAATTTAATAAACATATAGTTTTATTTATGTTTGTGTCTACTTTTATCAAAAAGATATGTCTTATTAGTGATGGAAAATTATAAACCAAAACGTAATCTTTTTAAAGAAATAGTTATAAATTGTAAATAATCGATTAATTTGAGCAATTTTTGTTTTGAGTTTATAGTAATTTATAATATTCTTTAAGCAGCGTTAAAAAATGCAATAATTTAGTAGACAAGTAAGAATTCGAAAAATTAATTGATAAAATAGTCGAACAGCATTCTTAAGGAGTTGATTATTGAATTAAATAGAAAAGATATTAAAAATAATTAATTAATTTTTTTGTTTTTATATAAAAATCACAATTATAATAAAAATATACTAAATATATTGTTTTAAAAGCAATGGCAATGTTTTAATTAAATTAACACCGCTACTGTTTGTTGACAAAATGACGTCATTCATAATACGCACGTTTAATATTCATAATATGTTGATCAGTATTTTGGCAAATGCTCCTTCCTTTACAATATTATATACCTCTCCTTCTTCCATGTATAGATTATATGTTAAATCAACACATAGCCAACTTTTTTATTATATTACGCCGTGCGAAATAATTTCCCACGACTATTTCCGCACAGTGTGGGCAATTGTTAATTTTTACATATAGTTAGCCGTGCGGAAAATGTTACTTTTAATAGTAGGAGTAGAAAAAAATATTTTTAGAATTTTTAGAGGTAGCTTTCTCAAACGATACTTCACACGATATACTTATTAGTTATTCAACTTTTGTTTAGGCCAAACTGCCCCCCCCCCCTCAAATCTTAATTTTGGGGCGGGCACGATCAAGATCTAATCAAATTTCAAATTCCCACATTACCATAGTTTCCGAGAAAAACCTCTATAACAGATGGTCAGACAGATACGATAGTGATCTTATAATGATTCCGTTTTCAAGTTCGGAACCCTAAAAAGCATAGTTTCAAATTATTTTGTTTTGTAAGCTGTGCAATTAGTAGTATAGAAGGCGGGTAGTTTTTAATATGATTTGTTGTTAAGCTAAAAACTATGCTACATCTAATTTGAAGCCACTCAAAGCAATATTTTATATATTATAACTCTTCTACTCGGCGTTTCCACCATAGTGCATGCTTCCACACCCGTGGGTGTTTTCTTTGTTACCGACAAATCGCGTCAGTCTCAAGAGCTGGCGATGAAAGTTATTGTGGATAATTACTCAAGAAATGAATTTTTAATGCCGCTTTTGGTAGTTATAATCCATTGTGATGTGGGTGGAGTATGAGGTTTGTAGTAGTGATGTCGAGCTGAAGAGAAATTAGTCGATTAATCGACTAATATTGATTTTTAGACAAAATTAGTCTTTAGTCGAAAATATCGAGCACGTAATAGTCAACTAATCGACTAAATTTTTAGTCGAATTCATGAATGGGATAACCTATGTAATTCTTTCAAAAACAATGTTTTCTTTTGAATTTGATTATTAGTTATTAATATTTTATTATTATTTTTCTTTTCTAAAGAAAAAGCGAGATGAAAAATGAAAGATCGTACCAGTGTATAATTTTTTAGTTTTTGATTTTTCGAATTTTATATAAATAATACAGGAAAAAAATTAAATTAGTCGTTTTTAGTCATTTTAAAAAAATTAATCATTTTAGTCATTTAGTCGACGGTAAAATATTCGATTAAAAACTGACTAAATTTAAACAAAATTAGTCGACTAAACCGCTTAATCGATTAATCATCCGACATCACTAGTTTGTAGTAGTGATGTCGAATAATTAATCGATTAATCGGTTTAGTCGACTAATTTTGTTTACTTTTAGTCACTTTTTAATCGACTATTTTACTGTCGACTAAATGACTAAAATGACTAATATTTTTTTAAATGACTAAGGACGATTAATTTAATAATTTTTTTGAATTATTTATGACTGGAAAAAATGGAAACTAAAAATTACCATTATTTATGATTTTTTACTTTTATGTGAATAATGTATTATATATAGTATGTAATTTTTTTTCTTCTTTTATTTAAAAAAAAAATAATAATAATAATAAAAGCCAATAATTAAATTTAAAACATTGTTTTTGAAAGAGTTACAAAGGTTACCCTATTCATGAATTCGACTCAAATTTAGTCGATTAATCGACTATTCTATGCTCGATATTTTCGACTAATGACTAATTTTATCGGAAAAACAACTTTAGTCGATTAATCGACTAACTGCATCTCGACTCGACATCACTAGTTTGTAGCCATTTTCTTACTCCAAATCAAAAATTGACTTCATTATGAAAAATGAGTTGTGTTGATTTACAACTTGTAGGGTTGTGCACTTTGGATTTTACCAATGACCCTATATTTACTTTAACGATTAACAGTTTTATATGTAAATATCTTCAATTCTAATTTAGTTTACTTCTTTTCTTCCACTAGTCAGTTGCTTTCTATGATGTCAATGTGACAATTGTGACGAGTATAATAGTTTATTTGACATTTCTTAACCATTGTCTAGACATTGGCTAGACTCAAATAAACTCAAATAAGCTACTAGTTTTTTGTACATATACCTACATTCGATGTGGCGTTATATTATTATGTAAAGAGTACCAGGTGTTTCAATAAAATATGGGACATAAGAAGAATGACAGATATAAATATACATTATAAGTGATTCTATTTGCTCAATTTGGATAAAAATGAAAAGAACGATTTGGAATTTTACTTATGGTTTTTAAGGAATTAAAAAATTTTTATAAACTTGATGATGTCACTAAGTGAAAAAATTTCTCTTTTTTTTCAAAGCAAACCATATTGAAGTGATTTGAATTAGGATGGTTGTTTGAATTAACGTAATGTGACTAATCCAACGGAAGTTTATTTTCTAGTGGTGCTAACGTGCCTAATTTTTGTAAAAATTAAAAGAACCACTTCTAAAAGCCTGTTACCTCACGTTACATCACTTTTATGTCATTTTATTTATGGTTTTTAAATTAGTGGAAATTTTACTAAACTTGGTGATGTTTCGCTCTTGTAGTAGACACACTTTTTCACCTTAAAGCCCGAGCTACACTATAGTGCCGATATCGGTACGCTCCCGCTTCGGTCTCGCTCCGATATAATCTTGTTATGTTCACATTACAGTGCTGATACCATGCTCGTACCTATTTGTTCTCCATTCACTTTATAATGCCGCTCTCGGTACACTCCCAGTTCGGTCTCAGTTCGATACAAATATCTTTTCATAACAACTGAATGCAAGCGGAGTGGAGTGGAATCAAAAAAGTGTTTACACTATAGGTACAAGTCATAACAAGTGTGATATCGCTCCGATAAAATATTACCTGAGTGGTATTGGTATTGGAGCGGTGTACTGGAGCGGGACTGGACCGCGACTGATATCGGAGCGATATCGGAACCATATTGTGAATACACTCATTGTTTCTTGTGTAGGTATATTTTATCGAATCGGGAGCGTAGCGATATCGTACCGAGAGCGGAGCGATAGTGTGGATCGGGTCTAAATCATTTTTAAAGACCATTTTTGACTCGCATAAATTGAAACACTTGGTACAAAATATCTCATACATAAAGAAAATTGTAACTGTGTTTGTGTATCTGTACTTTTATTGCTGGTGCTGCTGTGCTTTCAATAGTGCCATAATAATAAAGCTTCATTCTATAGATAATAAATATGTACGTATATATTGTATGTTACATATTATGTTCATTGACATCATGTACGAATGAAAAGCTCGCCAGTTCACCACGTCACAAGGTCGCAAATGGTCACTGACTTCAAGGGTATCTAAAAATAAATATTGTAGATTTTCTATTTTTTCTTTTTTTTTATTTTTATTCTTTCTTTAAATTGTAATTGCATATGAATAACAGAGAATCGTGTGAAGAATTAATGAGATTGCGTAATGTCGATTCAGTTTATTTTTGAAATTACAAGAATTATGTATTATGTTTAAGGTGATTGGCACATTAGAAATTAAGTGACTGTACTAATATTAATACCCCTGTCGCAGTATCCTGCATAACATAGCGAATTTCCGTTTATAAAAATTAGTTTTTCTCGGAAACTAATTGACATGGAAAAAAGTTTAAAGACCTTTTTTATGTAATTTTTTCTTCTCTTTTAAACGGTGTAAAAAAATTTCGCAAAAATGTTTGAATGAGTGGAAATTTTGGCAAAAAACTAATTTTTTGCAAGAACAAAAACCATGTTCCTGGCATCCGACGTGTCTGGCTGACAAACTCATCCAAGGGTTTGGGACTTCCAATGTTCTCACCAAGTTTCGTAAAAATTGGATACTTCGTTCGAGAGTTATCGCGCGGACAAACACACACACACACACATATATATATATATATATATATATATATATATATATATATATATATATATATATATATATATATATATATATATATATATATATATATATATATATATATATATATATATATAAATTTTAGTGAATATTATTTTCGGTTTCTAGGGACCTCAAAACAAATTTCTGCCATAGTCCCGGGTTCAGATCGCGGCATCACAGTAGCTGTAATAGCTGAATTCCCTTCTGGAAATTCGTTAATAAAAAACTTCAGTAGGTGCGTGTTAAACCTGCATTAAATCAGGATATCGTAGTTCAGTAGCTAGAGTTTTTAACAGTTCTTCAGATAAAAATATTTCTTTTAAATTTATCTAATATCGGACACTGACGATTACAAGGTGATCAAGTGCGGGTAGACCTCACGTCTGCGATGACATAAATCGCGAAGTCGTAAGGATTTCGTTGATAAAACTACGAAAGTAAATTTGAAATTTGACTGAGAAAGCTCAATAATAGTAACTATAATTAAAAGTTAGCTATAGCTAAAGCTTAAGTAACTATAGTAACTTAAAATTGTACGTCTAAGCTTGGTTTTATTCATGACGTTAAACCATTTTTAGTTTATTTGGCCTATACTAAAAATCATACATTAAGTATAACTTTTACCTTAAATATAATAATTGGGAAACTAGTTTATGTTTTGAAACAAATTAGAAAAGGGGTTGTATGTTTGTTACAAATTTATATACGTTAATTTAAATCAAAAACAGGGCACTTTTTTTCACGGTTTCAAATTTGAAATTCTATATAATTGTATATATTTGCATAAATACATACAAATTATGCTATATTTATTATGAAGTAGTTATTAAAATAAATTACTTACAGGATTATAAAATAAAACTTATTTGACAACGATTTTGCTTCTATTATCAGAAAGCTCATAATTAAAAGGTATAATTAGACAGTGGCGTATTTAGAAAGTAAGGGGGGGCTACAGTCAGGGGTGGCAAATTCGAGAAGCAATAAATATTGTTAATAAAAAATTTGTTATTTTGATAGGAAAAGTGAAGAGTTCATGTTAAAATTACCCCCATCAAATTATTGCTTTCAAGTTTGCTTTCAGAAAGAATAATTTTTTTTTAATTTGGTGACGTCATTAAGTTTACTAAACTTTTTTAGTGCCATAGGAACCGTAAATAGCATGATCGAATGATAGATTTTCGAACTCATTTTTTCATTTCTAACATAATTCGACAGATATAGGGCCACAAGGAAAAACTTCTTTTGGGATCAGTTGAATTTCTAAAAGGAATTTTATCACTTTGACAGTAAAACTGAAAAGTTCACATCCAAATTATTCTAACTCAATCAAACAATCAGCTTAATTCAGATCATTTCCATAAAGTTTCATTTGAGAAAAAATACATTTCAACCTAAATTCACGGAAAATTTTCCAGAAAACTTTTGGAATCGTGAATAAAATGATGAAACTGTAAACGAACTGCAGATTTTCGAGGTCGTTCTTGTTATTTTTATCAAAATTATCCCGGTTGGGATCACTAAAAAAAGAATTTTTTCGAATCAGTCATATTTCGGGTGGTTAAGAGTTTCCAAACAGCAGGGACTTCAGGAGAATGTCAACCAGACTATCTACACGGAGAGAAAAATCATATAATTTTTGTAGATAAAATTTCAGAAAAATTACCATGCTCTCTTATAATGCACACGCGATCAACGACCAAAGTAAAAAATATTTTACGATCCTGTAAATATTATTAAAGTTAAACGTAAAAAGTATTAGTCATGGGTTCGTAAAAATTGTTGTGCTAGCATGGTGAAATTTAATGTGCTAACACAACTTCTATCACACTCTTATGCATATATGTTGTAGTTTAATTCTTGTTGTCGTACTCTTTCATTTGCGCATTTGACCCGCAACCTTATATTGCTTGGGCTGTACGCACTGAGGAACAATCGATCTTTTCCGACCTTTGATTCTTTATGATGCATACAAAATGATTGGCAACAATATATTCTAATACTGAATATAGTGAAGTAACAAAATGATGAATTAAACGGTGACCGTCCTGTAAGACATTCTAATGAATACTGTTTGCACACGACACGACACCAGCAGTGACCAGCCTGGCTATGTTACTTGCCACGCCAGCCTGGCTATGTGACCTTCATGTATGTACGCCTTTTACACGTCGATTGTAGTGCTGAGCACAGTAAGTTTTTTACGAATTTTCTCTCCGTGTACCTCAGTAAGTTTCAAATTTTCGTACAAACGTGTGTATAAGTATTAGTCGTGCAAAATGCAATAGGAACGCCGGTAACCCAAAGCCGAAAAAAATTACACCATCTAGTGCAAAACGCAAAAAGTAATAAATCTTTGGAACTCAAATTCAAGGTGGCCAAAAAAAATATTTGGATATTTTACGGTTTTCGTGATCTAAGTTCAAAAACCTTTTTTTTTCTCTCTATTCTGAAAATTTGCTATTGTTTGGCATCGAACAAAGAATGTTTTGTTAATATTTTATTCGGATTAACAAAACGGTATGAATAAGGAAGGATATCCATTATACATAATACTTCCTCGTTTACATATATTGTTAAATTGTTATTGTTAAAAGAAATAGGAAAATTAAAAACACAAATCTTGTTTGTTTCAGGTATGGTACCTACACTCGTTGACTTTTGTTTGTTAATATTTTAACAATTGCACGGTAAGTAGACGTGGTTTTGGAGCTTCATCCATACATATACATAGAATGCAGTAAAACTATATATGACAATACAGATCGATTTGTCTCGTCAACAATAATAGTAGACTAGGAGCTCACGTACGCATTAAACCAGTGTTTTTCAACCTGTGGGTCGCGACCCCCTAGGCGGTCGCGAAGCCTTTTTAAGGGGGTCGCAGTTACTTTAACAATAAAACCATTTTAGTTCAATATATAATCTTTAATAAAGAAAAGGTTAATTAAAGGTTACATTAATGTCATGGTTTCATACGTTCGCTTGATAAAATTTCAAAACAAATAACTGCGGCTTATTTTCAATAACAGTAAATCCGAGTTTTAAATAATTGTCGTTATATAGACGCTTTTTCATTGCTTTTGTTCCATTACTCTCATTGGAACTTAAAGTTGACGGTTGTGCATATCTTTCCGGAAACTCATCCATTTTCAATAATTACAATGAACACAGAATTTTGGATATTAAACAATAAAAGACAGAGAGCAACTACTAAACAAACAACAAGTCAATTCAATAAATTTAAACACAATTCAAAGCGAATTCATAATTCAAAGAATTCAAAAGTGCCATCCTTTACTCGCCTGATGCTCCACGCAGCGCTCATCCCGTTGCGCTATGTCTCGCTCACACAAGTTACGCGCGCGTTTAGAAGCTACTATAAGTCGTCAACTTCGATGTCGATATAAAACTATGCCTGTTTAAAATCCTTTATATTTAATTGATACCGAACTGAAAATAATCAATAATGATAAATGGATTCTATATTTATAACATCAAATAAAAAAAAATTTTAAAATAAAATAGCAGAGGGTAGGGGTCGCGAAATATTTTTCTATACTGGGGGGTCGCGAAATACTTTTCCATACTAGGGGGGTCGCTCCATGAAAAAGGTTGAAAAACACTGCAGTAAACAAACAGTTTTCTTCCGATTAAGATTTCATTTAAAGTAGGGGTTCCGAAAATGTGACCCGCGAAATGTGTCGCGAAATTAACGCATGCTGACAGATAATTTTCATATAGTTGACATTTTATGTTACTAAAATTTCCATTTTTCATAGCAACACACACCAATATTCTGAAAAAATACCATTTCATTCTGATAAAGAAGTCTTGTGGAATTGTTCCATCAGGATATTTTTCCACAAGCTTTTACTAGGGAAGTTTAATCGTTGCTAATAAATTGGATCATACTATTGGAAACTATCAAGTAGGCGTGGCTTAATAGAAATAGCTGACGAAAAAGTGCATTGATATTAGTTTTATATGCAATAGTTAGTGCGATATGAAGAAAAAATGATAAATTGTTGAAGGAGAGTGAATTTTATATCTGAAAAATAGTTAAAATGTGGTAAAAATATGAAAAAAATGAGTGAATGAGTTAATGAATATTACAATTGACAGTATACAAATGTCAATTTTGAATGGTAAAATGTCATGAAATAACTGGAGAATTGTCAACGAGTGGAAGAAACAAATCAGTTATAATATGTAGATCTATAAAGTTCAAATCATTTATGACATTTTAGCAAATGCACTTTAAGAATAGTCTGATTTTTAAACATCTGATGTCATAACCCTCATTCAACAGATCCCAATAGTTAAATATTTTCCCGTTGGAAAATTTTCAAATTTTTTTTAATATTATTACGTAGATTTTATATATCAGTGGTGTCCAACTTTTTTTATTATGCGAGTTTCTTCTCTGTTGCAATTTCTTTGGTGATCTATTTTTACTTAAATCAGTTTTTCTAGTCAAAATAACCAAATTTGTTTAGGAAATGTAATTTAATTTTAAATGGAAATAGCAGCATTGAAAATCTCTTGGTAGTTTAGAACAAATTAGAGATGAGCTAAACGGTTATTTTCTAATAACTGTTATTGCAATAACAGTTATTGAAAAATAACTGTTATTTATAACAGTTATTATTATAACTGGTATGGTATTTGGATATTTTAACATATTGTAAGATATTCGATATGCGTATAAACGGTTCCGTTAGTGAAATATGCACAGATCCATAATACTGACGGATACTAAATAATCTGCAATATCTGTTCAAATAATTGTCTATACAAGGATTTAGGCTTTATATACACAATTTTAACAATTTTATGGATACAAAATTACAAATACAAATAGATAACTGTACAATAGAAAATAGTTCATTTTTAAGGGTTTTTTAAATGTGCTACAATAGAAAATGTGTAACTTGTCTGGGGCGTTATTATTTTGAAATTCTCCGTAGATGGTTCAAATCAGTTGCTGTTATCCTTGCTTTCGAATATATTAATATTGACCTATGTTATCGATATTTCCAAAGGAGTTATTTAAGTAACCAGTTATTGGGTATTCCAGTTATTGACGGTAACTATTATATCTTTCTATACTAGTTACAAAATAACACTTATCGATATATCGATCATCTCTAGAACAAATAATGGGTTCTTAATTCAAAATGCCAACCAGTACAAAACTTTTTCACTGGAGTGCACCCTAGCTCTTGGTCTATCACAATTTTATTCAATTCATTATTAAATTCACAAAAAACAATCGAAATACAAGTGCAGCACTTTTTGTTAGTGTATATTTTATACCATAATTCTTTTGAACTAGATTGAAATATATTTCTTATTTTTACATATTTTACTGCATATATTATTGTTAAATAGGGGAAAGTTGTCTAGTGAATATTATTTCCGAGTTTAACAACGGAAATTCCTGATTTAAAAAAAAAGAAATATTTTCTATAACTTTACAAACAATGCACGCAGAATAGTGTGTCAAATCGTATTGTCCTGTTTCAATAGTTATCTCATTTAAGTCCTTTTTGTAAAATATTAATACACTAATAACAAACAATAACCGCATTTTGACAACTGAATTAATACTGAAGAATTCGTTACGATGTGAATTTATGACATTTTGATTCAGGGAATATTGTTTTTTTTTTTCTATAATTTTTTTTACAACACTTTTTTTATTATTTTATTTTTATTTTAAAAGTTCAATCCAATTTTGAAATGTGTTTGGTTTCCATTTCTTTTTGTGATTACATCTTTCCATTTCTCTCTATTTTATTTATTTTTCATTTAGTATTTTTGTAACGAAGATTTACTTTAAATTAGGGTTTCAATAATATACATTATTAAAGATTTCTTTGCTATGTGTGTAGTAGAGTAGCTGACGGGCTCTTCTGTGATTTTTTAATGGAATTGTGCGAATAGATACCACCCTTCATTCTATAAATATGGACTAATAAAACGAGAAGGATAGATAGATTATGATGTTATTGAGTGTAATAAAGTGAGTGCGAATGGTTCACTTGATTCTTCCTGCACTATCCTATTTGTTAGGAAATTGTATCCGGCTTTTATAAGTACATTGGCGGAACTTAAAATAAATTATGAGTGGGGAAAAGAAACTTGAAAATGTGCAAATATTAATCGAAACCTGTTACAAATTTTCTGTTATCTACAAATGTGGAGTTCAAGAAAGGAACTTAACACTTCCTGTTTTACAAAATATGTCACTTTTCGCTAAATTAAACTGTTCGATTACGCGTCAGTTTTCGAGTAATTAACTCATCATCAGGTAAAACACTACTGAAGAGTACCTTTCCGTATAAGAATCTTTACCTGATGGTGAGTTAAGTACTTGAAAGCTAGTTTGCAATCGAACAGTTTAATTTAGTTTAAAATGACAAAGTAAAATCAGCTTTTGTAATATATGGATTTTCACAAAATAAATCCCTCGATTGTTAACCTCTTATTTTGATATTGCTTTTCGTTAATTATTTAAATAATGTTTCTAATGTACCAGTTCACAATCTGGTTTTGATTTGTAAAATTTTCAAGTATTGAAAAAATTTCATGTTGCCGCCTATGTCTGGAAATAGACACATCATGAGAAACTACAAAAGATAACCTGGATAAGAGAAACGATATTATGTTATAACTTAAAAGAGTAGCAAATCTGAAAACTTCACTCTCTTAACGATTGATGTATTATACAGGCTGGTTCACTTATTTTGAACCGCTTCTGTTTATCTACGCTAAATAAGATAAAACATTAATTTACACATGAGAATATTTTATTTCATTTTTATTGCTATTTCAAATTGCTATAAATACACCTGTAAAAAACTTATATTCTTATGCAATGTACTGATTAAATGTTTAAAAACAATCAATAAGTGATTTTATCAAAGTAAATTATTATAATTAATTTCTTACTTTCTCTTGTTTTTTATTTAAGGAGATATTCTAGTCTAGAAGCTCGGTTTTGAGGTGATTTTACGGGCGTAATAAAAAAAAAATTTTTAGTATCCATTTTTTTAACAGTTTTTTTATTGATATTTGAAAAGTATAAAAATGTATAAAAATTAAAAAAAAAAATTAAAATTGAAACCGGTACAGGCCGGCAAAGTGGGGACTCCAAAAAAAAGTACTCCTGGTTGACGGGATTTCATCCCTCCTGGTGATCTGAAACATAAAATTTTAGTTAATTCTTAATAAACAAGGATGTGGAACTAGTTGGACGTAGTCGATTTGAACAAATAATTTTTTTCACAAAATAGCGTCCATTTAAAAAAAACATCATTTTTGCGCCTCCTTTTTTCAACTTTGGAAATTTTTTAAAAATAGTAAAAAAGAAATTCTAAAAACCCCTATACGTCGGGTTAATTTTGATAGTATTAAGAAGGTCTGTACCAAATTTCAAGTAGGTAAATCGGTGCATTAGAACTTGAGATATCATACTTTTGCATCGAGTGCATTCGAAATATACTCGATAACATTTGAAATTAAAAGTATAAAACTGCGTCTCGCATTAGAGAGAGGTTGTGTTTGATTGATTGTTGAGATATCATGTCAACCGTATCGAAAAAAGTAGTTTAGAGTAATTTATATGAAAAATTTAAATTTAACACTGAATTGATACACAGTACACAGGGAAAAAATAACCGTAACTCCTAAAATAATTCGAATTTCCGTAAATCCTTTTAGGGGCTTATTCTTAAAGGTCTGAACTTTGAAAATATGAAAAAAAATCGATTTTTTCGAATTTCTAAACCAGAATACCCTCTTAAATTATGCACTTTAATGGGCATTTTTTAAAAAAATGGTTTCGAATCATCCTGTACATTGTTGATAAAACACGTACACTTAGGATAATTCTTTCAAAAGTTTTTACTATGCATTCGCCGCTATATTTCATCCACTTTCAAATCCAATGCACGTCCTTCTAACTGACGGACTTTCGACGAAATAAATACTGTAGAAAAAAGATGGATTCTTTCTTTCTTCTATATCCATTCTTGTACCTATCTATATACGAGTATATAAACTGCATTCATTCTATTTATTTTCTTTTTGTAAGATTTTCGTAAATTCGATCGTAAATAACAAACCGTATGGTCGCTTATAGAACACAATTTTTGTTTTCAGGACTTGTTTTATTAATATGTAATGATGAGGTCCTGTTGTAATGTCCTGCACGATGTCCACACTCCAGGGTGACCTCATTCGATTTTATATTACGATGTCATTTGGCTTCAAGCAACAACAACATATAAAAGTTTCATAAACAATTTAAATTGTTATTGCGCTTGAAAATGGGTTTTCTTTCGAAAGTTCTTGTGTGTGTGTGTGTGTCGAGGCAAGTTTATCAAATTTAAAATTCATTTGAAAAACATTAACGAAGATGTTTTCGTTGGAAAATTGATGTAATATACGTGTTATACTAGTATGGAAAATAAAATTTTCCTTTATTGTTGTACCGTATTCTGTGGGACATATCGCGCGTACTCTTTCGTAACCTCGTATATCAAAAACTGCATGTTTTAGGACACACAAAAAACATTAATGCCCGGTTTTTCAGTAGCCGTTTAAACTTGAGTTTATGTAAACCACGTTTAGCTAAACTCAAGTTTAAACTAAGCAGTTAAACCACCGATGTTTTACAGTGTCAATATTTCTGTAGTTTATTTAAACGGAGTTTAAACTAAGTAACCATAGTAAATGACTACTTTTGGCTTTTTTGCCATCTACCATTTGAATATAATTTAAATGTATATATTTGAAAATTTTTTTAAAAATTACATTAAGGTGCTATAAATTTTTAAAGTGTGTCATAAAAAAAGGTATTAGGCTGTACAATTTGTTTGCATTTGTCAGTGCTATAAAAATTCCATGTCTGACACTGGAAATTTAAGAAATTAAATAAATTTAAGAGGAATATTGTGGGATACTAGTTTCATTACTTTACTAGTAGTATTTTTCGATACTCCTGCGAAATCTCCACATATTATAAGCATACCCCCACATGCATAATATCTTAATGTCAACAAGAACGTTATTTCAAGAGATAATGCGTTATTCCTAAAAAATATTACATTTATAATAGTTTTCAGTTTAATGATTTTAATTTAAAAAGAAAAGAAACATGTCAGTTTGTAATATGCTGTAGGTATATGAGGGGGAATTTTCTCCAGAACGAAACAAGCAATTGCTTTTTGCATTCGAAATCTTGAATAAAAATCAAAATCGGATTCGAAGTACATTATTTTTATATTTTATTTAACTGAAAATTAAACACAATATTTGACGTTTCCTAGGTTTAAACTAAATGTGTAGTTTAAACCACGAATATCCGCCGTTTAAGTTAAACGTAGTTTAAACTAGCGGCCATATTTAAACTCACACTGTAAAACTGAAAAATAAGATAAACTCGAGTTTAACTATAATCTTTGGTTTAAACCATCACTGAAAAACCGGGCATAAATATTGTATTTTTATATATACTTATCTATATATATATATATATATATATATATATATATATATATATATATATATATATATATATATATATATATATATATATATATATATATATATGTAGGTAGCCAACATCAAAGGGTGTAATTAGCTTAAATCTTAAGTTCATAATGATGAAAACACAGATTCAAATATGTTTTTTTTGTGTGTCCAAAAATTGGGACTTTTCAGATACGAGGTTGAGAAAGAGTACGCGCGATGTAGTATCGTTATTAGAAAGATAATAAAATTATTTTAAAAGTTTCTGATGCCAGGTATTTTTACGTTGAATGAGATGACGATAAACACTAACTATATTAAATTTATGAAGAATAATTAAATTTTCTTCCTCGGGAAAATATTACTTGAAAATTAATTGTTCTAAAAAGTAATTTGAATAATTAACAAGACGAGAAAATAGAAGCGGAAATTCTGAATTGCTAAAATAAATAATTTTATTATATTGCAAAGCGATTTTTTTTTTGTGAAAAGAAACCCAAAGAGTTGTCAAGTGCGTGTTGGATACCTATTAAGTTAGGGTTCTTCCGTATTTTTTCACAGCTCTCAGGATCAAATAGAGGGCATTTACCAATGTTACTATGAGAATCGGTTACTCCCTCTGCTACTCCCATAAAGAAATTTTACACAACGCCAAAAAATATGTGATAACGCGAAACGAAAATTTTTTTTCATTTTCCAGCATTTCCCTCTAATAATCTAGACTTGATTTTTAAGGGACGATTTCTAATACCAAAACACATCTCATCCAGTATCATCAGTTAACGATCAGAAAAAAAGTTATTTTGGGTTAAATTGAGGGGTTAGTTTAGTCCAAAAGAAATAGTTCTGATTAGTATATCGTCTGAAATAACATTTGAAAGAGCCATCTCTAAGGATTCTTAGTTCAGTGGCTTTAATGATGTAATTCAAAAGCTAGAAATGACCCGCCCTCATCTCCTAACTTTCTACAGCTAAGATTTTAGCTCGACTAATTTTGTTGGAATGATTTTGAGTTTTCTGATCAAGTGTTTGTATGTTTTTTTTCTAGTTTCTTAGACTTACGTTTAAAAAGTAACAGGGTGGAACCAAGGGATCAAACTAGTATGTCTGTCAAACTGTGCCCGCTGTTGCCTGCAAGTGACGTAGACACAGCAATCCCCTACCAAGCTATTATGATACATACAACCAAAACACATGATGTATGGACCATAGAACATAAGAAGAAATACAACTATCTCTTTTCTGCAATCACTTATGGGCAAGTATGTGCATTCACTTAGTAGCTATCAATGGGTTTGTTTCAATTGTTGTCATATTATTGTCGTTGTGTAGACACGGTATACGTGGTATACGTACATCACGTACATGATGCGTGCCGTATGCATGTTATATTATATGCGTATGCAAGACACCCATACACACAACCATCTATCGCACTACCACACACAACTCCGCGTGCACATATATAACATAGTGGTGGGATATTTTCTGTCCTTTGGCGTTACACTGGTTTCAGTAGTACAGAGATACTACCGTTCGTTCTGTATTCTGTGGTATGGACAGAAAGACAGAAATATGCGAATGTGTTAGTGTAATATGTTGTTCAATGACTAGGCGGCCGGCATACAGATAGCATATACTATCATGGCCACCTTATGTGACAATCAACCAACAATTAAAAATAAATTTATTTATTTTAAGGAAGATATCCCTTTATTTTCAGAAATTTTTTGTTCAATAGAATTTTTACACTTAAATACGACACACTTCATATTTTTTTCTGTTTAAATTTCACGAGTTGATTACAAAAAAAACATGATACTCATCACGACGTGAACACCATAACGAACAGTAACAGACTAAATCATTAGTGGTGTAAATTGCAGCTTAATGCAACATACGAGCGACAGATTTGTTGGCTGCTTCTATCTTGTTCTGTGTGTGGAACAAAAAAACTTCATTCTGAAGTTTTATATATTGCAAACGAATCTTTTATCTCCATTTTTTCAATACGAGACAATATCTCCAAAAATCAACAAGAACGTTTTTGCTGCTTGTTAATTAATTTCTACATCGGTAGCCGAAAACAATACAAATTGTGGGAGTATGATAGACAGAAACCAAGAAACTTTTGTTTTTTCGAAACCCTAAAAATGTAATAAATATTTCAGATTGTAACAGTATGAAAAACGATTTCCACGAATGCATGCGAAAAATAACATAACAATTTTCACGATAATACATCACGTCTGCCATGTCAGAGCTGTCATAGAACAATAAACAGGCACGACAGCCATGAACTGTGTGTTTTGTGTTACTACATACAACTTTTTGATAACAAAAATAAAAATTGGAAATGGGCGGAAAAATGTTTGATTATATTTTCTTTTTATATAGTTGTGAATTGACCATTTATTTCTTTTGATTATTTCCAACTAGTAATAAAATTGTTTATGAAACAAATTTAATTTTGTTAATTGAAATTTTGATTGCAATCACAGTGGTGTCACCAACCCGTAATTTTGATAATTCGAAAATAATTAAAATCCGTTAGCTAAACATTTAAAAAATCATTAGTTTTCGATTATTAATATTGATTGTGTAACTAACTTTATTGTTTTTAATTTCAATTAATAATTATAATTATTATTTTTGATATTGTTAAAATCGAATTATGTTTGTTTGAACCGAAAGGGCTTTGTTTTTGAAAATATAAACAGTTACAACATTTAATATTCATTGCAAATAATCAACCAAAAATTATAGTAGAATCGCGTTATAGGTCCGCTACGGAGTTGTAGGAGAATATAATTCTAAGAATTCCTGTACCCCCACTTGTACTTAGTAGTCGACCGCGGTAACTTGCACTTCCCCTACTTTTCAACCTTGTTTGTGTGTACTTATTTTATAATCAAATTGCCCGAACATTTAGTGCAGTATTATACATACAATAAATACATTTACTAATATTTTCTAAATGCGTTCTATACGTTGTGTGACAGGAGTTTAAACGATACTGTCAACACACATTTTCTTTAAAAAATTTTTTAAAACTTTTGGTAGAATTTGTAAATAATATTGTTAGTCAAACAAAGTTTGTAACATAATCCGCGCTATGAACGAACAAAACTTGCTTTGGTCAACTACACATGTATTATGTAAACACGGACCTATAAAAAAAATTATTTTAGTGAATAAAAAATTCTGATAGGATGATTTATAAGTTGCACTATTTAAACACCAACACCAGTGTTCCGATCTCATAGCGAGAGACTGAAATGAATTTTTTTCGGTAATGGAAGGGTAGTTGGAAACCCTTAGAAAATATTGTTTGTAATAAGTTGGAAAGGAATTCGGAAATTCTATTGTTTTGCGGAAAGATTACAATAGTTCAAGAGTTATCAGGCATTTAATTCAAAGAATTTGTGTATTGATTACAATTTCATATAATTATTGACATTTTGTAAGGTACATGCCGTTTCAAATATTGAACGTTCAAGTGTTGAAAATGATTTTTCTCGTAAAATTCTCCAAAATATTAACTTTTCAGTAAAAAAAAGGTTATTATAAAATTTGCTGTTAGACAATTTGTGATAAATATTTCGGAGATATTTAAGTGTTTAAAACTTACAAATTGATTCAGTAAAGTGACAGCTTTATTCCAATTGTATAATTTTGACAGTGATTTATCAATTTTTTGTCAGGTAAATATTTCGGAAACAATACACATTGAGAAAAAAGTTCTTTCAAGAAATAATTCCTTTCAATTTTTGCAAAAAAAATGTTTATTAAAAAAAAAAAAATCTAAAAGAAACGAAAGAAAGTCGTTTTGTTGTTGACCCAGTGATAACTTTGTACCTTATACCTAAACGTCGTTTTACCCATATTAGCTTTGGTTTAATTACAAATGTAACCACCAAATTGTGGCAAAACGATAAAATTTTGTGGCTTGCCGCAAGCACGATCCTAATAACATGTTTAGAAACTCTTCTCGCTCCCTATTCCTCTTTTCTGTTTACAAATTCAAACAATGATTTATTAACATTTTAGTTTTAACAAAAAAAAAAAAAAAAAAAATTCTAAACAAAAAAATGATGGCTTTAAGCAAACTAGATCCAATTTAAAGGTACTTACACAATATTGCATATAATATGAATGTATCCCGTTTATGTATGTATGTATGTATATTACAAATAAATGTTGATATTCCCACGGGAGACATGTATGATATTTGCTGTTATAATGACGGAACGTTTGACAATTAGAAATATAATGATAATTATTGTGCTATATATGTATATACACGGCTATTTCTATCTATACAGGTTCGGTAATTGTACATAATGTATTACGTCATCGTCGCTTTATTCAGGATGTGTATTTTATTTTACTACTAACACAATAAATTGATACTTATATTGAAGTGTCCTAGAGTCTTATACCAATATCTTAATTTACTGTTTTTGTAAGTTGTTGGTAATCTGTAAGAGTGCACAAAGCAGAGACAAACAGATTTTACATATAAAAATCTATAACTACTTTCGCCGTTCACGGTTTTTAAGATCTAGAAAATTTTTTATTAGACTTGATGACGTCATCAAACAAAAAAAATTCCTTTTTTCTTAAATCAAGTTTTACGGAAGTAATTTGAATTAAAGTGGTCGGTTAAATTATGATAACTTGGGTGTGAGTTTTTCATTTTTGCTATTAAAATGGTGAAATTTTTTTTTTATTACTCATGCAGGAGAAGTACTAACTTGTCGCACACATTTCTGTACGCAAAATAGCTGTTTGTCCACTGTACTCTTCCGGCATACTTTTTTGCGTGTGGAAAGTAACTTTCCACATGCAAATTGTCAATAACACACGCAAAATTTAATCAAAACACGCAAAGCCGTCTCTTAATTTTTCATTTAATAAATATTTCATAATAATTTCTATAGAAACCACCAACAAAGTCATTTAAATGATAATTAATTCAGAAAAAGAAGACGAACACTGAAAAATATTATTTTAAAAAGTAATAAAAATGTCAAAAATAGTGATAATAATAGAAAAAAGTATGTGAAATTCGTAATAAAAAATAGTATGTGCAACTCGTGCGGATTTCCCGCACTTATTGCACAATATACTATTAAAATATGACTGATTTTTATAGAACTGTTTTTCCTAGTGGTCTTACGTCCCGAATTTTATTCAAAATCGAAAGAGTGACTCCGAAAATTTTTTGTGATCTTGATGATGTCACTAAATAAAAAAATTTCTTTTTTCTCAAATCATGCCTTATTGACTCGATCTTATTTAGAGTGATTGGTTGGTTTAGGATAATTTGCATATGAACTTTTCGTTTTTTCACCATTGTTCACCGTCTTCATGTTCCAAATCTGTATATTTTATGTTGATATTTTGTAACTAACTCTATTCTAATGTCATTGGCGTCAGACAGTCTTCATATTCATAAAATTCAACAAAACCCGATACAATAATATTCAACCCTTGTTGTATTCAGCGTTCGTTTACGGCACGGCGCTACAATGTAGTGGAGTGAGAGAGAGAGAGAGAGAGAGAGAGAGAGAAAGAGACAGAATTGCTCCAAGGAATACGCGCGGCTCCAAGTCAAAAACAGGATGGAGGTGTATTATGTTGCATTTATGTGTGTTATGCTGTGTATGACATCTCACTCTTTCTTACATTCAACTATACTCTTACTGTTATCAATTATTAAATTGTACAACAGTATATTATGTACAAGCAGGGGTGTTGAAATTATAACAGTTTATGTTCTAAGCGACTGTATAAAACATCACAGTTTAAACCAACGATTAAACTCGAATTCATCCTATTTGTGCATTTTTGCAGTGTGAATTTAAATGTGATCGTCAGTTTTAAACTTCATATCGCACATTGAAATGTATACCGACCTAAATCTTAATAGGTCTAATTTGAGTTACGTACACGGAGAGAAAATTCCTATAAAAATTACTGTGCTCAGCACTACAATCGACGTGTAAAAGGCGAACATATTAAATTCTGTAAGGTAAAAATATAAAGATTATAATTAATCATAAAAAATTTAAAGGATGGAATGTTCTTTTCGTAATATTATCTCCGTAAAATTTGTAAAACAGCACAGTAAAAAGTTCCATTACCGACAAAAAAATAATTTTTAATTGTTTTTATTAAAAAAATTACCATGCTAACATGCTAATAATAGAAAGAAAAAAAAAACAGAAAGAAGGTTGACTGTGTTGGGAACGCTGCAATGAAATGTACCTCAATCAGCGAGTCACATGCGAACCATAGGTGTGGACTGTGGAAGAAACTGTCAGACAGTTCGCACCAACCACCTTGATTTATCACTGTGTTACAAGCAGCTAGCAGTCAGTTGCTTTTACACTCTCTTAGGATGATGTCATCGTTTAATTCATCTTTTTGTTATTTACTTATCTTTAGTATATGTATTAGAATATATTGTTGGCAATCATTTTTGTATACATGTTTTTACAGGTACAGTGCAACCAATATAAGGTCGCGAGTCAGATGCGCAAATGAAAGAGTACGACAACAAGAATTAAACTATAATATACATGCATAAGAGTGTGATAAAAGTTGTGTTAGCACCACATTAAATTTTACCATGCTAGCACATATTTTTTATTTTGGTCGTCGATCGCGCACGGATTATAGGGGAGCATGGTAATTTTTCTGAAATTTTCTCTACAAAAATTATAGGATTTTTCTCTCCGTGTATATCTAGAGACAGTTTATAATGTTGCCTAAGTATCTACAATGAAAACTAAATCGAAAATTGACTCGTTATTTCCGAAATTGGACATTGAACTTTATCGTTCTAATGATTTCTTATATACGTACATAACTGAACTTTTACAACAAATTGGTATTGTAAAAAAAAAATGTGAAATTTGGAAAAAAACGATCTTTCAAACGCACGGATAAACTAGTCACAAAATCAAGATTATTTACAATAATATTTTAGAGCAAACAGTTTTTTCAGCTTGAATTTAAAATACCTCGGTCACAGCATCCTGCATAAGATAGCGATATGAACCACTGTCCTAATCGTATATGTGATTTTTTCCGCTCTTTAAAATGGTGTAAAAAAATTTTTGGAAAGCTTTTAACTTTTTAAAAATTTGCGCAAAAAATTCATTTTTTCGAGATTGCAGCGATCGGACGCGTTTGGCTGAAGAACTCATCCAAAGGTTTGGACGAGCTCTTCTGGACGAGGATTCGTTCGAAAATTTTCGTGCGGATACATATATATATATATATATATATATATATATATATATATATATATATATATATATATATAAATTTTAGTGAATATCATTTTCGGTTTCTATAGAGACTTCCGAAAAATTCCGGACTCAAGTCACATCATGATAGTGGCTGTAATAACTGAATTTTCGATTCGTTCGAAAATTCGCTAAAATCAGGTATAAAAATTACATTTCTTTCTGTATTGGACGTGTCTGACTGAAGAACTCATCCAAGGGTTTGGGCTTCCAATGTTTTCCCCAAATTTTGTAAAAGTAGGATATTTCGTTCAAGATTTATCGTGCGCACACATAGGTATATAATTTTGAATGAATATTATTTTCCGTTTCTATTGACTTCAAAAAAAAACTTTGACTATAACAATTGAATTTTTGATTCGTTCGAAAATTCGCTAAAATCGATTATAAAAGTTACATTTCTTTGGCCGATACTGGATAACTATACGCACAATAAGTAAATACTATAAAAGTATAAATGTATTTGTTTCTACATTTAAGTTTTGTGTACATGACGATGCCTTGCGTCATGACGCGAACGGCGTCTCCGTCGGTAGGCAGGTACTTATATATTCTGTAAATGTTGATGCCTCTATTTACGTAATATAATAATAGATAATAAAGGACAAATAATATAAACGAATAGTTTGAATAAATGGTTGGTAATATGAGATCCCCATTTTTTCCTCGCTGCTTGCTGTGTCTTTCTAGTTTAAATAGAGACGAAAACAAAGGAAAATTGAAAAGAAAATGTCACAGACATACTGCGCGCGTGTTGGAGTTTTCCGTACTTTTTTCGCACATACACACACAAGGAAAGTAGAAAAATACGTAGCATTTTCAGGCTTCATAGTTGAGTTCTATTAAAATTCTTTATATACTTTTTATCGTTATTCAATTCTGACTCGACTGTAAAATATAACGGAATATGTACTTTTGCTATGAGGAAAGAATGTACCTACAGCTTTTTGTAGACGATAATAATATGTAAACTATTTTCTTAATAATTTTCTTGGAAACAGCGCAGCGACACTGTAGCGACAATAGCGGCGTGTTTTTGAATTGTTTTATTATTAGTTGTAACGTAAACATGTCATAATTGTATATGGCGAAGTGAAAAGGGGATAGGAGGGATGTTTGCTTATGTAAATATTTAACATTATTTACAGGTATTTCGTTACTTTAGTAGCTCTAGTAAAAAATGTGTTGTTATAGGGTATTTATTTTCATTGTAACTTTCGTATCTTCTTTTATGTTTCGTTTTTGTAACTTTCGAAAATATCCTTGTTATTTGTCCCTTGTAAAATTTTAAACGAGTTTTTATCAGACAAGGCGAAAGTGAAAAAAATTGGTCGGCTTTTACTGAATCGGTGGCAAGTAAAATAGTGGTTGTTTTTGAATTCGTATATTAAAGATTTTCCCATTGAAGAATGCCATATTATTTTATATGCAATATATCTTGGTATTACATGGGTTTTATAAATCAACGTTGTTAAATATTTTTTGCTACACGGAGAGAAAATTCCTATAAAAATTACTGTGCTCATACTACAATCGACGTGTAACAGGCGAACATATCCAATTTTTGTACGGTAAAATTATAAAAATTACAATAATATAACTATAATTCTTATAATTTTACCGTACAAAAATTGGATATGTTCGCCTGTTACACGTCGATTGTAGTATGAGCACGGTAATTTTTATAGGAATTTTCTCTCCGTGTATGTAAGTTTGCTAAATTCCTTCAGGAAATGCAATTTTATTTGCGCATGTAGTATTTCTGTTGTTTTTATAATTTTGATTTTGTGAATAGTGGAAAAAACAGTATCGAAAACTTAAAAGCAGCTACAAATTTCATGTTTCTCATATTGAAATTATGACTTTTAAAGTTGAATTTTTCAGTTGAAGTTCAGTTTTTTTTTCAAGTTCAATTAGTGCTACAAAAATAAATTAGATCCATTGATGAACGTTGTATAATTTGCGTGAAAGATTTTCACTTTTCCTGTACAAATAGCCATGGCCATTTAAAAAATATGACTTATTTTGACTTATTTTTCGGCTATAATTTTTCTATTGGGCCGTACCTTTAAGGAGGAGATGGACTCAAACCACCAGAGTTTAAGTAAACAGATGCACTTTTGTGTTCTTCCTTGTTTTAAAGTTTTTTCTTGGCATTTGGAGTTTTTGACACGTATCAAAAATTATAAAAAACAAACACTGTCCATTGGCAAAAAGTCGACCATTTTTACACTCTTACCTTTGGACACCCCTTATCAAAAAGAGAAAAATTATCTATATGTACATAATCTTGACTATTTTTCGAGGACAAATCCACTTTTGGAGACAATAGAAGCTCATTTAACTACTAACAAGATATTATACAGTGCACGCACAATATCTGACTGACATAACTAGGGTACAATTACCCCAAAAACGCCACCCTCATCCTTTTTATTCACCCTCACCCCATCATCCAAAAACTTTTGTTCTACAATGTGCCACGTTTGACATTATTAAGATGATTGCACATAACACACGTTATGTGAATATTATGTAATAAAGTACAGTGAAACAGTTTCATGCTTCTATTTTTCGGAAACCGTTAACAGTAGGAATAATCTTTATTTTTATTTAGCGGTTTTACTGTTTACATACCTAATTATAAATGTAGGAGATATTGAACGATGTTATTATATTATACTGTTATCGTATTAGATACACTACTGTGCCATAAACGTGTGCATGTACACTTGTTTAAGATAAGGTTATCCCCACTAGACCCCCCCCCCCCACTACCCTCTTCCCCATCACACATGCGTACGGTGCGTACGTCTGCTTAGAGAAGATAATCACTTTATTGTTATCGTTACTACTATTTCTCTGTGATTATATGTAGGCTGCCGAAACTTGATTATCGGTCGTTCCGGTATCGTGTGTGTGACGTCATTGTCGAATTTTGTGCGTTATCTGCCACCGTTCAGACAGCGAAGCCACAAACTTATTTAAATTTGATTCTATTGTATCTATTATTTCTATGTGAGCTCGATTTTCACAACTTTCTAATAATCCGTTAGATTAATTACTATATATGATGCTTTGAATTAACAATTTTGATACTTTTTAAGGGTGAAAAAAAATTTGATTATGCCTCCCTTATTATTTAATCCACAAAATGTAACAGAATTTATGTATCAGGAGCGGATACGTCTCTCAAATCAGGAAGGGGTCACATTTCATTACAGTTTCTTCAAGTTCATTTACTTTTTTCAAACCCTGGAATAATTTTAATAAACTTGACGTCAAAAAAAATGAATAAGAAAAAACGTATAATGAAGGCTAGACTTCAAAAATAGGATTAAGTGCATTAAAAATCACAAAGTGATTGAAAAAATTATCCGGATCGGCCGGGAATCGAACCCAGGATCTCCTTGTAATTAGCCAGGTGTGCTGTCCATTACACCAACGATCCCATGCTCGGTAAGCGGCCGAGCCGGACACCCATTCAATCACCTATGTGTACTAGTACTCTCTCTGATTCGAGAAACAGTTACAATTATTAATTTCGGTGTCCGGCTCGGCCGCTTACCGAGCATGGGATCGTTGGTGTAGAGGTAGCACGCCTGGCTAGTTACCAGGAGATTCTGGGTTTAATTCCCGGCCGATCCGGATAATTTTTTCAATCACTTTGTGATTTTTAATTTACATGTGGTTTTTGGTCATACTATACCAAAGAAATCGAGTGCTTAAAGTTTCAGTTGAGCTGAACGATTAGTGAACATATCAATACTGCGTGTGTTGAAATGCAAACAAAAGTTTGTCATACGTAGTAGTGTCTCACAAGCACTCGATAATATTTTAAATTAAGGATTAAGTGCCAAAAAATATGAAATTTTATCATGCTGTCTAGGTTGTTAGTGATGGCACTTATAGGTTCCTTTTTCGAGTCTATCAGTTTTTTTTTTCACACTTCACCTGTTTTTGAAGTCAAGCCTTTAAATGTCCAAACGCAATTACCTCGAAACTACATTTTTTTTTTTAAATAGCCAAAACTGTAGGGCACTTTTCATCTGATAAACTTGAAATTTGAACTGCAGCTTGTGAAAACCCGAAAAAATTCTCAAAATGCCTTCATTTTACAAAAAAATATTTTTAATAATTTTGCTCTCAAATTTAATATAAAGAGCGAAAAAATAATCCAGTTCGGAAATTCGCTAAAACGATTTCGAAAATCTATAAGTTGCTGTCTTTTTCATCATTCCACCATTTTATTTTAAAGTTTCGGTAAATTTTTATGAGACGTTGCGTCGTCAAATAAATCTGCGCTTTGCTAAGGGGAGGGGATGACCCCCGTGGCCATCCCTTTTGTATCCGCGCTTGTGATATATTGAAATATGAAAACATTAAAACATAATTTTTTTTTTGTTATAAGTGAGAATGAGTCATCATTTTTATTTTAGCGTATTGATCTATATGTATTTATATACAAACAAGATGTTGCCATTCTCATTTTCCAAGCTCATCTTTGCATCCCCTTCATTCGGTTCATTCAAGTCGAATAATAGTTTCACTTACGTTATACTCTATCGACGGTCGAGTTAGTTTTTATTTAAGACATGATGATGAGTCACTGTTATTGGAGATTCTCTCTTTATATTCTATTACTTATACTTAGTTACGAAAAAAAAGCAAGTTCGTAACTTTTCATTAATTTTCAAGTGCAGCAGTATAGTAGTCAGTCGTCCTCTCTTTTATTGTTTGGTTACCCCCTTAACATTATTTGCATTATCAACTCTAGCTACTAGCTAGCTGTTGTTTAGTTTTTAATCTCCTCCTCCAGTTACGAGTGTGTAGAATCGTAATTAATACTGATGCTTATGTATAGAGTTACAATAGGTAGGTGGATTACAATGAAAACTCCCTTCTGATTTGATTAATCGACTTTTCTTTTGTAGAATTTATCAGAAATTGAGATATACCTCAATTACGTTTTTTAATTATTTTATTTTTAACTTACGTGCGAATTGAATTCGTATTATTAACTAATTCACTTGCTTCTAGACTTCATAACTCAAAATATAACTTAAATCGGAAATTCTAGTGTTGGCCACTGTTCTTTTCAGAGTATAAATCATATGTCTTGAGACTTAAATTCGCTAAAATTCGACCATCAGAGTCATAGGAAGTTATAGGTTTAGTTATTGGGGCATGATCAAGTAATTTGTATCCCACAGTAACCTTCAATCGGGATAAAATTATTCTCTGTATTGATTCAGGATAAATAATGTCTGTATACCAGATTTTGTATCTCTCAGGAACCTGGAATCGGGATAAAATTTATCATATACGAGTTCAGTGTATCAAACATAATTGGTTCAGCTATTTTGGCGTGATTGAGTATCGAACATCCAAACTTCGAAACTGTCACATTTATAATATTATTAAGACTAAGATGACTCTATGACGTCATCAAGGATATTTAGTGATCTTTAATCTGTAAAAATTGTTTTTTAAAATGTAAAGACGTGATTTTTGGACCCATTCAGAAGTTTTTGATGGACACTTTTGTCATTTGCTCGTAGGAGACCCAAAAATCTAATTCATAAAATGTATTGCATGTCTTTAGAAGTAATTTTAATTTTTTTTTTTAAAGTGAAACCATGGATTCTTAAGCCACAAAAATTTACGGGACGGGTAACCACTAACTAGAAGACAGAATGGTGCTTAGACGTCAATTTGCTTGCTTTGTAAACACCAATAATTGCAAAAAAAATCATTTTTGTTCCCTTTTTCGTCAATAAAATTACGGAGAGACTTTTTTTTTTGATATAATAATATTATAATATAGTAAATAAAATCTATTATATTCGCTTGTCCTCATGGGGGTTGTACATGTTGCAACTAACTGACTTCCTAATAACATCACCAAATGCCCCGGGTCCAGTCATAGCGAAGACTACCGCTGATTTCAATTAAATCCGATGATGACAAATCTATAACGGGGCGACGTCATAATATTCCTGTCCTCTCGTGCATAAAGGTCAGTGGGTGGTACTTCAATTTATTGTATTACACATGTGTCTCTCTTTAAATGCTCAAAGTCATACTGTGATCATTTTTTATTTTGCAATGAGGGTCATTATTATAATTGTATCGATTTTTATTCTAACAATAATTTTAATAATAAAAGAATTGTTTTTTTCGAAAATTTTTCCTTGCACGCTACTGATTTAATGGTCACGCGTACAACGTAAGTCACAGTTGAGTAATCATAATTATAATTCATTTTACAATTTTTAATTAGTATAAAAATGTCGGGCGGCAGTCGCCACGATTTTTACAGAACAATCGTATCAGTCAACACCTGCCTTTATTTAACATGAATTGATTACTGCTGTAAGTCGTAGATATGTAATAAGTTAGTTTAACACAATTTATATATTTAATTTAAATAAATTGCAGGAGTATTGTATAATTTAATTATTATTAGAAGATCATGACGTGATAAACCAATTGTACAAAATAAAATTTGATGTTTTGATTAAATCATACATTTTTTTTCTGGAATTAAATCACCATTGCAATTAAGTTTAATAAACACATTTAAGTATGTTAATTTTGGTGTGAACTAAGTTTATTAAAGTTGTAGGAAGAAATTCTGATGAAAAATTTAAATAGGTCTATTTATTATTCTTAGTAGTTCCTACCGTTTAAATGTAACTAATGAAAAATAATATAATTTCTAAATAATTTCATTAACTTGACTAACTACAAACTACATTATCAGAAATCTACAGCAGGCCTACTGAATTTGAAATATATTAAAATACCCCTGCCGCAGCATCCTGCAGAACATAGCGAATTTCCGTTTATAAAAGTTAGTTTTCCTTGGAAACTAGCTGACATAGAATAATAGTTTAAAGACCTTTTTCATGTGATTTTTTCTCCTCTTTCCCATGGTGTAAAAAAATTCCGCAAAAATTTTTGAATAACGGAAAATTATGGCAAAAAACTAATTTTTTCCACGAAAATTGCCAAAAAGATCCATATTCCCGGCATCGGACTTGTCTAGTTAACGAACTCGTCCAACGGTTTGGGACTTCCAATATTTTCACCAAATTTCATAAATGTAAGACATTTCGTTCGAGAGTTATCGCGCGGACACACACACACACACATATATATATATATATATATATATATATATATATATATATATATATATATATATATATATATATATATATATAAATTTTAGTGAATATTATTTTCGGTTTCTAGGAACCTCAAAACAAATTCCTGCCATAGTCGCGTCATGACAGTGGCTGTAATAGCTGAATTCCATTCTGGAAATTCGCTAAAAGAAAGTTCTTTGAAACAAAGGTACAATTCCTTCAAGAACTTTATTGAATGAATCGCGGTTATGATGAACGTGTAGAGCCAGTCACAAAAATATCCTAAACTCTATTAAATAAAAAAATTATTTTTGGACTGAGTTCAAGATGAATTGCTATCAGATTAAAACCAAAATCCATAAGACGTCATGTCTCACAACAGTTTAACAATTCGGTTGAAGTATCCATCTTATTTTTTTTTTTTGTCATGTTAGAAATCTGGCTTTGAAATATTTCTCAATTGTTTTAATTTTAAAATTTTTTATTGCAATTTATTTCATTTTCTGTAGATTATTGAATTTTAGAAATATGACAAAGATAGAAATTAATTGATAGGTAAAAGTAATGAAAGTACAGTTAATTTTTGTTCTAATCTTTAGTGAACAGAATTATTAATTTAATCATAAGAATGCTCCTAGTATGTAATAATGCAATATATATTGCAATTTTATTTATGCAATTATGCAATGGGTCTGTGAAATTATCATTTAACGTAGTTGCTCTGAGCTAGTCAGGTACAAAAGTATACCTCAGCGAAATAATTTTCTTTTATCAAAAATTAAATAAGGACATAAGGTATTAATATTCTTCAGTTATTATATTTGTATACCACTTGTTTTTTTGAATTTTCGCGCGCTTATGTTGTAACAATTTAAAAGAATTGTTGAAAAAGCGTTGTAAAAACGTTGTAAAAAGATGTTTTTAAATTATATTTCAAAAACGGCGTGGTGAATCATTTTTATTTCTTATTAAATGTGCTTTGCAGCTTGGTATTTTCTAACATACTAAATTTTTATCAAAGGGCCCTTTGGCAAGGGCTCGTATTATTGCTATTGGATTAAATAAATATCTGGAGAAGTTTCGTTAAAATCCTTTGAAAAAATCGTTTTATCGACCAAGTACCTTAATAACAAAGAAGGCATTTTTCTCCACGTGTTTTATGCCTGCTTTTTAAGCCTAATTCGGAGCTTACATACGTATCTAATTAATTTTTTTTTTAAAGTATATAATAATAATAATTAGGATGAATTTATGTAATAAATTATTGTTTTTTGTTATAAATTTTAAAAATTTTTGATTCTCAAGAAACATGTGGATCAGCAATATTAAGTAGTCTATTTTTAGAAAAACCAAAAATGATATAGAAGGTTAGTGACTTATTTGCGGGGCACATTTAACGGCACTACACGCGCTAATCACACTTTAACCCTGAAATTTACATTTTTATTTTTATTTTTTTAATTTATATAACGGTATAAAACAGTTTGTTGCTAATTGTAATGATATTTATACATGTTAATTAAATATGATCACTAATTTATTCGGCCAACTCAAACTCCCCTCGAGAATACTACATTCCTACATATGTATATTTTCATTTTTAATTGCTTTTTAATTTCAACATCTGTTGTTTCTATATATATTTCTACATTTACATAAAAACGATTAAGCCCTCCACAACAACAACTAACTATAAAACAATACGAAATAAAAAATAAAAAAAAATAAAAAAAATCTATAACATCAAGATATGCGCATATTTGTATAATATATGGTCCTTACACCACCAACCAGGTGAACTCGATCAAGTTGTTTATTGAATTTCGAAAATATTTTACATAAGAGTGACTGCGGCTACCGAATATTGGGTTGTTGCAAATGAAATGGCGGAAATTTGTCCACTGTTTAAGTTTCTATATCGATACTGGCGATGATTCATCTTATTCTTATTATATGATCGAATGGATTTCTCTAGAACAGATTGTTGGTCTGTATTAACAAGTACACATTGCGTATTTTTTTTTAAAAAAAAAACTGCTTCTTTCTCGGTGTTGTGTGTCACTCCTAGAGTCTTGTACAATGTTACGAAGAAAAGCATACGGCGACAAAATGTTCTAGAAATATTTATATTCCATTCTTTTTTTTTCATTCTTAAATTCAATTTGTATCTCTGATATTAGTAAATAAAAACACTTTATAAAATACCACTTTTATTGAATACAAAAACTCTTATGACATGTTTCGGTCAATATGACCATTCTCAAACATGTCATAAGAGTTTTATATTCAAAAAAATGGTATTTTGTAAAGTGTTTTTATTTACTAATATCAAATATGGAATACCATAAAGTAAATCTATTAAGTTTGTATCTCTAATTTCCTCGATTGCAATTTGCCCCTAAATTGATAGATTGAATGTAGAGAAAAATTGTAATGAATTGTGAATAGTAGACAACCATTCACTATTTCATTTACAACCACCTAATATGTAGTAGTAGTGGTACATGCCGGAACGCAAGTGGTATGAAAAACAGCTGCGACATCGGCTACCATAAACTCAGGGTTTCAATGTAAAATTATGCACCACTCTAATGTTGAAAGGGTAGTGTGTAATATTATATATATATATATATATATATATATATATATATATATATATATATATATATATATATATATATATATAGCAGGTCCAAAATTTAATTATAAAATTATTGTGTTTTATAGTGTTTGTGGGGGGGGGGGTGAATATGCCATTTTTGTCATTAAAATTTTCGAAATTTTGAAAATGTTTTCTACAGTCTGGAACCATAATTTAAGATGAAAAGAATGACCGCAGGAACCTGTTATTAGATCCAAAAGTTAGATCTCTGTATCATTTTAGTTTAAAAACCTATACATTTTTTTTTTTTTTTTTTTTTTGAATTAATCAGTATTGGTAAGATTTTTTATCACTTTCTGCATGTGGGGACTTCTGATAACTTTGCGGTAAATTTTCCATTTTTGTTAGCGAAACTCTGGAACTCCAATTTCGGTTATTGCTACAGCTTTAATTTTATCAAAAATAAAAATGATGCCTCCAAAAATAGTAGTTAAACTCAAAAATCGACTCTCTGTGGATTCAAAATTACAATTTTTTTGGTCTAAAAACTACTGAATACTTGTCTTTGATGACGTCACAAAAGTAATTTTTTAAAAATTTTTAATCAACTAATTTTAATTCAAAAGACTTCTGAAATATTAATATTTTGGGCGTTAATTTTTCATTCCTGCCATCCAAATGACAAAATTGCAATTCGAAATAGAACTTACATTCTAGAATTCGATTTTCGGTTACTTTTACGGTTATCTTTTATCTAAAATTAGAAATAAAAAGAACACCCGCAAAAACTTACAGCAAAACATGAATATCAAAAAATGTTTATATAATTTTGAATCACCTGTATCATACTAGTCGTATATGGAGAAGAAAACCGCACGTGGCAAAGCACAAACTTTACAAATTGTTTCATTTTACACACAAAATTATCATATTTATAATGTTAAAATAATAATTTATGTATAAATATGTATAATATAGCAAGCGATAAAAGTGGTTTCAAATTTTTTTGGTTTTTCATGCTCAATAAATTCCATAAAAAGAGTTAATATTTATTAATCAAATTTTTTATACTAATATTTACTTTAAAAATTCCCAAGACAGACTTAAAAGGAACACTTTCCACAATTTTAAGTGGTCAGTTTTTTTTTTTAAATTTTTTTTAACGGTAAGTATTACATTATTACATTATTTTAAATAAAATTGGTATGCGTAACAAATTATCAAAAATTTGTAACAATTTCTTTTAATAGGCACATCTGATTATTTTAAAGTGTAACAGTTTGGTTATTACGCTTAATTAGTACCCCAGTATGACGTTAATTAATAATGTTACACTTAATATTTATTAATTAGAACATAATTATGTATTATTATAACCCTTTTTTTCCGATATAAAATTGTATCGGAGAGGGAATGATAATAATAACGCAAGTATAGGTCATTTTTTAATAAAATTCTGTTAAAAAATTATGTAAATACATGTAATAATTATAAATATATTTCAAATACATATGTTCGAATTTTTTTAAATTTTATTTTTATAGAATTTGCTCCAATTTTTAATTTCGGTTGAAACTAACAACTACACGACACTAAAAATAAATTGAAATTTTCGTGTTTAGATTTTATAAAATTTTATTGTAACTAATTGAAATTTTTATAGCAAAGGTAAGTGACTGAGTCAAAAATATTTTGTATTTGAATTCAAAGTAAAGTTCCTAAACTTGGTTGATGATATTGCTATGCGCTACAATTCCAAACCAAATAAATGATGTTTACAGAAAGATTTTTTAATTAACCCTTAACCGGTAAGGTGAATTTTTATATTACTCACGGTAAAGTGATGTCTGAGAGACATCAACAAATTAACATACCGCGGGCTGGTAACATAGATAGCCAAAACTGGACACCACACATATATGCATGTATCAAACACTGCCCTTACGCCAGCAGGGTAAAATTTGCCCTAAACCATAAAAGAATACACAAACCTTCAGTTAACAAAAACAAGCAGGGAGGAAGAAAACTGAAAAAATATATTTATATACGACTCACAGACATCACCTTACCGGTTAAATGTTAATTTCCATAATGTTGAAAGTTGATCAAATAGGAAAAAATTGATTTTATTTTGACAAAATGGATTTTTAGTCTGTATTTTTGTAAAATATTATACTTAGCAAACAAAATTTGTGTTTTAGACGTAATTAATATTAACACAAAGTGTATTAGCTGTTAAAATAGTGTACCAGTTGGGCATTTTGTCAGTATAAGTTACGACAGTCATTGTATTAAAATTAAATTTAATGTCAAAATTTCAAGAGAAAATAATTAACAATTCTCAATTTACGATTTGTCTAGTTTCCTGTCAACGCGTTCAACTTATTTTTTCATCTCAACGGAAACGCCATCAGTTAACTAACCTCACTATTTTCCAAAAAATCAACAGTAAAGAATTTTTCCATTTGAAGCGAACTTTATGAAAGACACTGTGTTGTATATACTCGTGTCTTCCATGTCTACTTCATGTGGTAACTACAATCGTCATATGAATTTTTTTCATTAATTAAATAAGGATATCCGATTCGCAATTACTTTGAAAGGGACTTGAAGTGATTCTTGAGCTAAAAGACAATAAAAACCTAAATAAATCGTAGGTGCTACTTTAATACAAGAAATGCGCACCCTTATTTATCCGGAAAAGTAGCTTCAATTAAATGAAAACCGCTGATATCATTTTTGGTATTGGGTCTATTAAATAAAAAGAAGTATTTACTTTTACTTCCTATTTTTTAAGTTTTAAGTTTACTTAAATAAAAACATGTAAGTGAATACTTAACCCGGGGTTCGTCGCTAGGCAAATACAAACACAAACGGTGGCGACCGGATAAAATTTACCACATTATTTATGGATGATTATTTCCTTAAATGTTTATTTATATTGAAGTTTGTTATTTTATTTTGTTTGTTTACAGTATTAGCTATAAACAAAAAGCGTTATTTATATTGCTATGCAGAAAGCTACTTAAAGCGGCAAGCAGCAAGATTACGTAGAAAAGAAAAATAATAAATGGTTTTACTACCTCTGTGGTATTTTTTACCCAGTAGCGACGAAGCTCGGGTTAAAAAAGATTTTATTCTGGAGTTTACTCTAAAAAAGGGTAAACTTGAGCAGTCACTTATGTTTTTATTTAAGTAAATACTTAAAAAATAGGAAGTAAAAGTAAATACTTCTTTTTATTCAATAGACCCATTGATGCGCATTTACTTTGATACACCCGAGTTCAAAACTATAATTAGAAAATTTTTATCATATTCTTAGAATTTATTTAAATTAATATTAATACACAATTCCGAATAGTACACTCGGCACCCCTCTCCTTATCCCGGTTTCAGTAACAAAACAAAAGGGTTAAATAACATAAAACCATTATTAAAAAAAAAAAAAATTGTACTTCACTATAAATATAGGTATTCACTCGAATTATTAATTAATTGTGTGTGGCGTATGATAGTTACGCTTGTCACGCTTGTCACGACGTTCTGCGGTGCGGTGAGCGAAAAAAAGCCCACTTAATATTAATTTTCACAAAAAAAAAACCATATGTGTTTGTGAAATTAAAAACGACGCCATAACGTTAATATTTGTACTGTAATTTTCAATGTACATAATGTTATATGCGTATACGTTTTACTATGTTTATATGCATACACTTCAAAAATTATTAAATTTGTAAAGTGGGAATGTAATATAAATGTAGCATCAATAGTATCAATTGAATTTTTTTTTTTTTTTTTCTAAAATACAGATAAAGTTTGAATATTATCAGATATACCCTGTTTCAAATACAATTGATCATGAGTCAATGTTAAAAAAATTAAATAATTCGTATATTCAAAACAAATCAATCTTCTATTCTTTTCTAAAAAAATGCAAATTTAAAATTTACGTAACTGCAATATAATGAAAGAAATAAAGCCAAGAAAACGGAAATTATTTAAATTTATAAGTGATGAAGCATGGTTAAATTTAATTGAAATGGACCATACCTACATTTGAGTGTAATTACTGTGACGCAGTTTCTGATTCCTTTACTGCAAAATTTCCAAAAATTTTTCAATAAGGGACGAAAACAACAACAATTTTAAAATTCTCCTAAGTCGTGTGATTCATGAAACAATTGTCGCCCTTGCAATCTTTTGTAACACTTTGCGTACATGTTTTGTCGATTTTGATATAAACAAGGTCCGGATAAAATCGAAGAAAACCAAAATTTTTTGATTTTTTCAAAAGTTATAAATGTCCAAATTTTGTTCCTTTTAATGCGTCAATACATAGAATTATTTTCAGCCTACTTTCGTGTCTCTAACTTCAGTAGATCTGGAGATATTCATTGAATTAAACGCAACATGCGTACATTAAGGTCCGCGGGAAATTTTTATTCGGTTTTTGAATTTTCTGGGTTCTCTAGGCCTTAACGGATTTAAAAGACACGACCATTAGAAAAAATTAAATTGGTTCCGTTTGATCACATTTCTACTGCTGTAGTGGAATTATTCCTACTTACATGTACTGATTTTTTTTTTGTATTTTATAGTGGTTAGCCATTAAAAATTTTCAACTAGTCCACGAAAATGTAATATATAAACTACAGAGAATTAATAAAAAATTTTTACAATGGAGGAAAACCACATGTATTAACCATATATGTTGTTTTTTTTTTCTTTTTTTACAAAATATGTTTTTTTCCCTTCAAAAAGTTATTTTTAGAAATAAAAACCAATACAGTGATAGACATATATGTCAATTTTTGTGCGGAAAATGTTCTATTCAAACCTAAACTTTTACAAATCAGCAGTAATCTGCATCATTTTTTGAACTTCGATGTGGAAACTTTAAGGGATTGTAAAACTTCCTGTACACGATCAGTAATACTGTCAGTATTTACTGACAAAAATAATGAACCACATTATTTTTATAAACTGATATATAACTGATCAATACACGATCAGTAATAATTTCAGTATTTCGAAATACTGACAGTATTACTGATCGTGTACAGGCCGCCTAAGGGATGAGAAGGAATATCAGAGGTATATTCTTTTGCTGCAATTCTGGTTAAAATATTTAGTTTTCACTTACTGTTAACATATTTTATATTTTTATCCAACTGAAATACAAAAAGAAATTCGCCAAGTTCGTGTTAAACATGCATTAAATCAGGATTTCGTAGTCAGTATCTAGAATTTTTCACAATTCTTGGAATAAAATATTCTTTGCTTGTATTTAGTGTTAAAATTAACTTTTAATTTGTTAACGAAAATATTATCTAAACCCTTTGCTTTTTATATGAGTTTTAAACAAAGTCAAAATTCGAACATTCGAAAATATTCTTCAATTTGTATGGTGTAGTCCAGGCGTCGGCAGCCTTTTTTGGCTGGCGGGCCATTTTTAAAAAAAATAATTTTTAACGGGCCGCACAGTCAAATATTTTCAATGTAGTATGTGGCGTAAGTAGGTGTTGTTAACGAATTTTCGAATCGAAAATTCAGCTATTACAGTCACTGTCTTGATGCTACTTGAGCTCGGAACTATGACGGAAATAATTTATTTTGAAGTCTCTAGAACCCAAAAATGATATTCACTAAAATTTATATGTAACTCTCGAACGAAAAATCCTGTTTTTACGAAATTTGGTAAAAATATTGGAAGTCCAAAAAGTCAGATACGTCCGATACCCGAAATGAATTTTTAGGCATTTTTGCCCAAAAACTTGTGAAAAAAGTGAGTTTTTTGCCCAAATTTCCTCAAGTTTTTGCCATATTTTCTTACATCGTTGGAAAGAGGAGAAAATAATCACATAAAAAGGATTTTCGATCAATAATTCTATGTCAAGTAGTTTCCGAGTAAAACTAATTTCTGTAAACGGAAATTCGCTATATTATGCAGGATACTGCGACAGGGGTATTTTCTTTGTTTTTTAACACAAATTAATATAAATATTATTAAAAATGAACATGAGGAAAAATTTTTAGTAACAGTTTTATTTACATGTTATAAAACATCGGAGAACAAAAAATATATAAAATATGCTCAACTCTGCATAGGCAGAGCAAATTGTTCGAAAAGTTATATTGCTTGTGCGACCCGCGGGCCGCAGGTTGCCGGCCCTGGTGTAGTCGAATACTCAGTATTTTCAATATTCAACCTGTGAAACACAAGAAAATATGTATTCTAATATTTGACTAAAATTTAAATTACAGTTTCTTAATGGTAATTATAGATCTAGTTTCTGACTTAGGTACGGTTTTAAATATCTGACACACAATTTGTAAGTAATTACACTTTTAATATTTTATAATTTTTAGAGCCAATCCTCCATAAAAAAAAATTACAAATTATAATATTTACTACAAACAATGAGTCATGATTAGTAGGTATAGACGTACTTGACGAAATTATCTATTTCAATCAAAAAAATCATCCTAAATTGTTTTGATTAGGTCACTGGAACTTTCACAATATCAACGTAGTAAAAATCAGACAGATCAGATGGATGATGAAAATTTTAAAATAGATATGACGCGAACACCAAGACTTACCGATTAATCTTTTATTATGAATCATAAGCACTTAAAAGTTTTGTTTAGTTGCAATGGAAAAACTGGAAAATTAAATCTTATTTGTGAATCATGAAAGATTAAAAATTTTAAGTCGTTTCCTCAAAAATTTTAAGTCTATTATCAGTTTATTGTTAATGAAATTTGGTATAAAAAGAAAGTTTGCCAAGTGGGTGTTGAGCACGCATTAAAGCAAAGTTCTTCACTAACTAGAATTTTTCACAGGTTTCGCGATGAAATATAGGATATTGAACTATATTTTTTACGGTTTATTTCTTATATCTATCTTAAAGAAAGATATTTTCTTTAAGAGTGCTGAATATAGGTCAGTAAACAAACACTCATGTTAGTGAATGATATTTATACCACAAAATACCATACAGCGAGAAACCAAAATTTTATTAATTTTCCAGCATTTTTCCTAAAAATTTAGACATGATTTTTGAAGGGGTTTAACCACTTCATTTTGTTTACTTGACTGGTGAAAATTTGGTTGTCTATATTTCCAACAAAAGTTACCGACAGAATTTAACCGAAATTAAGGCGGCCAACTTTTTGGCTTTGGGCTAGTCGGTGCGGGACAATATAACATTCGTAGACCTTAAATGAGTTCCAAAAAATTTATTTTCAAAAATACAATTAAAAATACCGAATTAAATTTTTAATTATTCCAGTTTACGAAATGCGGGATTTCCTGGACGCATTAAACCCGTTCCTAGCTACTATTTTAACAAAAATTTCGAAGCCCGGATTGCGGCTCGGGGACTCAAAAATTCTAATTAAAGGGCGACACGCAAAAAACCTCATTTTAAAGCTCAATGTTTCGCAAGCAAAGCTTAAAAATGAAAAATAGTAAAAAAAACTTCAATTTAAGAGCGATTTCCATGGATATTTTACAGATGTGGTACATTTTTTAAAGGTATGAAAATTTTTTTAAATTTTTTCTAGCTCTACACCTACAATACGTACATACAAAATTTCATCTCTATAGATCGAAAAGTGTAAAAAATTTGTGACCATAGAGTAATAGAGACAACATATCTATCTCTACACTACTGGAACCAGTGTAACCAGTAAGAGATAGACAATATGTTATATTCGTGCACTGAATTTACTTTGTATTAGTGCGATATTGTGTATTTGTGTGAGTAACGGAGATGATAGTTGCGGTTACGTGCTCAGCTATTGCATACATAGCTATGACACCACACGCATGTACTAGGGGATGTAACAATACCAACAACAATCAAGTCCATTTTCTTGTGATTGATCTACACTCATCGACTGCTTCTGAGAGATTGACTATTAAGAAGCCTAATGTGCCCAAAAATGCCCACTGGTGATTATAGAAAAGAGATAGTTGCTGTACCTCTGTACTTTGGGTTTGTGACAAACGTAGCAAAATCATAAGGGTTTCGAAATTTTTTCTTCAGAATCCTAAAAATTTTTATTGTCTTCGAAACAACAATTTTATAATTTTAACGTATTTTTCGAAATTTTTTTGTTTACCACTAAACAATGTATTCCATGATTTATGCAAATAAATTCACTTGAGATCAAACGTTTTTTTCCCTGTTTAACATAATTTTTTGCTACCGGTACATTATTTAAGAACCCGTTTTTTTATTCTTTTATTCTTCCATAGACAATCAACGAGACTGATGTTTCAGAAAAAAAAAAAACGGAAGATCAAGATTTTTAACATTGTCTATCCGGAAACCTTGGCAAATATTTGTCACTGTTACAATTTTAAAATATTGTTTCCCCCTTATTGTTAAGAAGAACAATACAATTTTTTTTTTAAATGCCCCCTTTATTTAAGAAAAATTCAATGACAGATCTTCTATTCTGTATTATTAAATTCTAAAATCAGGACTGGTTTTTTTTTGCACCGTTTGCAAATTTAAAGATTACACAGGCGTCCAGATCACTGCTCGCAATGGTTGTAAAATTTATAAGTCTTAAACAGTGCCCAGGTACTCATACTGGTGGGACTAGGTCTTTAGAATCTGAGAAATATTTATTTACAAAAATAATTAAAATTTGATATGTACTTATTGCGTAAAACGTTTGACCAAATTTAAAAAGAAAAAATACTCATCAAGTACTCTATGAGTCCAGTAAAAGAATACCAATTTAACACTCGCTAATATAATTTGACTGGTTGATCTCGTTGTGGAATTTTAGTGTACTCTTTATAATTGAAATTAATATTTAATATCTTTTCAAAATTTCAATTAAATTTTTTATTTCATTATTGTTAAAATCCATCTCTCTAGTTTTTTTCTGAATAGAATTCATTAAAAATACTGTTATTCAAAGAAAAAAAATGTAATTAATCCCTATCTCTTCTTGTTCAGAGTAATAAAAAAAAAATTAATACAAAAAATTAAATTGAGTTTTTCTAAAAAAATTATCTTTTAATACATTTTTATTGTACGAGTTTAAACTGAAACAATTATTTTTAGCATATATAAAAATTTATGTAATGTTGAGTGCTAAAAAAAAATATGAGTGTGCTTAAGACCATACGACCAAACTAAAAACTTCTATGGCAATTTTGTAATCGATTCGAAGTAATAAATATATTCAGCATATTAAAGTAGTTTCCCCGAGATAGTCAGGTACAAAAGATATCTCAAAAAACAAATTTACTTTTATTAAAAATTAAATAATGTATTAATATTCTTCAGTGATTATATTTGTATACCACTTGTTTGTTTTTTTTAATTTCCGCGCGGTTATGTTGTAGCAATATAAAAACAATGTTGAAAAAGCTTTCTAAAAACGCCGTAAAATGTTTATAAATTATATTTAAAAAACGGCGCAGTAAATAATTTTTATTTCTTATTAAATATGGTTTATAACTTTGTATTTTATAACATTAAATTTCTATTAAATTTATTAAATTTCTTTGACATGTTTTCATTTTATTAAAAAAAAAAATTGAGTCTTCCCATAAGAGCCCGTGTTAAAATTACAAAACTTTGAAATCGTTTTTGTCAAAATTGGGGTAGTCAATATTAATCGGATTAGATTCGTATTATTACTATTGAATTAAATAAATATCTAGGGAAGTTTCATTAAAATCCTTTGAAAAACTCGTTTTATCGACCAACTAAGTACCTTAAATGTGATTTTAATTGTTTTAATTATAAAACTTATTTTGATTTATTTTAGTTTCCACAAGTTTATCGAATTTTTATTGTCTGACAATGCTTAACTATTAATTGATAGGTAATAATAATGAAAGTAAAGTGAAGCTATGTTTATCTAATTTTTAGTGAATTTTATTGTAATTTATTTAAAAAAAACAGCATGAGAATAGTTCAAAACACGATTTTCAGTTTCCCAATACTCCCACCAGTACATTTTTTCTTATTTCATCAAAGAATGGCTCAAAATAAAACGTTTTGACAGACAGATATCAGATTGTTTTTTCACCGTGATTCTACTTCAATTTTTGCAGTCTAGCAATTAGTTTTATTTTATATAGGTATATGTAATTTAAACCGATCTGTATTATGCAAACTAGACCAAGCGTATATTTATATATTATATTATAAAAGTAATATTAAATTTAAAAAAATGATATTAAAAACTATAAAAATAAATAAAATAAAAATTTACATAATAACTAGAATTGTGAATGAAGTTGATATTACATTTAGGCCCGATTTACATTAACGCTCTGCTCTCACTCCGATATCACTACGCTCCCGATTCGATATAATCTTGTTGTGTTCACATTACAGTGCTGATATCATGCTGGTACCCATTCGTTCTCTATTCACATTATAATGCTGCTCTGGGTACGCTACCAGTTCGGTCTCAGTTCGATACAAATATCCTTTCATAAGACCTGAATGCAAGCGGTGTGGAGTGGAATCAAAATAGTGTTTACACTATAGGTACAAGCCATAACAAGTCTGATATCGCTCCGATAAAATATTACCTGAGTGGTATTGATATTGGAGTGACATTGGAGCGAGAGCGAACCGTGACTGATATCGGACCGATATCAGAGCAATGATGTGAATACGCTCATTGTTTATTGTGTAAGAATATTTTATCGAACTTGGAGCGGAGCGATATCGGAGTGAGAGCAGAGCGTTAATGTAAATCGGACCTTACTGATAGTATAGAACAAAACATTGCCATAATATAAACTTTAAAGGTATGTTGTTTATAAATATATAGGTATAATGACTTGCTTGATATACATATAAAAAAAAAACTAGATTCTTTTAAAAATAGATTTGCAAATTTACAACTAGACATGAAAAGTGGTTCTATAAATAAAACCCATACAGGTGAATATAGCGAACGTAGTCGCAGGCAGGCAGAGTTGAACCATAACATGGGGCTGAATCATCATCAGAATAGAAACACTATATATGGTAAGCTACTAAAAGCTATCTGTTATAGCTAGGTATATTAGTAAGCTTTCGCATGGAAAATTCAGCTATTACAGCCACTGTCATGGTACGACTTGAACCCGAGTCTGTGATATAAGGTTTGATTGTCTGAGATGTCTAGAAGTCGAAAATATATAAATGTGTGTTTCCACGTGCGATAAATCTCGAACCAAACATTCTATTCTTACGAAATTTGATGAGAACGTTGGATTTGTTCAAACCTTTGGATGAATTCTTCGGCCAAACACGGAAAGCCATGGCAAAGAGCGAAAAAAATCGGATAAGATACCTCTTGGGATCATTATTCTGTGTAAGCGGGTTATCGAGAAAAACTAATTTTTGTAATTGAAAATTCGCTATATTATGCAGGATGCTGTGACCGCTCATGTATTTATTTATTATATGTGATGGTTCACATTTGGTTTTAATCTACTATATCTAGCGCAGTGGTTCTCAAACTTTTTAACCAGCGACCACCATTTGCGTATAAAATTTTCAAAGGACCCCCCAAATCTGTAGAATTGGATGGAAAAAGTGTAGAAAAGTCTAGAAAATTGTTCGCGACACTCCAGTTTGAGAATCACTTCTCTAACGGACTAAATATTTATTTTAACATATAAACGGTCATTGACGCTGTACACTGCCGAGTGAAACTTGACTAACTGCGACACAACGCTCTACCGCGTCAACAATTCCATAGAAAGTGTATTAGTTGTTAAAATAGTGCAGCAGTTGGACGTTCCGTCACAATAGGTTATGACTAGGTATCGGATATTTTTCGGATCAAACAATATCGTGTTTTGTATATGCAGGCATATAAACAGATAATATGTGTGAGTTGTATATACATATATGTATGTTTTATCAAAATATCTATTCGTTTTTATTCACATTAATTACATCAAGTGCGATATACTTGCATAGACAAAACACGAATGCTGTATAATCCGAAAAATGTCCATACCTAGTTATGACCGTTAACGTTTTAAGTGAATTTTTTGTCTTCTAATTAATTAAATTTATAAAAATCCTGCCGCATAAAAAATCTCAATTAAAATATTATTCTCGCTTCACTATTACAAATGTCTGTCTACGTTTGAATGTCAACCTATTTACACCCAGCAGTACCATTAAATAAAATAATCAGCTGGAAATTATTTTATCCTCAAAGGGAAATTGAATTGCCGCCCTCTTTTTTAGCAATCCTTTGTAGTTCTTATTCCTCCTTGTTGTGTGCAACACAACACAAAATTGCATAGCAAAACGCTACGTGCGAACACACACACATGAATTTAACACCGTTTGTTGCATAATAACATTTCTGTATGCAAATTATATTGTCTTTGGTTTATACAAGTACAGTCTATGCAAGCAAGGTTGTTGAAAATAAGGAAGGAAAGTATATTTTTTACTTGCGTCAACAATACATGCACTAGTTTTTGGATAAAATTGTTGAAGTGTAACTATATAAAGAAATGTTGTTATTGTTTTTCGATAATCTAACTAAACGCAAAGTTTCTGAGAGATCCACCTTACAGTAGTTTATTAAATAAATGAAAGTAAGAGTCTACACCATTAAAAAAATCGTATTTATAAATACCTAAATGAAATGTATTCAATTTTATTGAACTACCTGATGCAATCATAAAGTCTACCTTTGTAATGTTGCTATTATTATGAATTTCTTAATATTATTTATTTAATTTATAATTACTGTCTTATTTAAGTAGGCATACCATTGTATTACTATATAAATAAGCAAACTATTTCAAGATCTATTACTTTTTTTACAACGTAGTGTATTTTTATACATTGTATATACAGTGCAGTATTACCTGAGTGAGAAGTATAAAAACTAATAGCGTGAGTTTAGATATAATTACTTTATCTCCATCTTTATTGCAAAAGTATTTTATCTTCTTAATGTAACAGAATATGTATATCTCTTACTAAAAATATATATATTTCCTTTTTGTTGGACTTTGATCCCTCAAGAATTTTGCGTTTAGTTATATATCCATCCACGTAATGGTGGAGGCGCTGGGTACAGTTGAAAAAATATATCTTATTTAAATGTGCGGAGTATACTTTTTAGATACGGTAGTGGTAGTATATGGGCTGATAATGACCTTTGAGAAATATCAAAACATGTTCGCAAATAAATATTGTAGTGTTCAGTGCACATAGCAAGAGTGCAACAGAGAAACAAACCACTTGAAAATGCATATAAATTGCATTCAGTCGAATGCATATACATAGGCAGTATATTGCGAAAGTGTGTGCGTATCTTTCGAATACATTAACCACTCTTCCATGAAATATATTTTTACTCTTTACTCCTTTATTTTATTGCTGGGAATACGTTCTTCTATACAGTAAGTTACAAAAATAATGTTTTTCTTTAAACTTTTGATGAAGTTGAAGCTATCCGATTAACCGAAAACCGGATTTTGAGAGCAAAAAAGAAAATACAGGTGCGCACAGATCGGGAATTTTTTGTCGAATGTAACCATGAAAGTTAAATGTTTTTATTCAAGCAATTATTATTCTGTACCTAGTTGAAGTTCAGGTCTTTAAGGTATTTGGGGCGAGACTGTCAGGTACATAATATTCTTCAGTTATTATATTTGTATACCACTTGTTTTTTTGAATTTCCGCGCGCTTATGTTGTAGCAATGTAAAAGCATTGTTGAAAGAGCGTTGTAAAAACGTTTTAAAATGATGTTTATAAATTATATTTAAAAAACGGGGCGGTCAGTAATTTTTATTCGATATTAAATAATTATAGTTTGTAACTTTGTATTTTATAATATATTAAATTTTTATCAAATTCCTTTGACACGTTTTCATTTTATTCAAAAAAACCGTGTGAATATGTCAACTTCCCATAAGAGCTCGTGTTAAAATTACAAAACTTTCGTGTATTGTATATGCAGGTATATCGCACTTGATGTGATTAGTGTGAATAAAAACGAATAATTATTTTGATAAAATATACATATACTGTGTGAGTTTTTTGAGAGTTGCCATTTTTATTACAGCCAAACCGTTGATTTAATCGAAAAATTGTTCAAATAAGAATTGTAGATATCGACGGGGGCAACCGATTGCTATAGTCAGGAGCTTTATAGCTCTTATGGTTTTCGAGCTATGATACAAACTTATAGATTTTTAAATGGGACTATGTATTAATTTTTCGGTAAAACTGATCTAATGCATTAATTAACAACATAAATGAGCAAAAAGATTTTTTTTACCCAAGTTTAATTTTTTAATTTTTCCTTAATTTATCAGTTAGGCGGTAAAAATATGCATGTGTACTTGAGGCTGCTTCAACCGATAGTGTTCTGGTTGGTTACAGTTCCATTATATCCAAGAAAAGAACCTTTTCCAGCACCATTTCTATTATACAAATTTGGTTGTAATAAAAATGGCAACTTTCAAAAAACTCACATCGTATATACAAATCACACATATTATCTGTCTGTCTGCCTGTATATACAAAACACGATGTTGTTTGATCCGAAAAATGTCCAATACCTAGTGATAACTTCAAAGATTAACAGACAATCGTATTTTTAGCGGGAATATCAATATTTTCCTGACCAAGTTAAATAAATTTTTAATATTACTCAAATAGTTTCTTTATCATCCGTTTCATTTTTGTAACACACTGTCATTTTATGTTATCTAATTATTATTGTGAGTTTCCTCGATATGCATAATACAAACAAACACCACTGACACCCGTTCTAAGTATTTGCATCAGTAGTGAGTGCATACATACTTTCAAATGTTCACTGCCGTCCGTGGTTTTGCTTACACTTGTACTTACATTTCAAACGTCTGTGAGCTTTAGTAGCAACAAGAGAAAAAAAATGAATTTATTCATGCACAGGTTGATGAATTACGTTCTTTTTGAGCGTAGGAAAAACTTTCAATAGATCTCAAAATACATAGGCTTTGTGTCTACGCCTTACGGTTGAATTCAAGAATGCGTTAATTTTCTCATTCAGTTATAATATTAAAAGAAAAATAAATATTTTATAGAAAAAAAACTGTTCTTATAAATGGAATCGTTGGTCAAAATGTATTTCTAGATTCTCTGTTATGTTGTAATATATCGAAATAGAATATCTCGAAACTGACATCGCGTATCACGAAAATATCTTTCACGAAATGATAACAATATTGTGTTTAAATGTAGGTATATTCTGATACTATAAAAGTACACTGTGATAAAAATGATCATTGATTACGTAATTATTGTTAAGATATTGGGTTTATTTCTATTTTAAGGTGGGGTTCTCTTTTCAGTGTTGAAGATAAGGGATATTTCCGGATTTTTTTTTCTAAATAAAGATATAAATAAAATACTTGGAGTTTTTATGAGATATTTATTAGATCCTGGAATAAGAAAAAAAAATTTTATCGAAAACTAAGGCCACAGAAGTTTGTAACACGTATTACAACGTAACTGTCCAAAAAAAAAAAAAAAACAGGTGTCGAATTGGCGTGGATTGAAATTTTCGTAAAAGTTATTTAAACTTTATATTGGGAAATTGAAAATTTAAGAAATGGTGGGTGCGTAAAATTCCCGCGTCTATTTTATCCTTTACCGCTCTTTGAGATCTTATAAAATATATTTAAAATAGATTAAAAAAAAAAAAAAACAAAAAAAAAAAAACGTTATATTTCGTAGATATAACCTCCAATCTAGTCATCCGTCATCTAATTCAAAAGTTATCGAGAAAAACGTGTTTAAAGTTTTTGTTCTCAAATTTCGTTTTCTGCTTCATATTTTGCCATTTTTACGATGTGGTCTGCTTTATTTAGATAACGTAAACGTCTTAATTGTCCTATAAGTTGTCGGATTTTTGTTTTTTTCGATAAAACTACTAGTTCTCCGATCAAAAAATCGATTTTTAACTTCGCATTGGAAGTTATTGTAATGGGTTCGATTTTACGAATCGCTAATTTTGACATATCTCCACGTTTCAAGGTCACTAGAATCCGAATACATCGTTTTTAGCGTGATGTCTGTGTGTGCGTTCGTTAGTTCGTTCGTTCGTTCGTTCGTGAATTTTTTTTCGTCTCGCATATCTCGAGAACAAATGATGATATCAACTTCGGACTAATTCCATTAGATGAGTAATTAGAAAATGAAGACCGGATAAAGTTTTCAGCAAATTCGGATTAGCGGTTTGTTTTTTGTGACAAAAAAAACGGAATTAACTTTATTAACATAACATATATGGATTTTTTACCATGTCTCTATTATATAATGGCCTAAGAACCTTCCGTGATGTTAAAAACGCCAGTAAATTATTGTAAAATAATAAAATTTAAAAAAAAAAAAGCAGCGGAAAAACGAAATAAGAAACCTTTTGTGAAATATTTTTTGCCTCGCGTATCTTGAGAACAAATGATGTTATCATTTGTTTGATAAGGGTGGAGGCTCCACCCTTAGGTACAGAAGGCGAAACCCCCGGTGTGGTGCAAGGGGCAATGCCTCTATCGGGGGTCCAGAGGAGGAGTCCCCTGAATTAAAAAAAAGTTATTCATTTGCAATAGTCTTTAGGGGCATCTAATGGGAAGTTGACAGTGTGGGTAGATCTGTCCCCTAAATTTTTATATCGGCTTTTTGAGAACTCCGTCGCAAGACATTTATAGTTTCTGCTGTAAAATAAGTGATCAAGTTGTTTTTTATCTATCGGACTTAATGCCACGTGGGGACAAAAAATTTAGAGTGACATCTAATTTAAAAATGGAACACCTGTATCAAATACGGGCGACCAAACAACTGTTTATTGCAGATAGTGAGTTTAAAATTTGTAATGCATAAATCTATTTTAAATCAAGACCTTTTTCCTTTGCCTGCGTCTGCCCCAGCTGTTACATAATCTATAAATTTATTGTTCACAGTGTATACAGTTGTATGTAGACACTTTTTACACAGACCAATGGGCATATGTGTCTGTCATAGACATTACTGTTTTACGCTATGGTAACTGGATGATATGAGCACAAATAATTTAGCTGATGAAATGTACTACATAGATCTGTTACAGAAGATGTATAGTGTCTTCCATAAAATTCGCTCTCTATGGAAATGTTTCTTACATTTGATTTAAAAAAAAAAATGTTTAGTAGGATCAGGTAGTGCATCGATTGAAACGAAAAGTTAATTAAACACTTCTTACGCTTGTTGTTTGGAGGGAAGCTGGAAAGTTCAAAATTGGGCGACTCCATCGTAACTGGTGTGACATTTTTTGTCAGATATTGAATTTTTATGGGTTATAACTCGATCCAATAAAAAGGAAATCATTATTAGCAATATTTTTTCAATAGTATTCTGTTTTCAAACAGCGTAACTGGTGTGATTTTTTTTGGAAAGGGTCTTTTTGCTATTGTCAAAACTTTGAAAACTCTGCTAATTTTTTAGGCTGACTGTAATAATGATTGCATCAATGTAAGCAGAATATTCTTTATTACATTATTAAGCATAATTTGTAATATATATTAATTATATTGAACTTATGGTAGTTTTTTGTGTAACCGGTGTGACCGTAACAGGTGGGACATATGTATTTTCTTCTCTGTGTTTTACGGGAGATAGAGACTTAAGAATGCCTAAAGTTTTCATGAAAGTAATTAAAATCATATTTTGAATTTTATTTTACAAAAAAATTAATAAGACGCATTTAAACATTGCAACTAAACATTGACCAAAACTTTGGCCATAGAGTGGGCTAAAAAAAAAATAGAACGAAAAAACAATAACTTGAGTTAATCCTTCATGTGAACTAAATTCAAAACATATGGAAACGCATACACACATCAGTACTCAGCACAGTAATCCATGTTTGATCAGCTGGAAAAAATGGTAACAAATAGATAAATTAAAAAAAAAAATTAGAATCGGACAACTGAAGGTTTCGTGAGTAGAAAATAACTAACAAATCTATTTTATCTAATTCTTTTTTTGCGAAGTCTTCTCATTTTCTATGGAATTACTAGCATTTTTTGTGTCAGGCAAAGGTAAAATACCAGTAATCCATGTTTGATCAGCTGGAAAAAATGGTAAAAAATAGATAAATTCAAAAAAAAAAAAATTTAGAATCGAACAATTGAAGGTTTTGTCAGTAGAAATTAACTAAAAAATATATTTTATCTAATTCTTCTTTTTTTCGAAGTCATTTCTCATTTTCCGTGGAATCGTCCAATTGTAAATTATGAAAAATCGTACTCATTTGAAAATTATTGATCATTTCCTCATGAAATTTTGGTATCATATTAAAATTGGCTACTTATTTTGTCGTAAACACTAAAATATTTTCCAAAAAATCAATAGTAAATTAATTTTCTATGTGAAGCGAACTTTATGAAAGACATTGTACCTAGTGTCTAGTTACTAGAAAAGTAGAAACTAGACAGTCCAGAAGAGTTAGATATTATGTTTTGTATTGATGTTGTACTTTTTAAAATGGAAAAACGGGGATTATCATGAGACTTGATACATTTATGGAAATTTTAAGGGAGAGATAAATGTGTAAATGTTTTTTTTTTTAATTTCGTATGTATCGAATCTAGAAAAAATGTTTGTTTCGTGTTCATTGTGTTCTCGTTTCATTCATGAACAATACTGGAAGTACTGGGAAAGTTTATATTATGTTGTTACAATAAAATACACCATCGGGCAACGGACTCACGTTTTTATTATAAGTTTGTTTTGTTCTACTGGACTAGACTCTTCCATCAGCAGAAGCAGACGTTTTCAATAAGTTTGTATTGGTTTCATGTACATTTTTTTTCACGCTTAATTTTTACAAAACTAAAACTGAAGAGTTGGATTGAAAAAGGGCGTAAGTTCAGAAATGCTTTTTTAAGAAAAACGTATTTTAAAGTTTGGTTTTTTGTTTTTCTTTATTTTAAATTTTTTAAAGGATCAATATAGCCTTTCAATGCCTATTGATCAATGCATATAGATCAACAATATATTGATCGTCTAGGGCAGCGGTTCTCAACCAGAGGGGCGCACCCCCCTGGGGGGGGGGGGGCGTAGAAGAATTTCAGAGGAGGCGTCAACAGAATAAAAAAATTAAATAAGTTTGTAGTTTTTGAAACAGTTGTTTTTGCATGTATATTTACAACAGCAAAAATTTGAATTTAATGCTGGACACAAACATACAATTATTGAAATTTCTTTATAGCTATTAACTCAATAAAATGTAAGTGAGCGTCCGGCCAGGCGTGAGAAACTAGCCGACTTGTGATTTTTTCGATGATTTGTGTAATAAAAATTTGTATTTGAAGAAATATAATTTTATATTCCTTACCAGAGTATGTCTAGCCTAAGTTCAAAGTCATTCTACTCAAACATAATGTAAGTAAATTTATCATATATAAGTCTAAATTAACTTAATCCGTAAAGGGAGGCGTGACCTCACACTAAAGTATGAAGGGGGGCTCAGAGTCTGAAACGTTGAGAACCCCTGGTCTAGGGGGTGCTTAATAACTGAACTTACAACTGACTTTCTACATAAAAATGTTGATTTTACATGACCTTAAAATACCCAAAATATTTTAGCAAATAAGTCTGTTACGGCATTTATCAACCAAACTACATACTTAAATGATTTTACCATAACAACAATATTATCATTAATAAAATATTTAAAATAATTTTAGCAAACATAATACATATGTACATACTTACTATCTACTATAATACATAAATACATAATAATTATATTTACAATGTAAGTACCCCCACTCCTCACAACAAATATAAAATATCATTGAAGATGTTTGAATCAAATACATACACATGTACCCCGTCAATGTATTAGTTCTATCGAGCCCTCGTTCATACATAGCTCGACGTTCTTTCGTTCCGTATAGCATTACTGAATGTGACGTTAACTGAAGCAAGTCACTCTAGTGAGGACAACCACCACTCTCCTGTGTGTGCCCCTCACGGCGACCATAGCCGCTCCGCGCCGCGACTCTATCATCTATGAGTGTTTAATATTCACATGTATCTACTTACTCGACGCGATATATCACTTGATGTGCTCTCTAAATGCACCATCATGTCAGAAACATGTGCACCGCTGCAGAACTGTCGTAACGACTCGCGAATTAAACATGTGCGACCGTGAGAATAATTCGTATCGTGTAACCAATCCCGGCATAATACATACGGCAATGGATTTGAAAAAATTGTTATTTAATAAATTAATTAAAAAGTGAAAAGTTTTAAGTAGTGAAAAGTGTCTAAAATAATATGAAAACAGAAATACTCGTAAAACAATAGTGAATTAATTAATTTGTAGTATGTACCAGAAACGAGATCTTTGAAATTTTTACGAAAAAGCGAACAAATATGGGTTGAAATTATTGTATTTGGAAAGTTAAGGTGAATCGATCACTTGAAATTTTCCAAGTTTAGAATTTGAAATTTTAGTAGCTGTATTATTGAGAAAGATATGATGCATTTACTGACACTATTTTGAATAATTTCGGACGTGTAGTTTAGAAGAAATAAAGTTTCAAAGTTAAAATTTTTAACCTACGAGTAAATGCCAAAGAATGATTAGAGGTGAATCAGTCGTATGTATTTAAGTAAGTTGTGTCCAACCCACTTTAAGATTTAAAAAACTGAAAATTATTTTGTTTTCGAATTACTAAAAAACTATTTTGTTTAATATTGGACGTTTAGTTATTGTAATACCTAAATAGAAAAAAAACTATAAAAATGTCATTTTATACTAATACACCCATAATATATTTGTGTACGTGTTAGTTATTATGTGTGCCTACACGTCACTACCAGAATCAAATTCATTACTTTTAAAATTATTAAAATTAGAAGATTGAACAATAATCAAATATTAATACATACTGTTACATATTTTATAAAACTTATTTTTCTACACATAAATTGTATTTATTTATAAAAAAAAAAAATAGACTTAGCAATTCATTTGTCACAAATTTGTCGGTACTAATCGATTCGCCTTAAATCTGGGAAAGACACACACATGTCGAATTATACTGTTAAAAAATCCTAACCTAACCTAACCTTAACTAACTTCACCACCTAGTTTTTCTATCATCTACTATTTGATCGATCAAAATAATATGTTTCCCAGGCTTCCAGGCTTAACTTTTTAGATACAATAGTTTTCACCCATTTATGTTCGTCTTTAAATGCAATATAGTTCAAATGCCAGCGTCTAGCACATACTATAATTTAGCCGTTGTTTTTTTTTTTATGAATATGTTAAAAAGGTTTAACTGTATTTATTGACAACGTTATGAATCACACAAGAAGGCGCCTCCACAAACAATATTATTGTTTAGACTGAAAGGAAGTTATTTTAAGACAACAGTAGTGGCCATTTATGGGCAACAAATTGTAAACAATTAATATTTAAATGTTTTTATTTCCGTTTCGCAACAAACACTTTGATCAACTATTGAAAATTGATCAATGATCTACATATATAAATCACTTGTCAATCAAATGATTAATTAAATTTCTAAATATATAAACAATTCAGTTTTATCGCTAAATAAATTATCAACATTAAACTTTTTTTAAATTCTTTTTGATTGAGAAAGACGTTTTTTGTGGTGTTAATAACCGGCTTCAGGCTGTTTGCTGTACGCAATTGGTTTTTACCGGAGCGTAAAGCTCCGGATCCTGCGGCCACGGCCACACCGCGTACAATACGTATGCCCGAATCATTTTTACGCTCGATCAAACGACGTTCGTTACGAGTGAAACGTGCCAAATCGCTTGTACTGTCTGAAAAACGGAAATCCGGTAAGTGAAATTTTGAATTCTAATTCAAAAATTTTGTAAAAAAAAAAAAAAAAACGAAAGTTAGTCATTATATTTTCCAAAAAGAATTGTGTGTGGGACAGACATTAAGTTAGGGTTCCTCACTGGCGAGAGTTTTGCACAATTTTCTGGAATTTAAGTATATTTTTTGGGTGTTTATTATAAAAATAGATTTAAATATGTTCCACAGTATTAGTTGCGCATGTATTACTTGAGGATTACTTACTTAGTAATTGACCATATACTGTTTAAATGAGCTTTGAAGTTCAATATTTCTTAAACGAAATTTAAAATGAAAAATGGTTAAGGAAACCTAAACTTCATTTTGGAAGACCTTTCTAACGGTATCCCGCACGATTGGGTACGTGGAATCATTTCCCAAGTTACTTACGAAAAACAAAATCCATTTTCTAACGTTTCCCTTAGTTCTTCGCTGCAAAATTTCATGTAGGTACTGCAGATAATTTTTTATTACTCATGCGGGAGAAATACTAACTTGGCGCACACATTTCTGTATGCAAAATAGCTGTTTGCCCACTGTACTCTTCCCACATACTTTTTTGCGTGCGGAAAGTAACTTTCCACACGCAAATTGACAATAAAACACGCAAGGCCGCCTCTTGATTATTCATTTAATAAATATTTCATAATTATTTCTATAGAAACCACCAACAAAGTAATTTAAACGATAATTAATTCAGAAAAAAAGACGAACACTTAAAAATATTATTTTAAAAAGTAATAGAAATGTCAAAAATAGTAATAATAATAGAAAAAAGTATGTGAAATTCGTAATAAAGAATAGTATATGCAACTCGTGCGGAATTGTCGATTGCTCACTCAAGCGAATGAGCGCACTCACTACGTTCGTGCGCTCAACTTCGCTTTCGTGGGCAATCAACAATTTCCCGCACTTATTGCACTATATACTATTGTCTAATTCAAATTTCTTTTTGAATATTTAAAAATTTGGTTATCTATATCTTCAAAATTTATCGACAGTTCTTATTCGTTCAAATTTCTTGAATCCACGATCAAAAATTTACAGTGACGGGAGGGGAGGAGAGAGCAAAAGTAGCTTCAATTTGAAGTCCACTCTTTCGGAAACATGCCTTAAATTGAAAAATGGTAAACGGAATTTCACGGGCATTTTATTGGCCACGACATGGCACATGAAAAAAATTTCGTCGCCGAATAGCGAAAATGTATTTGGAGGACCCATTTTATTAGTTAGGATCTATAGCTGTGACACTTAGCCGCAAAATTTTGGCCATTGTTTCGAGACACCTGACGAATTTGACGAAATTATACGGATTCCAAGATTTTTAACTTCGGAACTCTAAAAATTGCGATAAGAAAAAAAAATTATTATATTTTTATTACTAGGCAATTTAAAAAATTTTATAGGTGATAATTTCTACTTGGAAATATAATCAACAAACTGTTAACTGATAAGAACGAATGTAATGGAATTTTTACGTGTAGAAAACTGTTACACAACGAACTTAATTCGTTTATATGAAATTTCTAAGTAAGTATAATTACCCAAGTAATAATTAATAATTATTATATAATCCGTTAGTAGAACAACACCAAGTAGTAGGTATGCCACGTTTTTTGTTACAAATTTCGTAGAAATGAAAAAAAAATGTAATATAAATTTTAATGATACAACAGAAGAAATGTGATTATTTTTATTTGAGTTTAACGTGTTCGTTGCTAGTAACATTGAAAATTATTATAACGTAAAAGCCCCTATACCGGAACACTATTTTTAGGTGTGTAATTAAACTGGCTTATAAAAATTGACAAATAAATTAAACACCTATTTTTTTTTTTAATGTAGTTGCTCTGAGATAGTCAGGTACAAAAGTATATCTCAGCGAAAAAATTTTCTTTTATCAAAAATTAAGTAATGTATTAATATTTTTTAGTTATTATATTTGTATACCACTTGTTTTTTTTTAATTTCCGCGCGCTTATGTTGCAGCAATATAAGAGTATTGTTGAAAAAGCGTTATAAAAACGTTGTAAAATGACGTTTATAAATTATATTTCAAAAACGGCGTAATGAATAATTTTTATTTCTTACTAAATATGGTTTGTAACTTTGTATTTTATAACATATTAAATTTTTATCAACTTCCTTTGACACGTTTTCATTTTATTAAAAAAAAAATAGAGTTTTCCCGTAAGAGCCCGTGTTAAAATTACAAAACTTTGAAACCGTTTTTCTCAAAATTTGGATGGTCAATATTTTTTTCGGTAAGGGCTCGTATTATTGGTACTGAGTTAAATAAATATCTAGAGAAGTTTCGTTAGAATCCTTTGAAGAAATCGTTTTATCGACCAACTACCTTAATAAGCATGAAAGAAAGTTTTCTTAATCCAATGAATGTTTTTAAAAAAATACAACCCAAAAATTTTTATTTATTAATGTTTTTCTTTTACAAACTGTTGACATCTATATCCAAACAAAGAAATATTAATGACTTAGGAGTTGGGAACCGATATACAAACAGACGTGTAATATGAGTAATATGACACATAGAATGATATTTAGACGTCAATGTAGGAAACATACAATGGTTTAAGTATCAGACGTAAATAAAGGATCAAAATACTGTATTCAACAAAAATTGTTTAAAGGAAACATTAAATGCGAGGTGAATTTAAATTGAAAAATACTTATTCTATTAATAATAATTTTTGTTATCAGAGGTTTCTTTCAGAAATAACTTCATTAGTATACATATGAATGTCAAACTGTTCCAGTATTGGATCGCGTTCCGGTATAGGGACTTTTACCCTACTGTAATATTTGTTTTTCTAATTATTATTAAACCTACTGCATATGGATGTAATGTAATTTAATATTTATAATAATTATAATTATATTGTTGTACATGTTTTGAAAAAAATAACTTTTACATCCGAATCAAAAGATGTGGAGAAATAAAAACATCTGGTGTATAGATTTTTGCTGACAACTGACGACCAACTGAGTAGTTCTCACTGATTTTTAATTGTACGAATTTACAGAGCTACTACTGAATACGGAAAGCCGAATTAGCTAAATGACGAAACCGTAATTTGAAGGATTCTAAAAACAGAACAGAAAAATATAAGTAGTTAAAACAAAAATGATTCCTTTGGGAATATCTAATTACTCCTCAGAGTAACCCATTTTTTTTTTTTTTTTTGGAAGGTGTTAACGAAACTGCCGTAAGTGCATACAGGAGCGACACTCTTAATTAGGGTTATCAGATTCTATTTCTACAAATTCGCTCATGTTAGCTTTTATCCTGAAAAGACTTCTTTTCAGATATTTTTCACCAAAAATTATGTGATTGATGGTTTTTATTCGAAATATTTAGAGTTTATAATAAAAATGGTAAGAGTTGTTTCAGATTTTATGTTTTTAGCACGAAAATTACGGTTTTTGGAGCGTTTGAAACATTTGCTGTACGCGATGAGGTCATTAAGTTAAATTTTTCTTTTTTAAATTAATAGCTACAAAAGGGAAATGAATCAGATCTATCTGTTGGTGAAATTTACGCAATTTTTGAGTGCAAGATTTTTATTTTTCCTATGACAGTAGCCAAGTTTATGGTTTATTCACCGAAACGACGAATTTTTCCTCTGTGTCTTTCCTTATTTTGAAAATTTTCCCTGGTGCACCCATGCAAAACTTTGGAAACTCCTGCTTAACAGTGTCGTAATTAATTTTCGGTGAATATAATTATGTAAGTAGAATATCGTACGCCTAATCCGGTACTGACCATCTTAACAGGAGTAATTCCCTTAATAATGTTGCTAGATGATCTTGAAGTTTTGGATTTCATTAAATCCTCCCACTCAGCACAAACAAATAACTATATGTAATATGCAGGGGCATCTGTACTTGCAAACGTTGATTCTGGGCATCTTACTATTGTGATATCATGAATTGATAACTAGCAATACGCGAACTTACCACGTATGTTAGTTTTATTGAATCAAATTGTTTTATTAATTCAATTTACATTGATTTAATATAGTGATTATTATCAAATATATGTATAGGATGTCTCCGAAACAAATTCACAATTTTTTCGATGGTGTAAACAGTAAACACTACTAGTATATTGTGCAATAAGTGCGGGAAATTGTCGATTGCGCACGAAAGCGGAGTTGAGCGCACGAACGTAGTGAGTGCGCTCATTCGCTTGAGTGGGCAATCGACAATCCCGCACGAGTTGCACATACTATTTTTTATTACGAATTTCACATACTTTTTTGTATTATTATTACTATTTTTGACATTTTTATTACTTTTTAAAATAATATTTTTAAGTGTTCGTCTTTTTTTCTGAATTAATTATTGTTAAATTACTTTGTTGGTGGTTTCTGTAGAAATAATTATGAAATATTTATTAAATGAAAAATTAAGAGGCGGCTTTGCGTGTTTTGATTAAATTTTGCGTGTTTTATTGTCAATTTGCGTGCGGAAAGTTATTTTCCACACACAAAAAATTATGCGGGAAGAGTACAGTGGACAAACAGCTATTTTGTGTACAGAAATGTGTGCGCCAAGTTAGTACTTCTCCCGCATGAGTAATAAAAAAGCAAAATTTGATGTGTATTTCAAAATATTTTAAATGTCTAAATGGTTCGTTCCATATATTATAAAGAATAATACTTTTGTCGCAGCTTTCTGTGTAACATAGCGAATTTCCCTTTTTGGAAGCCAAAAATCTTTAAAATAGAACTATCAGTACATATTTACTAGCCAAACTTAATTAGTACAGTAAGATCTGTGTGCCGTCTGGATTTTTAAGACTTACTTTGTTTTTAATTTTTCTCGAAAACCAGTTTACGTAATAATTTCAAAAACGTATCTTGTGCGTTTTAATTTTCTCGAAAACCTGTCTACTTCGAACAATGCTTCAAAAACTCATCTTATGGAATTTTTTCCACCCTTCTTTACTTGAATAGTAACAAATTTTGGTAAGAAACTAACCTTTTTCGAAGGGAAATGCTCAAAAAACCATCTTCTGGGCATCGGACATGTTCTGGTTCAGGAACTCATCCACGGGCTTGCGACTTCCAGCATTTTTCTCAAATTTGATAAAAATATTTTCATAGGTTCTGACAGTTTTCTATCATAGTCACTATAAAAGCAGCTGTAATAGCTGAATTTTCTTTCTGAAAATTCGCTAAAATACAAAATTTGATAACATTGTGTATGATTATGTCAGTGATATTGTGTTTCAAAGCGTTATCACCAGGGCGTAAAAAACATTTTTTATTGAAAGGAAATGTTGATAACAAAATATGAAAGGGAATTTTGTTTTAAAACAAAACCACACACAAAAATGAAATACGACTAAAAGAATAAATTTTCATTGTGTCATTTAAAAGATTATTTTACCATTCCAGTTTATATTTCCTAAAAATGTTACGAATGGTTTCTGTAGTGTATTGTTGTACAGCTAAGCCTTTTTTTATGCGGTCTTTTTGTGCGTTTTTTTTGTGATTTCTTTTATGCAGTTTTTAAAAATTGCCATTAAAATGCATAATATTAATCAAAATCAAGAGACAGTAAGAAACTTAAACAATTACTATAATAACTTTCTTTGATAAAAATATATTTTTTAACGGCTTTTAAACATTTAATCAATACATTGCATAAGAACATAAGTTACTTTTTAAACAGATGTATTTTTCAAAATTTTCATAATATTATAAAAATGAAATAAAATGTTTTTACGTGTAAATTAAGGTTTTATCTTGTTTAGAAAAGCAATGCGGTCCGGTCCGGACCAACCGCACAAAAAAAGTTTTCCTTACAGTCTGGACCGAACTAATCTTTTTATAGCTATTTATGATATTTTTGAATACACCAATACCTTGCTTTGCGTTGTTTCGTTTTGCGTTTTTTCAGAGTTGCGTCGCTGCTGAATTAGTACTAATTTTCACTGTGCGTCGTTAGATTTTCGAAGTTATATTGTTTTGGGTTCGAGTCTTTAATTTTTTTTCGAAATTTTCTTTTTTGTTGCTATAGAAAATCATAATTCACTTTGCGTCGTTTCAATTCGCGTCGTGTTTTTTTGGAACATAACCACGACGCAAACTGAGGTATTGGTGTATATTTTTAGTCGAATTTTCTCCGAAAAATTAGACTTATACAGTCTATACGATAAGAGCTGCGAGAGGCGAGAGTAGGGGCGCTATCCGTTTTCGGACCCGTAGAACACGAATATGTAGAAAAAAAAATGTCTGATATATATATATATATATATATATATATATATATATATATGTATATATATATATATATATATATATATTTTCCCGCCACCTTTCAATTTGTGTAGGGCCCCCCTATGGAAGTTAAGAGATGAAATTTGGTAAATGGGGCTCATTTTCGAGGCACCTCATACTATCAAAGTGCGGTCAAATTTTGGGCAAATTTTTTTTCTGACCCGACCTTTAAGGGGGTGGTGGGGGGCGGAAAAGCAATAAAACTTTTCCAAACCGGTTTTAAATAATGTTTCGGTCAATTATCTACAACATATCCAAAATTCAGCTTCCTAGGATGATATGGTGGGAGTAGAGGGGGGAAAAACGATTTTCGCTGGATCTAACAGGCCCCCAGCCCCCCAGAATTAACGTAGAGGGTTGAAATTTGGTGTGTTGATAAAGTTCGTACCTAGGTTGTGCTTTTTGGAGGTTTTAATATTTTACCCCCACCCCCCTCATTTTTAAGCTACAATTTCATGCATTTTCGACGTTTTCGAAGTTTGTACCACTCGCACAGGTCACCCGAATAAACCTAGAGGGCTGAAATTTTGTATTCGGATTGAGTTAGTATCAAGGGGGTGCCTTTTGGGGGTCTCGACTTTTAACCCCTACCCCCACCATTTTTATACCCAAAAGAACATGATTTTTCTTGTTTTTTAACAGTTTCGTTCGGGTCAAAATCTCCCCAAATAAACTTAGAGGGCTGAAATTTGGTGTACAGGTTAAGCTAATAGCCAGACACTGTTTTTTGGAGGTTTCAACTTTTAACCCTTACCCCCACGATTTTTACGCCAATATTTCCTTAATTTTTTTGCTTGTTTTCTAACACGTCTAGAGACTCCATAAGGAAACCTAGAGGGCTGAAATTTTGTACGTGTATTCAGTTAGTATCCAGCTAGTACCTTGTAGGGAGTCCGCATCACTTTTCCCCCCACTTCTCCCATTTTTACATCGGAATTGAATGCTATTGTTAAATGTGTTTTAAAAGCATTATGTTTATTCTAAATACAAGTAGGCGAATAGTAATTTTAAAAAATTTAAAAAAAAGTGAACTTACTTTTATGACAAACGAAATACATACATATTAAGTAATTTAAAAATGTTATTAAAGTCACTGTTTATTTATAAATTAGGAATTTTGGATTTTTAGTAATTATAAAATAGAAATTTTGGATTTTTTTGGAAAGAAAAAATATCTTTATAAAGGCCTTCCAGTTTACTATTTAAGGTCCTTTTTTAATTTTTAAAACTAAAACATAAAGGCAATTAGCGGATAAACATGGGCAGGAATGTCCTCGTACGAATTGTGTTGGCTTTTTTTCTGCTACCTGTTTTCGGCACAAAATTGAAATTTACTGAGATACAGCCCTTAAATACTTAAAACCTTTTTTTAAAGCCTCGATCAGCCGAACACTCATCACCAGTTTTGAAACCAACAAAATGACAATTCGATTGTAGACTTTCAATCACATTTCGCTTGTAGACATTCAATACCGAAGATGAAGGGGAAAATTCGACTACCGTGATGGGGCCCCGCTGCTCACGGCGTTTTTTTTATGCGGTCCCTATCCACCGCATAAAAAAGAGTTCAGTTGTATTACACAAAATTTATTGTACACTGCTCGGCACTTCCACCATCATTTTATATCGTTTTTTATTTCGAAAGTTGTGAAAAAGTCAAGCCACTGAGGAACCCTACCTCACTGCGTGTCTAACACACACTTGACAATTTTTTTTTGATGTATTAAAAGATAAAAATATTAAAATTTTGATAAGTGCGTGTTATACATGCATTAAGTCAGGATTTCGTAGTTCAGTAGCTTGAGTTTTTCACAATTCTCGGGATAAAATATTTATTTGCTTTTATTTAATGTTAACAATATGATTATCTAAATCTTTTACGTTCTATATGAGTTGAAAAAATTTCAATAATAGTTGTTTTTTTTAAATAATCACTATATCTCTTAAATTGCGTAAAATCCTAACACTCATTATTGTAAAGTGGTCGAGTGCGACTGTATTTAAAATTTGTATCAAATGTTAAATAATTCGATGCATTATCATTACATATGTCCAATTTTAATGATGAAACATAAAAAGATTTGTTAACTATTTAGAAATTTTATTTTGAAAATCGCCATTTTTCAACAAATATTCAAATTAGTGAAAATGCGCCATTTCTTGAATATGATGTAACATTTTGTAGCTAGATATGTCGATTTTGATAATTTTCATCGGTGAGGTGAAATTGTGTTTTCTTTTAAATATTTCTATTAGCTTATATATATAGTAATAATAATCGACTTGAATTCAAATAAATACTTGCTTTTACTTTGACATTTTATGAATATAATCAAAGTTTTGAGGTTATAAATATTGAAATTGACGTTTAGTTGCTTCAAACTGTGACGTCACTATAGTGAGGTGTCTTTCCCGCCTTTTTCTCATTTAAAATTGTAAGGTTATTTTTTTGATGATTTTTTTACAGAATCTGTCGAAAATAAAAGAATCACTTAAAGACGTTCGAGCGTGTCCACAAAACACTACAGAATAATGTTATGTAGCTACCACAAAACACTATACCTGTATGTTATACATACAGAGCTTGTATTTGTTCATGTATCATATGATGTGCCGTGTTGGTCGTGTATATGGGTGATTGCTATACGTACCACCTATATGTATACTAATCTCTGACATCAATGCATACACAGTTGTTGATTGAAATTTAGTAGTCTGATTTGACCTTGTGTGTCGTGTACACATCAAAATCTACCCGAATATTAATTTCAATAATTAATATTTCATTTTAACGTTCGTCAACACGATGTTTTTTGTGCAATTATATAAATTGCATATTTCAAAGAATATTTTTCAAAATTTTTTTATTATGACATCGACTTTTAAATATACTTACTATAAATGAAAAAATGCTGTTTAGAATGTTTTTTCCAATGGCTCTGTGTTAAAAATTTGATTTTTAATCGTCAATTACTTTAAGAAATGATCGATGGAGGCCTTAAGATTTTTGAGAGAAGATAACTATGTAATTGAACTTGCCAATTCTCTAAAATTAAAATTTTTATCTACTATTAGGTTTGACGCACGAACGTCCTTAACTGATATGGAAAAACAATGCTTTTAGAATATTTTTCTAACTTCAGTCAAGTACCCTATTTGTGAGGATTTCGCGTGTGGAACTATAAAATCCCAAAAATAATACAATGTAAATATATTTTGATAATCAGTAAAAAATATCAACCTGTATATTATGCTATTGTATAAGAATTACATACATACATATTATGTATTGTGTACATATGTTTATAATATGATAAATAACACAATGTATATAAATGTAAACATATCCTGCTGAGCTAATGATACGGTATCCGTGTCATTAAAAGGATTATCCGATAATTTATAGAGTACCGTCATACGAATGGATGTATTCAGGACTATTTTTATTATGACGTATCTGAATAGAACCAACTAATATCATGACTTGCAATCTGTTATTTTATTATTATCATATGGTTTTGTAATATTTTGACATTTTTCATTTTTCTACGTCGTTTCATGAAAAAGGATTATCATTCCTTTTTCCAAACTTGTTATATCATATTTATTTAGGTCTGCGAGTATGTACTGTAATTATACATTTGATTCAGATTTCTTATCGCACGTTTAATGGTATACTGACGTAATTCAAACAAAAAAAATTGTTAGCAATGTACTTATACATATTTTCTGGTACGGTTTCTCGGTAGCTAGCTAGTTTTTCATAGATTTTGAGATATTGAGTAATTTTTTCTTACTGTACATCAGGACCGGATCTACCCTAAGTGGTGCTCGGGGCACCATAAAAAAATTTCCCCTAAAATTATTTTCCCCCTTTTTCAAAAAACAAATGAGGAGAAAAAAAAGCCAAATTCAACATTTTGGCGCCCCCGAACTTGCACTTTTGTCCCCGCTACCCTTCCCTAGATCCGGCCCTGCTGTACATTCATGTGTATGCAGAATTTCATCATGATGTGACAAATGGACAGACATAACAGACTTATAAAAATTTCTAAGATTTTGTCTTCGGAACCGTAAAAAAGAAACGATTAAAGTGAAAAAGTTTTGTGAAGTTATCTTACCCTGATTTTCAACATTGTTGTAGCTTTAATAATCTCGTGTAAACCTTTCTTTACATATTAGCTGAGTTTTCTGAATACAATTTGAGCTCACGACTATGACAGAAGTTTGTTTTAAGGTCCTCATAAGCTGAAAATTACATTTACTAAAATTTGTGCCCACACGAATCTCGAACAAAGCATCCGTTTTTTATGAAATTTGGTGATACCGTTGGAAATCCCAAACCCTTGGATAAGTTCGTTAGTGTTCGGTACCCCGGAACCTCAAAAGGAAATTTTTTCGCCAAAAATGAAATTTTTTTACACCATTGCAAAAAGTGACAAAAATCACATAAGTACATTTTTGAATCGTATATCCTGTGTAAGTGACTTGTCAAGAAAAAGTAATTTTTGTTACCGGAAATTCGTTGAGTTATGCAGGATGCTGCGACAAAAAGGAAAAAATCCGATTTTGTTTTATATGCGAAACATCTTTAAATAAATATGTACACAACCAACATAAAATCTTCTGCCTGCGCCCACGAACCGATCCAACCATATAAACCCCTAGCATACACATGCACGTCTCATCATATATGTACATATTACATACCTACCCAAGCGCGTTCGTTGTCTACAGGTAAAAAAATAACGAGAAATTTGTAGGTGTACATCAAAGAATACAAAATAACCTCCCCCCATATGTACATCATATATGTACAGACAGACAGACTGTGACAGACGTGTGTGTGTGGTTTATTGTGCTAGAGTGAAAAAAAATTCCAAACAAAAGCAAAGCACGAGGACAATAAAACGAGAGTGATCCATTTCTCGTAGCGTGCTCAACAGTCATCACCACAACCAGATCCATCTCCAGGTGATGATGGTCGATGGCTTCAGTTCCCTACTTACGCCATCATCCTCGTTCAACGCATCTGAAGTGTAGTAGTAGATGAGGTGTAGCTACTGCACGTACGTTCCTTCCAGGTGCAGGTGGTGATGTTGTAACTGATGTTGAAACCTCTTGAGATGGTTGTTAGTGCGTGATTCACCGACTAACCTTTCGAGTATTCGATGTCCGAAGAGATAATAAGAAATGAATGGGGGGTAGAGACTGTTCGTCACACACAAGAAAATGGTATAGGGTAAAGTTGCCTATTATGAGATACCTTTTTTTAAAGCCGTGTTTTTCTAAAAATATTCGACTTTAGCTACTAAAATCACCTCTAGTCTATGGAAAATATATTCTAGTTTTACTCCCGGAAGTAAAAATCTGATAGTAGTTCAACTTTATTGTTGGTAAGTGATTTTGTCAAAAGTGTCATTTTTGGTCATCGAAAAAAAAGTTTCCTAATATGAGATAGTAGAGGATCCTAATATGAGATACTGTCTTATATTAGGAAACTCTAAGAAAACAATTTATAAACAATACTTTTATTAATTAATATTAAATGAAAATAATAACAGACTTCGGTTTTAATAGTTCAAAACATCCTACAGCTCCTGTTTCTAAACACCCTGCATTCGTTTCTTTTTACTTGAAACTGAGTCCCTATTAACCCATGCACTGTCTCTACCTACCTCTTTTTCGTCACTGTTAACTTCTAACCTAATCCAAATTTCAAGCCCTGATGATTTTCTCTTAAAAAAATAAAAACAAATAAAAGTTTTCTCATAATGTTTCAAAATCGATAAAAATTCAATTCAATTTTATTTAAACAACAATTTTTTTATAAGAATGTCAAAATAAATTATTAATACTATCTGAAGACATTAGTTTAAATTAATATTTTAATATTTTTCATCCAACTTCAAGCTATTGAAGTCACTATTGCTACCCAAAAGAATGACCCAAATATCGACCGAATAACTTTTACAATTTGTTCCAATTCACCCTTAAGTCTCCCAATTCATTCTCTTTTATGGTACGGTTTCTTTATTTTGTTTTTAACCTACAAAGAAAAATTCTCTACATTTTTATAATCTTTGTTTACATAATTAATTAAGAAAAGTAAAAATTTGTGGAAACCTTTAAAGTGAAACGTGTCACAGATTTACATTTTCTTTTATAACAACAACAACAAAAAATTATAAATAAATACATAAAGGAAAATATGTAAAGGTCATTTTCAAGTAATGTTTTGTTGACAAGTATGTATGAAGCGATATCGAAGCCATTTAAACACATTTTCAAGTCCATTTAAAATAACGTGTAACTTCATATTTATTAACAATTAAATAAAAACAATAACATTTATGGGCACCTCAGCACCTGCGTGAACGTGCTTTACTGTTACTAACAGTTCAGTTTAGATAAAACACGTGCTGTTCTAAACAAGAAAATTGAAACAATTAGTCTGTTTTTAATTATATATGTAATTAATTAATATATGTATAATAGATTTTTAATGAGAGTTACCGTTGTTTTTAAGCAACAGTCGATTATGTAACAGTATTATGTGCATATTGCATTACAAAACTACTTCCTACCATTATTGTTTTTGTTTTTAGTTGAAAATGTAATAAAATTGTGAAGGTTATACAGCCAGCAGGGTGTTGCCAAATAAGTGCACAAGTTTTTAGGGAGTGATTCCGTGCTGAAAATTAAAGGACGATCTTTGATGTAAATAAAAGCTCTTAGGTCTTCCCTTAATATCTACTAAAGAGTTAGAGTCTCAGAGTTTACTAGTGACGAGCAAAATTAGTCTTGGTCTTGCATTTTTTGCAAGATCAAGACTATGTATACCAAGAGCAAGACCAAGACTATAAGTATGGCTGCAAGATCAATACCAAGACTCAAGTGAGCAAGACCAAGACAAAAACAAGAAAAAAGCAAGACTCTTGCTAAACTATTTAAATAGTTTGAAAGTATAATTCTAGCGCAGGTAAACAAAAGTGTTTAAGTCCATTTTTATTTTTATTTTTATTTTATAATAAGGACCAAGGACCAGATAAGTAGTAATGAATGATGATAAAACAGTCGTTTAAAGAAACTTTGATTAACTTTCTCTAGTGTTTTCAGCTACTAAATCTAATAATCTAAATCTAAATCTAATATTGCATAAGAAAATGTCACTTTTTGTTAGAACTAAAATAATACTTTTATAAAGATATGGATAATGTTCCTTTTTGTTCGGAAACCGAGATTGGGACTCGTTTTTTGGATAGAATTATTGCTATTTAACACGCCAAATTCAACTAGGATATGTAGTTGATAGATATAAGTACGATTCTGCAAAAAAAAGCAAAAAGCCAAATCAATGTTACTTTCTGTTCGACTACTCCACACTTAAATAAAAAAATACTCCACACTTATTTTATATCAGTAACTGTTGGTGATTTTTCTCCAAATTTTATCCTTTAATTATCTAACTAAATCACCTAATCCTCCTTTTATTTAAAATTAATGTTTTTAAATGCATCAACACACAACCGACAAAATATTATGTTTGAAAAGAAAATATTTGCATGCAATATCAAATTTGCATACTGTTTATGGATTCTCAAAGATACTACGACAATTTATTCTAAAGTCATGTGTGTCTAATTACTATTATTAGTGGAAAAAATGGGGGACTCTATTATAGTAACTCATTATTCAGTCTATTTTGATTATTTTGAATTAAAACAAAACATACAAAAAAAAACAAAAAAAAAAAACATTGAATCTTGCGCTCTGTAGGAGTTTTGGTATAAAAATAATTGGTCTCATTGAAATTCAGATGTGTGTGGATATTATGCGGACTGGCTGTAATGTTATGTGAAGAATTAAAATAAATAGATTAACGTTCTTTTTTTTTTGTGTTGCGTCTCAGTTGCTACTTGGTTTAGTTTGGCCGGATCGAATTTCAACCATGCAAAAGAATTATTTATAAGTATGACGATATAAAAGAAAGAAATCAATTGAATTGAAAAATTATGGAGGGTTTTTTTTTCTTTTTGTCCATAGTCTGTAGTGCGACGACGATGTGCTTGGTGAATAGAGCGATTATTATTTTGCAATTTATCGTTATATTCAATATTTGTGTAGATTTTTTTCTTTGCTCAGCAGAGTTTCGAAAAAGAAAGAAGCAAAAAAAAAAACATGTTTTCTTTTTGAAATGTTGTCTGGCGTGTAATTATTTTTTTATTTCAGCGTGCGTTGTTGTTGGGTAAGGTAAGTGGTGGAAGCGTTTGAATGAAGCTTATAATACTACAATTCCCGTTATGTTGTCTTTTACTTTGAAGGTAATAAGTGATTTATTACAATTTCGAAACACCTTTAAGGGGACCACTAGTGTGACATTTTGAAAAAATTTGAAAAATATTTTTTACATTTTTTGATAGTCTATACCTTTAAAAATAACGTACTAAGATTTCCAGTGCGTATCTCAAATAGTTTTTGAGTTACGGCCATCTGAAGAGCGAATTCTGATTTTCATTGTTAACTTTGAGGTATCGAGAAATGTATGAAGGTTAATAGTTCGGGAGTTTTTGGGCGTGGCTGCCAGTCACATGTCGTGGAGCAGCTAGACCCTGGCACATTTAAACGACTCATTTTTACTATGACCGTTATAGTGAGTACATCGTAAATAATTTTAGTAAAAATTCTCAGTAATTAAAACTAAAAGGGCAAGTAAATTTGCTGCAGTTATAACTCGAAGACAAATGAGCCGATTGATAGACTTAAACAGTTTTAAATGTGCTTAGTAACAATTTTTTCTTCCTGAGAATTATAATTTAACCCTTTTTTTTACGGTTATTATATTATTATATTAAAACCATACTTTCATATCTTGTTTCTGGTATCAAAACTTACCTGTAGGATATAATATGCACATAGGTACAGTTGCTGTGTAACTTGGATAATCTTTTTTTTCTTGTCTGTTTGATAGCGTAAATAATTTCTTTTTGTATTGTAATTTACCAGTATAATTTTCAACTGTCCCCATGAGGTAGTTATTTGTAAATCAAGCCCAATAATAAATAATGTCATTTGTAATAAAAATATTATTAAGGTAGTTCACTCGACAAATCACATAATAAGTGTATACCTACATAAATTGTGTAAAAAAAAAAAAAAAAAAAAATACGTAGATTTCAATGGCGCAAAATTCAAACAAATTTTTTGTATGTATCGTATAGTTTTTTGTATTATTTTTAGCTTTTTCCAAGTGAGCCATTCATATTTACATTGATATCTTTGAAGAACACAATTTTTCTCCTAACAAACGTTGCTAGATATTGGAGTGCTTTATTTAAAATAATAAACAAATTCAAATGTGAAGGTAAAAACATTAAAGTATTCAAAGTATACTTGATGTCATATTATTTTACACAATTTAAATAATCCTTGAATAATTTTTTTCTTAATAAATCTAAATTATCTAGAATGGCAAAAAATAGTATAATATATAACCACTAAAGTGATGCTTCTGATCCCTTATGTAACTTGAGGACTTTGCAGGCGCTCTGACCACAAACTTTAAACTTTAGTCCCTTGGTGTATAATCCACTATTAGCGAATTTCCAGAATGGAATTCAGCTATTACAGCCACTGTCATGACTTGACTTGAGCCCGGGACTATGGCAGAAATTTGTTTTGAGGTCCTTACACGGAGAGAAAATTCCTATAAAAGTTACTGTGCTCATACTACAATCGACGTGTAACAGGCGAACATATGCAATTTTTATACGGTAAAATTATAAAAACTATAGTTATATTATTGTAATTTTTATAATTTTACCGTACAAAAATTGGATATGTTCGCCTCTTACACGTCGATTGTAGTATGAGCACAGTAATTTTTATAGGAATTGTCTCTCCGTGTAGAAACCGAAAATAATAGTCACTAAAATTTATATATATATATATATATATATATATATATATATATATATATATATATATATATATATATATATATATATATATATATATATATATATATATATATGTCCGCGCGATAACTCTCGAACGAAATGTCTTACGTTTACGAAATTTGGTGAAAATATTGGAAGTCCCAAACCGTTGGACGAGTTCATTAACCAGACACGTTCGATGCTCGGAACATGGTTTTTTTTGGCAATTTTCGTGAAAAAAATTAGTTTTTCGCCAAAATTTCCCCTTATTCAAAAATTTTTGTGAAATTTTTTTACGCCGTTGGAAAGAGGAGAAAAAATCACATAAAAAAGGTCTTTAAACTATTATTCTATGTCAACTAATTTCCAAAGAAAACTAACTTTTATAAACGGAAATTCGCTATGTTATGCAGGATGCTGCGACAGGGGTATTTTTAATACGTATTATAAATTTTACATAATTACTGCCTGGAAGAAAAGTTTATTAATTTACTTTAATATTGCAAAGTTTGTTTCTTTATCGCTAGATATTTTCGCTATCCGAAAACTAAACTATTCCAAACCAAATAGACATAAGATTCTGTAACGAATTGTCATTTTTGTAAATCAAAAACTTTTTTGGGCTTGTGCGACCACAAAAGGGAAAACCCACAATAGTAGTACCTTTCGAAGAAATTCCGTTACACTCGTTTTTGTGGTTTAATACGTACTTAAGTGTAAGCTTCATTTCACGAATTGATTTAATGTTTTCTAGTTTCTACCAAAAAAAAAAGAGAGGAAAATACGGACTACGTCAGTATTTTGGTCGATTTTACTTACCGAATTTTTTTTAATTTTAAAAAGTTTTATAGGCAATTTATTCCAAATAATTATATGATATACTTTTTTACGATAGGTATCAAAATGTACTTTTTATTATTCTAAATGTAATAAAATTTATCTTTTATTTGTGGTTACAGAAAAAACTGCTAGCATATAATACATTTGACGTCAATAAATTTAATCTACATTGATAATAAATAATGTAGTCTCACATTGGGGGCTTAGGGGTGAATAGGTACGTTCATAAAATTCCTTTTTATTTGGTTTTTACTATAAGAGATATACTAGTTCAACGTACGGAAAATTGAAGGAGGAAATCTTACAAAATACTTTTATTAGTAGATATAATTAAATTATGAATGTGAAAAATTTTGGAAATAGGTTATGTTAATCATTCACAATGAAGTAACACCTCATAAACATAACAAAAATGTGTGTTTTTTTTTATACATATTGATGTAATGATATAAACATGCAATATGTACAGGAGTTTTCACGAAATTGTGAACATAAGAATATAATCAAATTGTTCAAAACTAATGTTGTTTGAATGGAGAAGTCTCATAGTGTAGATAATGTAATATATGTATAGTTGCATTTAACTAAAGTATAGACGAAAACTAAGAGACTGGTGAAAAAATTTTTGAAATCCGTTAACAAATAATAGAAATTAAAAATCACAAAGTAATTGAAAAAATTATCAGACTGGATCGGCTGGGAATCGAACTCAGGATCTCTCGGAAACTAGCCAGATGTCTTGCCACTAGACCAACGGTCCTCTGTTCGACAGCCGCCCCAATCCGACAACCATTCAACCACTTATGTGTATTGGTACTCGCTCTCTAATGCGAGAAACAGTTACTATTTTCATTTTCAAATATTATCGAGTGCTTGTGAAACATTACTACGTATGACGAACTTTTGTCCGCATTTAAACATACGCAGTATTCATATGTTCACTTATCGGTCAGCTAAACTGAATTTCAAAATTTTTAAAATTATCGTATCCATAGTAATTAACGTATTTACCATCATTGTAAAAGTTCATTAAAAAGGATTCCTTGCTCTGTTTGCAATATCAGATGAAATAAAAAATAATCTCTGTAAAGTGCAAAAAAGTCTTATAACTTTGTTAGTTGTTGAGATATATTAATTTTTCTTTTACACTTTTGTTTGATTTTAATTTTTATTTTCGTCCATAAAGAAATTTGGTAGACTTCTCCATTGTGTTTCATATCACCTATGTATCGAGTTTGATAATAATCCCGGTAATATATGTGTGCAATTACATCAGTTATGTGTTTACAAACTATCACATACTATATTTATTTGATTTTGCATAAAATGTATTAAAATTTACATATTATTAGTCTCATTATGTATGTGTATGTAATCGCGTACAGTCATGAACAAAAAATTACATCATTTTCCCACTTTTTTTTACCCACTTATTTTTGTTGCGGCACTGTATGATGCGTGGCAACGTATGTATATTATGTGAATCATCTTATTTATGGACTATAGACACTTGTATACGTCTCATGTATGGTAATTTATGTTGTTGGATTATTACATATTTTGTAGGTGTTTTATACAAAAAAAGAACATTTGCGGAAACATATTGACACAATATTCACAAGTACATATACATACGTACCTATAAATGCCTATGGGATGTGTAGGAAGTGATGATGGAAAAATTAACTCTACCGTGTATTCAAACCTTTATGCTGACTTACAGATTGATATACCCCGTCTCAAATACAATTGATCATGGGTCATCGTTAAAAAATTAAATAATTCTTATATTCGAAACAAATCAATCTTCTATTCTTTCTAAAAACAAACTTTAAATTTAAAATTTACGTAAATGCAATAATGAAAGAGATAAAGCCAAGAAAACGGAAATTATTTAAATTCATAAGTAACGAAGCATGGCTAAATTTAAGTAAAATGGACCATACTTATGGTATTATGATAATTAAGTGGAAGAAATAACAATTTTTTTCTACTCCTGTTGAAGAACACACTCATTATGTATCTGTTAATTGTTGAGAAAGTTAAGCATTATTCAAAGGTGTGGAGGAATGACCATTATGCAATACCTTTTTGACCAATGAAATCACAGTATTAAGCATTATTCAATGGGTTTGCGATTGTTTTATGTATGATGTATGTATCAAGTTTTAATTTAATATTTATGTTGCGTAGAAACGTTCAAGTAAACAAAGTAGTATATATTTTGTTTTGATTGCTTTATACATATTCTATTTGATTTAAAATTTATATTCAGTTTTATTTAAATCAAAAAAGAAAAATGTCGTAGAAAAAATATCGTACTCTACTCGTTTGCAATGGCTATTACTCACTTAGATGCATTATGACACTCGCCTGGCAAGCTCGGCTCATGTCGCAATTTCATCTTCGTGAGTAATAGCTATTATTACTAGCTCGTTGAATAATACACTGTTAGTTCTATATTTTATTGGTAAAATTTGTTATTAATGGAAAAAATTCTTTGTTTGCAATTCCGCGACTAAAATAGATATTTTAGTCCCTCATAATAGGGAATAAGATGTCACTTTTAGTCCCAAAGGACTAAAAATACTTATACATAATACTAGTGTTGCCATCAGACAATGAATTATTTATTTAAAATAGTAAACAAATTCAAGTAAAGACAAAAGTTATGTTGCATAATGTATTGCCTAATTTCATTATTTTGTCCAATGTATACTTGGTGTAATATTATTTCACACAATTTAAATGACATTAATTATATGTATATAATTTTTTTTTTTTAATTTTAATAATTTAAAATTATTTACGGGGCTAAAGTGTTTCTTTTGATTCGTTATATGAGTTGTTGTCTTCAGGCCTTTATAGACCCTCTGATCATAAATTTTTCACTCAAGATTGAAAATCCCACTTTAGTTCCTTGGTACATACAATATAATTATTTTTTTATCAAAATATAAGTCGAGATTAATTATATTCGATTTATCTTTTAACTTGCCCATTTTTAGTACGGATTTTCTTCCTCTCTTCTCTTTACCGCCGTATTCTTTGTTACGGGTTTCGATTGGGGTAAACTTCAGATTCGCATAAATATCTCAATGAGAAATGCACATATAAATTTCAAACTTCATTGAATAAGAATCACCAATAATCATTTTATTTTCAAAAATAGAATTCCGTTTTCATTTTTGGGACGCTACGACGCAGGGTATGTCACGAAAAAAAAAATAACGACTTCAAAGGTCAAACCGATAAAATGTCGGTCGGGTTTGGTGGTTCAGTTGGGTTGGGATGTTGTTCTATATCTAATATACTCCGTGATGCAGTATACCTTACCACTCCACATATAATAGTATGAAAGATAGGGCCTGAAAGATACCTGGATAAATAAACGTATTTAAGAAGGGCATGTTCCGTAAGTTACCGACCTTTTTTCTGTCCTTTAATGCAACGAAACGGCACACAATAGCCGGGAATCATTTTTGCTTGAGTGCACACGAATGCATATAATTCACTTATATAACAGAATAAAAAAAAAAAATACGTATATAATTTAATTTTTATAAAATATTTTATTGTGTTGTTAAAGGTACTGGTTAGGTTAGGTAAATGTTGAACTAGATTTCTCACATATTTTGATACACATTAGAAGAAGAACGAGCACATGTTACCATAATTTTAAATAGATTTATAGGATATGCAAGGCAGAGGTATTTAGAACTATTTAGATTTTTGTAATTTATACGAAAAGAGCAGATTTGTGTTGATAGGTATTCGATAAAATGGAGAATATTTTAAACGGAAATTTCTGATTTTTTTCTAACCGATATTTTTGCATAATAGTATATTATTCAACGAGCTGGTAATGTGATAGCTATTAGTCACGAAGATGAAATTGCGACACGAGCCAACTTTACGAGGCGAGTGTCGTAATGCATCTGAGTGAGTAATAGCCATTGCAAGCGAGTAGAATACTGTTTTTTCTACGATTTTTTTGCTTTTTGATTTAAATAAAATTGAATATAAACTTTAAATCAAAAGAACAAAATTTGTAATCTATCTCTAATTTAATCAAATGTTTAATATGTACAAACGATGAAAACAAAATACAAACTATTTTGTTTACTTAGACGTTAATACGCAACATATATGAAATTAAAACTTATAGAAATATTATTCACAAAACAATCGCAAACCCATTGAATAATGGTTAATACGGTTTTTTTATTGGTCGAAAGGTATTGAGTATAATGATCATTCCTCCACACCTTTGAATAATGCCTAACTTTTTCAACAATTAACAGATATATGTAATGCGTGTGTTCTTCAACAGGAGTAGAAAAAAGAATTTAATTTTTTTTTGTAAAAGAACGCATTATTAGCAATTTTGGTAACTACGCATATTTGTAAAATACCCCTGTCGCAGCGCCCTGCATAACATAGTGAATTTTCGTTTATAAAAATTAGTTTTTCTCGGAAACTAGTTGACATAGAAGAATAGTTTACAGACCTTTTTTATGTAATTTTTTCTTCTCATTTAAATGGTGTAAAAAAATTTCGCAAAAATTTTTGAATAAGTGGAAATTTTGGTAAAAAACTAATTTTTTGCAAGAACAAAAACCATGTTCCTGGCATCCGACGTGTCAGGCTAACGAACTTGTCCAACGGTTTGGCATTTCCAACATTTTCATCAAGTTTCGTAAACCTAGGACATATATATATATATATATATATATATATATATATATATATATATATATATATATATATATATACTGTGTGAGGTTTTCGAGAGCTGCCATTTTTATTACAGCCAAACCGTTGATTTAATCGAAAAATTGTTCAAATAAGAGTTGTAAATATCGACGAGGGCAAACGATTGCTATAGTCAGGAGCTTTATAGCTCTTATGGTTTTCGATACGATACAAACTTATAGATTTTTAAATGGGACTGTATATTAATTTTTCGATAAAACTGATCTAATGCAGTAATTAACAACATAAATGAGCAAAAAAATTTTTTGTACCCAAGTTTAATTTTTTAATTTTTCTTTATCAGTTAGGCGGTAAAAATATGCATATATACTTGAGGCTACTTTAACCCATAGTGTTTTTCTTGGTTACATTTCCATTACATCCAAGAAAAGAACCTTTTCCAGTACCATTTCTATCATAAAAATTTGGTTGTAATAGAAATGGCAACTCTCAAAAAACTCACATTGTGTATATATATATATATATATATATATATATATATATATATATATATATATATATATATATATATATCCGCACGATAACTCTCGAACGAAATGTCCTAGGTTTACGAAATGTGGTGAAAATATTGGACGTCCCAAACCGTTGAACAAGTTCGTTAGCCAGACACATCGGATGCCACGAACATGGTTTTTGTTCTTGACACATCAATTGTGTCTACTGAATATTAAATTTACAAGACAAGAACGAAACCTGTGTAATTGCATCCTCCAAACAAGAACAATAAACTATAAATTTATAGCATAATATTTTAAAATGTTGCTGTGTGTCTATGTAGAGTAGGTAAGGTATGTTACAATATTATTTACATCCTTGCTATTATGTACTACATACTTACGTTCAAATTTTACCGATCTGGTGGTGCATTATAAAGTAGTGGAGATACGCTTCATAGATATTGAATCGACGTACACTATTACTACTACAAACGGGATGATCAGAAATTCAAATAAGGAAGTATTAATACCACTGAATTATTACAAAGAACAAAAAAATATGGTGATATATGTAGGTACATATAGTACAAGCAGTAATTTAATACGAAACATCATGTTACTGTTTTTAAAAAGTTTGTACGTTATGCAAATTTAACTGTTTTTCGGGTTTCGTTGCTCCAACAACAAAATCCTAATGTTTTTGTTAAATCTCGTATAGCGCACCTTTGAATTTTACATCCGCATCAGGGTATTCTAATTTTAATATTAACCCTTGAATGACAAATCTATTTTGTCGACTGTTAAACTACAAATCGGGATATAGATTTACCCCACGGAATTTTTGGTCGTAAAATCGTTCTGACAGCAGTAATTTCACTTATAAACACATGAATTTTTTCGTCTTTTCATGCTGAAGAGAATTCAATTTAATCGAAGTTTAGTTGGTGAAAAATCTATTTAAATAGCTAAAAGTGTTCAAAAACGGTCAAACTGTCATTTAACACTATGAGGCCCGGGCACTTTCATAGTATCATAGTAAACTTCCTCGGAAGCCGGCAATATTTAAAAAAAAAAAAAGAAAAAACTTTATATGAACAAATACATAAAATAAAATGATTCAGACACTGAATAGATTCAACACAGTTCAACATACATATATGTATGTATATGTAAAACTGTAAACATATGCACGTGATACGTACATACTACATATACGCTGGCATTCAAATCAATTTTATTTAAAATTATCTTGAAATTTTTTATACATAGAAACCAAAAGAGTAGTGTGTGTTGGTATGTATTTGCGTGAGTAGGAACACATCCGTGTGATGAATGATGATAAACATCGCACACATAATGCGTAGGTAACCAACTAATCAATTAATCATTGATCGCGGTCAGCCTCTGAGGATGTTTTGTTTGGTTTCGGATGTCGAAGCCATGGGACTGAAAGTGTTAATAAACAAAAATTGATAACTATTTTTTAATGAACCGATTTTCAAATTTGAGACGAGATTTTAAAGAGGACACAAAATACTTCAAGAAAAGAAATGACATCGTGATATTTTGCCCAAAAAAGTCTATTTATTTTGGATTTTGAAAATTAAAAAAAATTGCGAATTTGATATGTGGAAAAATCAAATAAAAATGCATGAAATATTGGTTTTTAGGAACATATTTCAATTTCTGTCATACAAAATGTAAAAAAGAGAGAATTTAACGTATTCAAAGGCACTGCAATATATATTTCTGTGATTCTCGCAGGTCGGTCGCTTGCAGTTCATGCAATATATTCCCAGTGTATGGGTACTTAAAATATGCAAAATAAGGTTATTATAAATGAATCAAAATTATTTTAGCAAGAAAAATAAAAATAACTTACTTAGACACAAAACACTAATGCAAACTACAAACCGGGGTAGATATCAACCCCACACTAGCTTCACGTCTTCACTCCGTCACAGTAGACAAGAAACTGCAGGCTTTCGCGACCTCACCCTACTGTTAGAACCTTGAACTAAATTATGGTATAGGTGTCCAGTCGATAATGTCACTGACTAATTTAGAAACGTAGTTTAAAGTTTACCTGGGGTAGATATCTACCCCGGTTTGTCGTTGTAGGGTTAAATAAAAGCAAGAAATATTTTATCCCGAAAATTATGAAAAACTCTAACTACTGAATTACAAAATTCTGACTTCCAACGAATCATCCATTTTATGATTTTCAAAATCAAATTACTTGTAATTTTACTGTTCATTACCTTGTTGACTTGTCGTTATTCAAGTGAGTTTTGCGTGAGTTTGTTGTTTTTTTTTTTTGTGTAACTAAAATGTGCAAATTCTAACCGGCGAAATGACATATCGTTTGAAAACCTGTTTTGAGCTCGTCTTAAGAGTTTAATTTCATTCAGAGTTTAATTTCATTCAGAGTTATTAAGCTGGACATTTACGTTCTTTTCTACACCACCAAGTTCCTCTAAAAGGATTTCTCATGTTTATTTAAACTTTTCTCTATTTCTTATCGTTTTTGAGATATTTAAAAAATTTTAATTTTACTCGAAAATTTGGAGGGTAAGAATAACCTTATCGAAGATTGTACAAAACCGGAAGGGGGCAGAAGACTGTATAATTTTATTACTTGTATAATATAATTTTAATATTACATATTTAACTGCAAATATCGTACATTTTAGTGCATTTTTAATGACATATTTTAAAGTTTTTTTTTTTTTTTTTTTTTTTTTTTAACACATAAAAATTCGATGTCTAGTTATAATACACAATATATTAAACCAGATTTGCAGTACGGGGGCCACTGCGCTGAATGGCGCACTGCACAATAATACATATATTTTTCATGTTACAGAACAGCACACTATTTATATTTTATGATAAATAATAATAAACTAGTTGATGAATAATATCTACAACTTACAACTAAACAACCTGTTCTTTATTATAGTGCCCGTCCGCGTGCAGTTGTGTTGCTTCTTCGTATTGTTTGATTATTGTGGTTCGTCTATCGATTTCTCGATCAATTATATTGGTATTTGTTGCTGGAGCGCCTATATTTTATTCTCTCTCAGTAGTATAAAATACTTTTACTAACGACTTTTATAATATGTATACAGTCGAATCGCGTTATAAGTCCGCCGATTTTATTTCTATTGTAAACATACCTCTCCATGACCGAAAAAAATTCATTTTAGTCTCTCGTTATGAGACGGGAACATTGGTGTTGATGTTTAATAAGCTAGCAAGTATCCGATTTATGCAACTCATAAATAATCCTGTCAGAATTTTTTTATACATAGGTGCGTGTTTACATAATACATGTGTAGTTGCTCAATGCAAATTTTGTTCGTTGATCGCACGAATTAGGTCGAGTTGACCGGGGTAATTGTGAATGGATTTTCATGAGTTGAGATAAAAGCGTCGTTTTAAGTATTTTTTATTTTATATATCACATTATGGTTGATTTATTTTTAATTCTACATTATTCAGGATGCACCACACAAATTTTGAGCAAATTCGTATGAAAAACAAAAATTTTATAAGCCATTCACATTTCCCCGGTGCGGTTTTGCAAATCTTATGAATTTCAGGGTAAAAGTGAATGTCATCAGAAAAATTATTTAGAATGGATTACAACAGAAGTTTGGCACGTCAGTGTAAAGCCCAGTTCAAATTCTTCACATTTAGTCCACTTTCAAATTTTTCATCATACTTTAGCGGTCACAATTTCTCTTTGTTTAATGCAAGTTACGCATACCTCAAATTTCTACAAGAAATCAAGGTTAAAGAAAAATAACAAAAATTGTAGGAACAAATTCATCACAAGCTAAAAATGATATTTTGATGATATTTTGTCATTTTATCATATAAAAAAATAAAAAAAATTCCATGTATTCACACAAAAACAAGGAAAATAAGACTTTTTCAAGGAAATATATTTACATGAATAAAAAACAATTTTTTTTGTATTTTTTGTACAACGGAAACTTGTACAATAAAGTCACCAGCATTTTTATTAACATTTTCAACTCTGAAAAAGACACTACTGAAATTTTTGACCGAATGGGGGCATATGTGAATGACGTTCACAATTACGGCACAATTTTAAAATCATGGGGTAATTGTGAATTGGTGATAAATTGTCCAATTTCTTTAGCAATTAATAAGGAACCCTCTCAGGGCTTAGACCACTTCTTTAAAAGTACTTTTAACCATTTCTTACCTTTTAAAAAGAAAATGTATTTAAAAAATTTTTTTTTTTTGAAGATTGGTCGAAGTAAGATACATAAAATTTTGCGAGGGTTTTTTCAAAATAAAAAAAAAGAAACTAATACTTGGAGAATTGTTATGAAATTTTAATAGCATATTAAGAAAGGACAGAAAAACATATTAAGAGTTGATTTTTAACAATATTAATGTTATTTTAGAACTTATAAGCGCCGTTCACAATTGCCCCAATTCACAATTACCCCGGTCAACCTTATATTACAATCTTTGTTTGACTAACAATATTATTTACAATTTCTACAAAATATTTTAAAAAATTTTTCAAAGGAAATATGTGTGGAGAGTATCGTTTAAGATATTAGTAAATATATTTATTAAAAATAGGCAGATTTTGTACCGCTTGTAACGAATGTTAATACTGCACTAAACGTCCGGGCTATTTGATTATAAATATACGTAAGTACTAGAGATGTGCTCGTGAGTACATTTTTACTCACGATCACGCACAGTCACGAATTAGCTTTTGTACTCACGCCCGATCACGAACGAGAAAATTTATTTCTTTTCACACTCACGCACGATCATGAACAAAAAAATTTTATGCTTTCACACTCACGCACGATCACGAACAAAAAAATTTTATGCTTTCACACTCACGCACGCTTACGAATTAAACATAAAAATCTTTGAAACTAATCGTTGGAATTTTGAATAAAAATCACTATCGCTTTAACAATCAGTTAAAATTATGTCCTTGGGATAAAATCAGAATACGGTTAATAGGGCTAACATTATTACTGAGATTAACACTGATGCAAATTATATACTATTTAAGTTTTTCTGGAAAATGAGAAAATTTTCAAAATTTTTCATGTAATGATTTATTGTTTAATTTTTGTTCTTATTGTATTTGTATATAAACATGACATTTCGCACAACCAAACCAAATATGTAGTTTTTTAACAAAATTGTGACAAAATATTTTTTAGTGCCTATAAATACATAGAAAATAAATAATAAAACAACTTAAAATATTGAAAAAAATAATATTCCTTTAAGTAACCCCTCTTTATATTATGTCTTCATGACCATATTGTTCAAAACTGACCTTGTTATTTACTTATACTCATTGACTGAGACCGTATATCCACACATCGTGAGAGATGCAGGCTAATTTTAAGAATTTCTTAAAAATTTAAGAAATTATTTAAAAACTGAAAAATCAGAACAACATCATAAACACTGTTGGATATTTCTAATTGTGTAAATCATTTTGTATACACTCCAAGTATCTCGGTAAAGAACTGGAATTTGTTAGTAAGGGTTATTGGATTTCTACCTACTTGTGCGCTTGTAAAAACCAATATATAAAAAAAAGATTTTTTTGTAGTTAAAATATCAAATTGGTTTAGTTAATATTCCCTAAAATTGAAAATAATAAATTATTTAAAAATTTTTTATTCATGGTCTTCAAATTTTCGTGACTCACGAATTATTCACGACAAGAAATTAAATGTCACGATCACGCACACTCACGCACGATCGTAAAAAATTATTCACGATCACGATGGGTCACGCGTGACCCGGCGGGTCACGCGTGAATTCACGATTTTGGCACATCTCTAGTAAGTACACTACACACTCACACGCTTGAAAAGTAAGGAAAGTGTGAGTTACGGCGGTCGTCTACTAAACACAAGTGGGTTACAAGAATTCTTAGAATTTATTATATTCTCCTATAGCCCCGAAGCGGACTTATAAAGCGATTCGACTGTAGTTAGTTGGTTATAGATAGATGGTTATAGTCGTATAATAAAATAAATTATAACTATTATAAGAATAAACTCTTAAATATCTATAAATTTTATAGCTTCGGCTTTTTTTATTATTATTGTATGTAAATAATAATGAGGATAGAACATAAATCATCGTTGTTCAAGTATCGCTTTTCTTATTTAATTTTTTTTATTTTCAATACTCAAATCAGTGACCTGCTCGATACAAAAGAATACAAGTCTCTGTAAGTACAATTATTAAATCGCATTGTAGATGTAGTGTTAAAATTTCACTTACAATTAGGGATAGAGATTTTTATCACTGTTTGCCAGACATGGAAGAATATAAGTTCAAGGATTACGCTGCTGGGAAATTAAAAAAAAATTCTAGAGATAGAGAAATAATATTGGTTGGTTTTAGGCCCTAATAAAAAAAAAATAATGTTAATATTTCCACTATCCATTTTTCTACCATCTATTGATAAAAGTGTACAAAAACGAAAATTCAAGGATTTATAACAATTTAAACATGGCCATGGAAAAAACGTGGTGTTATGAATGATATGATTTTGGAATTTCTGTCTATCTGGAAAAAAAAATTATTGTTTAGAAAGGTCATTATGGCAGGAACTACAATTAGAAAGATTTTAATAAAAGTGTGACGACTGCTTGAAAAAAATTTTTTTTAGAATTTACAAATTTTCACAAATCATGTCGATCAGCTTGAAAAAAGTAGTTTCGAGAAAAACAGATGTAATGTTTTAATGTAAAATACCTGATACTTGATCCTACCGTATTAAAATGGCTATAATTTTGTGAATTTTCAAAATTTTTAAATTTTCTTCTAGGAACATATTTTTAAAGGTCTTTATTTTTTAGAAAATGAAAAAGATTCAAACTTTTCAAAATTCTAGACTACAATACCCCATTAAGAAGACTTTAGGTGACATCGATTCTTAGTAAATAAACATTTTCAAACACCCTGTGCAATTTTCTCGATACCACAAGAATTCCTCATGCAATTGCTACCATACACCTATAAAGCCATAATTTACTAAACAACTTCCAATAACAGAAAGATGTGAAAATAAATTATAAAGAAAATATTGGCGCAATATAGCCACACACAAGACATCTGATCTCACTCAGGTGCTGTGTATTCATCCAGTAATAACAGACAGTCTTAACAATAATTATACGCGATTAATGTCTTGGTTGTCGCCATTACTGCAACGTAACACCGTAAGCCTATTATTACCTGTCTATGGTTGCCTGTGAATAATTGTGAAACGGTCGTAGAGAGACGCGCGGCCATAGGGTTATTATTTTAAATAGTACTTAGCTAGGTGGATATTGCGATAATAGCTTGGAATTTATATTGCCCTGGCAGCAGCGTAGCAGAAAGTGATTATTCATTCGCAAAAGTCCATAATTATAAAAGTATGAAATGATTATTTGCAATAATAATTATGTTTTAGTATTTGCCAGTTAGTTGCAAATAAATACGTAATAAGATTTCAAATTGTTAGCAAAGGAAATTTTTTTCAAATGTAAATAGATATGCAGATGTGTTGTTGAATTTTTTTTAAATCGGACGATTGTAGGGTTGACCGGGGTAATTGTGAATTGGGGCAATTGTGAACGGCGCCTATAATTTCTAAAATAACATTAATATTGTTAAAAATCAACTCTTAATATGTTTTTCTGTCCTTTCTTAATATGCTATTAAAATTTCATAACAATTGTCAAAGTATTAGTATCTTTTTTTTATTTTGAAAAAACCCTTTCAAAATTTTATGTATCTTACTTCAACCAATCCTCAACAAAATAAAATTTCCTTTTTTTAAAAGGTAAGAAATGGTGAAAAGTACTTTTAAAGAAGTGGTCTAAGCCCTGAGAGGGTTGCTTATAATTGCTAAAGAAATTGGACAATTTATCACCAATTCACAATTACCCAATGATTTTAAAATTGTGGGGTAATTGTGAACGTCATTCATAAATGCCCACATTCGGTTAAAAATTTCAGTAGTGTCCTTTTCAATTGAAAGTGTTGATGAAGGTGCTGGTGCCTTTATTGTACAAGTTTCCGTTGTACAAACAATACCAAAAAAATTGTTGTTTTTTATTCATGTAAACTAAATGTATTTCCTTGAAAAAGTCTCATTTTCCTTGTTTTTGTGTGAATACATGGAATTTTTTGATTTTTTATGTGATAAAATGACGAAATGTCATCAAAATATCATTTTTAGCTTGTAATAAATTTGTTCCTACAATTTTTGTTATTTTTCTTGAACCTTGATTTTTTGTAGAAATTTGAGGTATGCGTAACTTGCATTAAACAAAGAGAAATTGTGACCGCTAAAGTATGATGAAAAATTCGAAAGTGGAGTAAATGTGAAGAATTTGAGCTGGGGTTTACTCTGACGTACTACACTTCTCTTGTAATCCATTCTAAATAATTTTTCTGATGGCATTCACTTTTACCCCGAAATTCATAAGATTTGCAAAACCGCTCCGGGGAAATGTGAATGGCTTATAAAATTTTTATTTTTCATACGAATTTGTTCAAAATTTGTGTGGTGCGTCCTGAATAATGTAGAATTAAAAATAAATCAACCATAATGTGATATATGTATATAATAAAAAATACTTAAAACAACGCTTTTATCTCAACTCATGAAAATCCATTCACAGTTACCCCGGTCAACCCTATGCAGATGTGTTGTTGAATCTTTTAAATCGGACAATTGTATTCAAAGGTAACAAAACTAAATGGGTTTTAAATTAGTAAAACTAATAGTAGTGAATATAAAAAATATTTGTGAATATATTTCGAATGACATCATTTAGGTATTCATATTGTTCAAATTTGTATGAATACATATTTTTTCCTGTCACGTTTTATCAAGAAAAATTCCATCAAATATATCACAATTTGATTTTAAAATATGTTCTAGCATCTCGAAATCGGTTTTCTACCAATCTGACAGGTCTAATTTTTACCAAAAATAAAAACTTTATTCACTAAATCTGTAATTAAAACCCAAAATAAAAATTCTTTGACTTAAATAACAAATTTTGTGGGGGAAAAACAATTTACTATCAGTTTACGACGTCACAACGGTTTATTTTGTGTTTTTTTTATTTGATCATTATTTACCACGTGAGTTTTTTGAGAGTTACCATTTCTATTACAACCAAATTTTTATGATAGAAATGGCAATGGAAATGGTTCTTTTCTTGGATGTCATGGAAATGTAACCAAGAAAAACACTATCGGTTGAAGTAGCCTCAATTTTTACCGCCTAACTGATAAAGCAAAATTAAAAAAATTAAACTTGGGTAAAAAAATTTTTTTTCCTCATTTATGTTGTTAATTAATGCATTAGATCAGCTTTATCGAAAAATTAATATATAGTCTCATTTAAAAATCTATAAGTTTGTATCATAGCTCGACAACCATAAGAGCTGTAAAGCTCCTGACTATAGCAATCGGTTGCCACCGTCGATATCTACAACTCTTATTTGAACAATTTTTCGATTAAATCAGCGGTTTGGCTGTAATAAAAATGGCAACTCTCGAAAAACTCGCACAGTATACGATTATGACAAAGATTTTTTGGATAATTGTGCGGCAAATTTTTTATCTTTTTCATCAAAATTTCAAGATTTGTGTTCATATTATATTTTACTCTCTCGAACTCTATTTCCCTCTAAACAGTAAATTTATCCCACCTAAACTGATGACGTCACAATGGTAATTCTTTTGTCTATTTGAATTTGTTTATTTTGAATTCAAATGATTTTCTGTGAGTTGTTTTCTGTCATCATAATGTTTAAATTCAAATTTTAACTGGATATGGAGGTTATTGTCTAGAAACCTATTTTCAGTTGGTTTTAAGTAGTGATGAGCAAAATTAGTCTTGGTCTTGCAGTCTTGTCTTGGTCTTGCATTTTTTTTGCAAGATTAAGACCAAGACTATGTATACCAAGAGCAAGACCAAGACCCAGACTATAAGTATGGCTGCAAGACCAATACCAAGACTCAAGTGAGCAAGACCAAGACAAAAGCAAGAAAAAAGCAAGACTTGCTAAATTATTTAAATAGTTTAAAAGTATAATTAATACCGTAAAGAGAGAAAATTTTGATTTTAGAAGGAAAAAATTCGCTAATAAAAAAATGCAAGAAAGTGCAAGATTCTTTAGCAATACCAAGACCAAGATCAAGACTCTAAACTGCTCTAGCAAGACCAAGACCAAGATTCTTAATGCAAGAACAAGACCAGGACCAAGACTGCGGAGTCTTGGTCTTGGTCTTGTATTTGCTCATCACTAGTTTTAAGTTTCAGTTCGTTTCATAAAAAGTTAAAATCATCACCACAAAAACCTGTAATTAACATCAAGCATTAAGTTACTGTGATGTTAATTATGGAAATACTTTTAATTAAATTACAGAAATTTTTTGTGTTTAAAGTTTTACGTAATATCTCATTAAAATAATTTGAAAAAAATATAATAATTGCAGCTGCTATTGTGTAAATAAACATTTAGTTTTAATAAAATTAATTAATTTAAATAAAAACCTTTTATCTTATTATTTATTCCTACCTATTATTTGTTTAAAAAATAATAAAATAAAACTGGAGAGTTTCGAGACGAAATAATATTAACGTGTGTTGCAAATATTTATTTAAAATGATAATTATTTTAATCATATTTTATCATAAAATTAAATAAAAGTAGCCTACTTATTATAAAATATACAGACCGTCAGAAATCCTTTTCATTTTTGAATAAATATTAGAAAAATAATTACAATAAATATACTTATGTTTAAATATTATGCTAAAATAGTAGGTACAGTACAATTCAAAAAGATGCTACTAGTTTTCCTTTTTACTGTTTTTAGTACAGTAAACCCTCATTTTACGGGCGATAATAATGATAAATTAGTTAATTTAATGTTCAGTTTAGCTTTAATTTTCAAACAACGTAGACTTAAAATATTTGTAACTGCCTGAAATTTTACTCAAAACTTTAAACGCGTTTTCCTCACAGCTATTTTTTTCTTAAATCACCTTTAAACCTGGTATGAATTGTCAGTGGATGTTACACTAATTTGGTTTCATTCACTCGAATACATCATTTAGGTAGCCACAGGGCTTAATTTCTAAAATTTTAGGTTCCCGACTTTTAAATTGTTAACAAAAAATTCCCTAAAAAATAGAGTGACGAACAAAAGAGGGTCGTTGTCCCGAAAAATGACGCCGATGAGTAAAAAAAAACCTTTCCTTTCTTTAATCTATCGTAATAGAATATTTTTGACATTGACTGTAATCTGTGAATGTAATTCTAATTACACACTGGAAATAATTATTAAAATTACCATTATAGTTTATCAATAATTTAAATAAATTGATCTTAAAAGATAAATAATTATGTTATTTAGTAGAACTTGTTGCGTTTTGATCTGGTTCTAGAATTTAAATCTGGTTTATTGATATGTACTTCGAGTAGTAGCAATAACATTTTAATTAAAATGTCGTATTGATTTAAATATCCGTCGTAGAATTGACCAGGGGCGGATCCAACTCTCAGATTAGGTAGGGGTCACAAATTAACATTCACAACTTGGTGGCGTTACTAAATTAAAAAATTTCCTTTTTCTCAAAGTAAACCATATTGAAGTGATTCAAAGTTAGGGTGACTAATTGAACTAAAGCAATTTTGGTTGATTTTTACATTCTGGCCATAAAAATTACCCAATTTCTTTTATAAATGTGAATGATCCAACATAAACCTTTTAGCGAATTTCCAGAATGGAATTCAGCTCTTACAGCCACTGTCATGACGCGACTTGAGGCCCGGGACCATGGCAGAAATTTGTTTTGAGGTCCCTAGAAGCCGAAAATAATATTCACTAAAATTTATATATATATATATATATATATATATATATATATATATATATATATATATATATATATATATGTGTGTGTGTGTCCGCGCGATAACTCTCAAACGAAATGTCTTACGTTTATGAAATTTGGTAAAAATATTAGAAGTCCCAAACCGTTAGACGAGTTCGTAAACCAGATACGTCCGATGCTCGTAACATGGTTTTTCCGGCAATTTTCGTGAAAAAATTAGTTTTTTGTCAAAATTTCCCCTTATTCAAAAACTTTGGTGAGATTTTTTTACACCATTGGAAAGAGGAGAAAAAATCACATAAAAAAGGTCTTTAAACTATTATTCTATGACAACTAGTTTCCAAGAAAAAGTAACTTTTATAAATGGAAATTCGCTATGTTATGCAGGATGCTGCTACAGGGGTATTTTTCTAGTTGTCCTATACCCCTAATTATGGGGGTTATGATCCCCATAACCATGCCCCGGTATCCGCTCTTGCATGGAACACTTTAAATAATATATGACTGTATTTGAACGGAAATATTCATTCTCGGTCTATAGAAGTGAATAGTGTTGTAAAAAATTCTCGATTGAATTCTTACGCGAAAAATCCCGAAGGAATTTTTATTAGCTGTGAACACTAAAATTGTATGTATTTTGAATAACAAAATTGCATTCAATGTACCTAGATGTAGTGGTTCGAACTTTTTCGCTGACAATGCGCTCTTATACTTACTGTAAGTATTGACTGAATTCACTGAATAGTGAAATAGTTTCATAGTGTATAGCGTGTATCGATATTGAATAATAAAAATTAACAATGGGCGCCTAACGTCTTTCATAAAAATATTCTTCCTTTCATTCGGAATGGTATATTACGTATTCAAAGAATGAATGATTTTAAATTCAATTGCGTGGGGGGGGAGGGGTACTTAAAAGTTAAAGGCAGAGTTACGTTTTTCGTACGTATGTATATATTAGGGATGTTATGGATATCCGTAACCGTAACCGAAACTACCGGATATCCGAAATAATTACATATCCGAAACCGAAACCGTATTCGAAAATAAAAGTTTCGGATTTGTTTCAGATAATAACAGACAACTGCCGTTGGAAAACTGAGGTTAAATCGAAACAGATTTTTGCGGCATGTATTTCTCTTGATAGATTTCCGTTGATTTATATTTGACGTTCACTTTTTGGGGTAAAATTTTTTCCTTTTCTTTTTAAAAAAAAAATGTTCACTAAAAGCTATTATCCGTAACCGTAACCGTATCCGAAACATTATCCGATATTATTATATATGTAACCGAAACCGAAACCGAAAAAAAGGTTTTTAAATATCCGTATCCGTATCCGAAATTTCATATCCATAACATCCCTAGACGTCCCTAGTATATATATGGAATTTTTTATTCTCGCGTAGTATATCTAAATGGTAGAATAGATTTTAATAAATAAGGTGTCATTGGATTTGTCTTAATGCGGAAAGTCATATAGAATGTATGAATTGTAGTGATGAGCAAATGCAAGACCAAAACCAAGACTGCCAAGTCTTGGTCTTGATTTTGGTCTTGGTCTTGTTCTTGCATTAAGAATCTGGTCTTTGTCTTGCTAGAGCAGGTTGAGTCTTGGACGCAAAATGCAGTCTTGGTCTCGGTTTTGCTGAAAAATCTTGCACTTTCTTGTATTTTTTGTTAGCGAATTTTTTCCTTCTAAAATCCGAATTTTCTCTCTACGGTTTTAATTACACTTTCAAACTATTTAAATATAGTTTAGCAAGGGTCTTACTTTTTTCTTGGTCTTGTTCACTTGAGTCTTGGTATTGGTCTTGCAGCCATACTTTTAGTCTTGGTCTTGCTCTTGGTATACACAGTCTTGGTCTTGCATTTTTTGCAAGACCAAGACTAATTTTGCTCATCACTAATGAATTGTTAAGGAATATAATACTGTTGCTGGCAGTGGCCATAATGTCGAAATTAAAGAAGGAGAAAAAATCCAACTGCGTAAAAAGTCAACCAAAAAAAAATGGAAATGAAATGGATCAACGAAAAGTGATTATGCTTTTCACTTGGCTTGAAATGGCCATGGTTCTCAGGCCTTGAGGATAGGCTTACAACGAATACCGTATTCGACAAATACAATTTGGTATTTTTTTTTCGTATTTTCTATAAAACTACCTTTCAAATGATACTCCATACTTACTAATTTAAAAATACTAAACAGTACGCATATTATGACTATGTAGCTGTATGTGTGTGTATTTGAATGTATATAATGCAATAGCTAGTAGGGAGTGTTATTTAAAATACTTACGCATAATTAAATAATATTTTTTGTTTGTTTTAACTAAATAAATGCGTCAGATTTCGTTTTTTTCCCACTGTTCGGTATTCGGTCAAATAAGCTGAATACCAAATAGTTGCCGAATGTTCTTAACGATGATATTAAATGATGACATAAAATATCAGGAAATCTGTAAAATTCTTGTAATCAAATGATGACGTGCAATTGAAGACATATAATTATGTAGTTACAAGTTGAAGAGAAATATATGATGCTTCCATCTGTTCGTGATATTTTCTGTCATCACTCAATAGCAACCGCAAGGTTTTTTGATCTTTTTAATTTTCTTTTTTGTGAATTATAAACTCTAATCGAGTGGTCTCGATTTTAAAGTAACCCATACCCATCACTTACTATAAACTCAGCTGTAGTAACAAAAATAATGTGTTTTTTTTATTGGTTGGAACGTATAGCAAAATTGAAAGCTGACATTGCAATGTCGGAACGCAACGGAACTTACCACGTATACGTACATACCCATGCATTGAATACATATAATTCCGGAAGTAAGCAAAGACAAAAAAAAAAACGTATCAAATTTTCTTACTTTTGTCGATTTTTTTTTTTTTTTTTTGAAATATAACACTGCAAATTTGGCACTTTCTATATATATTTTAAAGAGTTGAATAATCTGAAATTGTTGCTTAACTACTAACAGTTGTGGTCGTAGAAAAAGTATGATTGTAATGATAATGAACTAATAGTATTGTCTGTTTTTTATTGATATTATTAAATGTTTATATCTGTCGTGCATTCGTTCCTCGAAGCGAGCGGGAATGGTGCGGGACTGCGGGGCGAGTTGGACAGACACACAGGAGATTAGCGGTGAACCACACCAAGCATAAAATATATAACTGCTTTGGGAATACATTTTATCCACCGGTTATCATTAAATGCTGGTATAGTTCAATCATTGGCGTGTCGTGACATTTTGGATAGGGAAATTACAGTTTTTTTTTTTTTTTTTTTTTTTTTTTTTTTTTTTTTTTTTTTTTTATAACTATTTAAAAATTTAATTTCTGAAATCACCTATCTGTCTTTTTTGCAAAATTTTGGATAACTTCTTTCAGAGAAAAAATTCGCTGTTATTACTAATTAATTATAATAATAAAAATTTCCCTCTTAACATTACTTGAAGCTATTTTGTAACATTAAAAATTGTACTATATGTTTATTATTAAAACAATATTATATTATAGTAGAATAGACAGCGGTAAAACAGTTTGTGGGGTATTTCACTGAAGCACCTAGCGGGCTGTGATATGAGAAATATAGTATTCTGCCTATTATTTAGTAAACAGGGCCATATTTTTATTAAAAGATACATATGCATTTTAAAAATAAAACCAGTATCAATCTTTTTTCCAAAACTTTCTCAAAAAAAGTTCTAATTACACTGGTTGACCAAAAATAAAGTTTTTTGAATCTGTGTTTCAAGCGAATTTTTTTGGTATTTCACCTCGAAACATAACAAGAACCGCAAATCTTTCTCTTTAATGTTTGGTTTAGTTTCATTCGATCGTTGCCGAAAAAGCTCACATAATACAGATAAAAAATCACATAATAAAGATATTTATTTCTTCTATGAATTGAATTAAAAAAGAAAAGAATAATTGAAATCCATCATAATATGCCAGTGAAAAGTACAAAATCAAACCTTTTAAAGGAAGACAATATGTTCCTACTTAATCTATAAGGGACGAAAAACTACTGGGTATATTTTTATTTCCCTCAAATACTTAAACAATATTTTGTATTTATAAAATGTTTAAGGTTATAACGTAAAAGCCCCTATACCGGAACGCGATCATATGTCCGAACAGTTCTGACATATTTATATATTAATGAAGTTATTTCTGAAAGAAACCTCTGATAACAAAAATTATTATTAACAGAATGATTATTTTTCAATTTAAATTCAGCTCTCATTTAATGTTTCCTTACTTAATTAAAGAGATACGTATACATCTTAAACAATTTTCTATGTCTCACATTACTCATATTACACGTCTGTTTGTATATCGTTTCCCAACTCCTAGTGTCATTAGTATTTCTTTGTTTGGATATAGATGTCGACATTTTGTAAAAGAAAAACATTAATAAATAAAAATTCTTGGGTTGTATTTTTTAAAAACATATTTATTGGATTAAACTTTCATGCTTATTAAAAAAAAAAAAAGGGTGTTTAATTTATTTGTCAATTTTTATAAGCCAGTTTAATTACACACCTAAAAATAGTCTTTCGCTATAGGGGCTTTTACGTTAATATAAATTTTCTTTTTTAAAAAAAAATGTAATTATATTAATGAGGGCTTCCCTTACTTCAGTAGTTAGCACGCCACTGAATTCTAACTAGCATTAAACCAGCAGCGATGCAGAGTTATGTAAATGACGTTTTAATTGTCGTAACAATTTTCCACGTAATAAACACGTTGATCTATTGCCGTGCAATTAGATTTTTCGCACAAATATACATACAATTTTATTTTATTTTTTTTTTTTTAAATGCAAATTTTATCTCGTGTAATTACCCCAGATTTAAATAATTACATTTTCACCGTTTTTGTTACAGATTCATTTGTAAATAGTCAAGAATGGACGTTGTCTCGAAGTGTTCCAGATCTGCGTTTAGGCATTGTCGGATCACTGTCGTCAGGCAAATCGGCGCTGGTTCACCGATACCTGACCGGTTCGTATATGCAGGAAGAGTCACCTGAAGGTGGCCGATTCAAAAAGGAGATCGTTGTGGACAATCAGAGTTATTTATTGTTGATTCGGGATGAAGGTGGACCGCCAGAATTACAAGTAAGTTGTTACCATTTTATAAAATGTGTTTACAAATGTCAGAATTAATTTAGTTGATGTTGAAAACTTTATTTTATCAAGGGGAAAATTTACCAAACTCAAGTAAATTTATTGTTGTTGCGTATTTTTCAGTTATAACTATAAATCTTTCAGTATGTGCGTAATTGAAGATAAACACGAGCAGTAATATATTATGTCAAGGGTTGGTAACATTTTTGACGTAGCACATTTACAGTACTTTCACAAAATGTGAGACAAATATAATCAAATCAGTTAATACGTGATGACGGTATTTGGTGCGAGATAGTCAGGTACAAAAGTATAGTGCAGCGAAAAAATTTTCTTTTATCAAAAATTAAACAATTCAATTATTATATTTTTATACCACTTGTTTTTTTTTTTAATTTCCGCGCGCTTATATTCTAGCAAGATAAAAGCATTGTTGATGAAGCGTTGTAAAAACGTTGTAGAAAGATGTTTATAAATTATATTTCAAAATCGGCGCGGTCAATAATTTTTATTTGTTATTAAATATGGTTTGTAATTTTGTATTTTAAAACATACTAAATTTTTATTAAATTCCTTTGACACGTTTTCATTTTAAAAAAAAAAATCGTGTGAATATGTCAACTTCCCATAAGAGCCCGTGTCAAAATTACAAAACTTTGAAACCGTTTCTCTCAAAATTGGGACGGTCAATTTTTTTTTTCGGTATAGGCTCGTATTATTGATATTGAATTAAATAAACGTCTAGAGAAGTTTCGTTAAATTCTTTTGAAAAATCGTTTTTTGGACCAACTACCTTAAGGAAGAAAGTACTACAAGTATGTGTGTGAAACAAGAGCATACAGTAGAAATATTTTTAATCGTACCGATTCCATTTATTTTTTTTAGAGATAAATTAAAATAAAATATTCAACCGATCATTGAGAAAATCAATAGGATTCTATTTTGATAGTTGGCGAATCGATAGAGACTACACGGAGAGAAAATTCGTATAAAAATTACTGTGCTCATACTACAATCGACGTGTAACAGGCGAACATATCCAATTTTTGTACGGTAAAATTATAGTTATATTATTGTAATTTTTATAATTTTACCGTACAAAAATTGGATATGTTCGCCTGTTACACGTCGATTGTAGTATGAGCACAGTAATTTTTATAGGAATTTTCTCTCCGTGTAGACTACTAGACTTAATAATTTCTAAAATCGGTCAAGAATTACGACTTAACATAAAGACATATTAAAATCGTATAGTAGAATTTAAAAGAAGAAAATTTTGCCTTTTCAGATTTTTTGAGTAATTATCCACACACTATAATAATTTTTACCGTTAAAACCCGGAATCGACGCGTCAGTATGCGTTCACTCGGTCCGGTCGCTCGTTTCAATGCACGCACGTTCGACCGTATGGTCAATTCAACATACGTATTTAAAGGTGCGTGTATCCACACCAATTAGGTCTAATTGGTACGGTCAGATTTCGTATGCGATCAGTGACGCTCAGAAATTCGATCATTTTTCAAGTGAACCCTCAAAAAAAAACCCTGATAACTCTTGTATTGGTCACTTACAAACACTTCAACATCGTCATTTTTCAAGAATTGTAACACACGTCACAATTCGGTCAACTTGCGATCGTGTTATGGTCTACCCGAACTGGTTTAGTTGGTCCTTACCTTGATAATAGCGTAGCCACAGTTTAAATAATAGTTTGTTTCACAAACAGCTACGAAACGAGATGACTTAAGAGTATCATTTGGAATTCAAAAATTCCAAAGGGTTATCCATGTTATGTACCTAAATAATGCATAACATTATGCATACTAATACAGTGAAAATATCATCACTAAGGTAAATTTAATTTAGAAAAATAAATTTGGAGGTCAAATTATTTTGTGAAAACTTACAGTTGATAATTATTTATGTAAATTATTTAATTTTGTCTAAGTTTCACTGACTTTTTTAAAATTTTTAACAACGATGGCAGTGGAATTTTAACTGTCATTAAATTTTTTTTTATTTAAACTTTGTCATCAGTTATTTTTGATATTTCCTTGTAATTTTAGTGTGTTTTGTGATCTGTAAGATATTTCTGATATGTATTTAATTATTATGGTGGCTTAAAATGTCTGGTGATAACTCTTGTGCTACTAAATTTTGTTTAAATCATTCAAAACAAAATTTCAATTTATGTTTTTTCTGAGTGCCGTTTGATGCAAATTTGTAAGTATTATTATAATTTGAATGCTTATGTAAAAATACGTTAAATAATAAATAATTATTAATATTTTATAATAATTTAGTTAATATTTTGAATTCGTGTTGAATACTGTCATTAATTTCGCGTTTGCTCAATTCATTTTGAAGAAAGTTGCTTTTAGTTGTTCATATAATTTATCATGACCATTATCAACCCTCAATCTCACATGTACAAACACATACAATCACATAAGTAAAAAAGGACAAACACAATTGTTTGTACTTATATCAAAAAAGGATAGAGAGTGCGTTTCGCTACTGCCTATGGTAATAATCTTTTATTTATACTGTGGCGCAGCATTCTGATCTTTTAAATTTATATTTGTTTGTTAGAAAAAATATAAATCAGTGTAATATTTATATTTCTTGTTCAAATACATCGAGAAATTTTTAACAATAGATTTTTGTAACTGTTCAGCTGCTCCAATTTAAAAACGGTACAAATTGTTCTGTCTGTATGAGAAGAAAAATAATAACGACATATGGATGAAATAAGCAAACGATACCGTCCTTCTAATAACTGCAAAAAAGAAAAGAAAAAAAATTCAACCTAATAATTTACGTGTAGTAAATACACACCTGTTTAATTTGAATTATTTATTGTTTTAATAAATAGGCATGTCGATATTGCATTTTCTTTCAAGTTCATTATTGATTTTAATGTCTTGAGGTTTTGTAATTTAAATTAATCAATATGAAAAAAAAAAAACGCCGTGAGCAGCGGGGCCCCATCACGGTAGTCGAATTTTCCCCTTCATCTTCGGTATTGAATGTCTACAAGCGAAATGTGATTGAAAGTCTGCAACCGAATTGTCATTTTGTTGGTTTCAAAACTGGTGATGAGTGTTCGGCTGATCGAGGCTTTAAAAAAAGGTTTTAAGTATTTAAGGGCTGTATCTCAGTAAATTTCAATTTTGTGCCGAAAACAGGTAGCAGAAAAAAAACCAACACAATTCGTACGAGGACATTCCTGCCCATGGTTATCCGCTAATTGCCTTTATGTTTTAGTTTTAAAAATTAAAAAAGGACCTTAAATAGTAAACTGTAAGGCCTTTATAAAGATATTTTTTCTTTCCAAAAAAATCCAAAATTTCTATTTTATAAATACTAAAAATCCAAAATTCCTAATTTATAAATAAATAGTGACTTTAATAACATTTTTAAATTACTTAATATGTATGTATTTCATTTGTCATAAAAGTAAGTTCTTTTTTTTTTAAATTTTTTAAAATTACTATTCGCCTACTTGTATTTAGAATAAACATAATGCTTTTAAAACACATTTAACAATAGCATTCAATTCCGATGTAAAAATGGGGAGAAGTGGGGGGAAAAGTGATGCGGACTGATGTGATGACGAAGTGATGAGGTAAAGTATTAAAACCTCCAAAAAGCACAACCTAGGTACGAACTTTATCAACACACCAAATTTCAACCCTCTACGTTAATTCTGGGGGGCTGGGGGCCTGTTAGATCCAGCGAAAATCGTTTTTCCCCCCTCTACTCCCACCATATCATCCTAGGAAGCTGAATTTTGGATATGTTGTAGATAATTGACCGAAACATTATTTAAAACCGGTTTGGAAAAGTTTTATTGCTTTTCCGCCCCCCACCACCCCCTTAAAGGTCGGGTCAGAAAAAAAATTTGCCCAAAATTTGACCCCACTTTGATAGTATGAGGTGCCTCGAAAATGAGCCCTATTTACCAAATTTCATCTCTTAACTTCCATAGGGGGGCCCTACACAAATTAAAAGGTGGCGGGAAAATATATATATATATATATATATATATATATATATATATATATATATATATATATATATATATATATATCAGACATTTTTTTTTCTACATATTCGTGTTCTACGGGTCCGAAAACGGATAGCGCCCCTACTCTCGCCTCTCGCAGCTCTTATCGTATAGACTGTATAAGTCTAATTTTTCGGAGAAAATTCGACTAAAAATAACGTAAGCAGCAGAACACAATCATTAGATTTGAATATTCCCCTGCTTTTTGAATTTTTTGAAGTACTAACTTGACGCACTTGACTCAAGAAGTACTAACTTGACGCACACATTTCTGCACGCAAAATAGCTGTTTGCTCACTGCACTCTTCACATACTTTTTGCGGGCGGAAAGTAACTTTCCACACGCAAATTGACAATAAAACACGCAAAGCCGCCTCTCGATTTTTCATTTAATAAATATTTCATAATTATTTCTATAGAAACCACCAACAAAATAATTTAAACAAGATTTAATTCAACAAAAAAAGACGAACACTTAAAAATATTATTTTAAAAAGTAATAAAAATGTCAATAATAATAATAATAATAGAAAAAAGTATGTGAAATTCGTAATAAAAAATAGTATGTGCAACTCGTGCGGGATTGTCGAATGCCCACTCAAGCGAATGAGCGCACTCACTACGTTCGTGCGCTCAACTTCGCTTTCGTGGGCAATCGACAATTTCCCGCACTTATTGCACAATATACTATTTTTTTATTGTTTAAATAATAAATAGAAACTTTGGGAGTGAGGGCTAGAAATTGAAATTCCCAAAAGGCACACCTATGGCACACCTAATTCAGTCCAAAAAAGGCACTAATTCAATTCAAATACAAAATGTCAGCCGTCTAGGTTTATTTAGGAGAGCTGTAAACGTGTTACTTCTTTCAAAAAAACATGAAAAAAATGAAATTTTTGCGTAGAAATGGTGAGGATGCAGGTTAAAAATTGAAACCCCAAAAGGGAGAGCAAAACTTAATCAATATGCAAAATTTCAGGTCCCTAGGCGTATCCTGAGAGTTGTGAGTACACCAGCTCACTTTCCTAAAAGAAAAAAATGATATTTTCCTCTTTTTATTCCCCCGAAGATCGCTCTAGAAAACTGAACTTTGTATATGTTGTTAAACAGTTCTTCTAGACATTATATCCAACCTGCTTGGAAAATTTTCATCGTTATAGCTCCCCGATCCCATCTCCTTGAAAATTTGGAAGAATTCCAATTTTCAACCGGTAAAATAATTTAATAAATAATCATTAAATTCCAATTTTATTCAAAACTGATCCCCATATCTATAGTATTATATATTGTGCCCATAAAACAATACCACATATTTAATGAATCAGCTCATTTCATCCATATGGAGCTGCTAGACCTGTCAAAAAGCAGCGAGAAATGTACCTATATCAGACATTGATAAACAGAATTGTGAAATTGATTTAAAATTCACCCCCACTTTGATCCCGATGACCTCCGATACAGTACAATAGTCTCCATTTTCGGTGAAAATTTTGACTATTGGAAGACAAATTCAAAAAAGCTTGGACGTCAAAAAAAAAAAAATTAGGATAAAACGACGCATATACTTTTTTCGATGTGCGTTTATTTCTTATCATTTTCGCAGTACTCAATCAAAAGTATCATATTTACCGGAATAGTAAGCATGTTGTGTAGTTTGCATAGAATTAACGTATAAGTTCAATGACGCAGTCATACACAGAGGGGCTATTGCCGGGGGTGTGTGTAACAATGTTTGGCGCCAGGCGTCTTGCACTGTGGTGCGACGATAGCGTCTTTTTTGTGTTGACACACACGCAACGTTTTTGTGCATACATACCACTTAACAAAAAACTACGATTATGAATATTATAACAAAGTATGAAAAGTTATCAAACTATGCCTCATACATACAAAAAATATTAGCTGATTACAAAATATATTATTACTTGGTGTTTACAGAATACTTAATACACCAGAAATCTGATTTAAGGGGAAGTACGTAAAATCGGAAAATCAGGGGCGTCGGTAAACTTTTGTTTGGTAAATATTATTTATCTGAATTTATTTAAAACAATATTATCTTACGAGACAATTTATACCTAAAATTCGGTGTGTAGACAAAGGAAATCAAATGTTATACTAATGAATATGAGTGACGACTTTAGAAAACTGTCGAAAAATCAACTTCACAAACGCATTCGTCAGCGTAAAAGACGCCAAATAGCGGAAGCTGACAAAAATTCTAGAATATTCTACTCGTGAACTAGAAAATATACCAAAAAACAAACTTCACTATTGAATTGGGCACTAAAAATTAGATTAAGCAGCGCATTTTGACAAAAATTCTAGAATATTCTATTCGTCAACTAACAAAGATATCGAAAAATCGATTGCACAATTTAATTGGTCATCGAATAAAAGACAGAATAGCACATTTTGATAAATGTTCTAGAATATTCTATTCGTCGAATAGCAAAAATTGTTTATCAAAATCGAACATTTGGTTTACATTAGTTTAATTTCGGTTGGGCAATTAAGTGGTGCAGTCGATTTTCCAATATCTTTGTTAGTTGGCAAATAAAATATTCTAGAACAATTCAATGGCGACGTCTGTTTTTGAATATCTTTGCTAGTTGACGAATAGAATATTCCAGAACATTTGTCAAAATGTGTAATTTGACCTCTTTTTCAACGGACAATTAAATGGTACAATTGATTTTTCAATATCTTTGCTAGTTGACAAATAAAACATTCTAGAATTTTTATCAAACTACACTGTTTGATCTCATTTTTAATGAGCAATTCAACGATGAAGTCTGTTGTTTGATATCTCCGCTAGTTGACGATTAGAATATTCTAGAATTTTACGTTATTCATTTTGCATTTGCATTTTGCATATTACGTATACAGAATATGTGCATATATATCTGCAGTGAAATTTTAAATTTTTTAAAGGCTACGAGACTCGCAGACAATATTACCTACGGCCCTAACTTTGGCTTGGTACATAATTATACATAAATTTTCACCAACACAGACAAACAACAACATATTTGTGAGAGGAGAACCCCACTAAATCGCTGACGTCACTACGTAAAATCGGAGTACGTACCATTGGATGGCCACTGTAGTAAATATTTTGTTTTTTACGTGATGTTGAAGGTAGCGTTAGTCGAAAATATTTTGATTATTCTAATCGGTTCAAGAGCAGCGGATGGGTTTAATTTGTTTAGTAATTGGGACAGTTGTCAAAGTGTCCAGTTTACAATTTGTGTTGAAATTTGAATTTTTGATTGAAAATTGGGCTTTAGAATTATCAGTTTTATCACTAACTACAGCATATATGGTAAAATAGTAATTTAGAAAATAGAGACAAGTTTTTTAATGGTGATAGGTTATAAAAACGCGATAACCACATTATAGTTTTAAACTAAACATAACACAGATTTTAAGATAGGTATATAATTTGAATGTCATTATTCTGATTGTTTTCGATTGTCCGTTTAATCCACGTGTATAGAGTCCCATAAAAATATTGTAATTTTTTCACTTAACAAAAAATGGCGACAATTTTTTACAGGGAAAAAAATGACGCAAAACATTTCATTGGTCACTTTATTAGCAGAAAAGCACGAAAAAAGTTAAATGAAACAGTTTATTTGCAAATTTAACTGATTTCAAAACCATAGTAACAAAATTAGTTACACTGTCAAAACGATTTTTTTGTTCAAAACTTAAAAAATTCTTTGAGTAACAAAAATTATTTTTTATTACTCATGCGGGAGAAGTACTAACTTGGCGCACACATTTCTGTACGCAAAATAGCTGTTTGCCCACTGTACTCTTCCCACATACCTTTTTGCGTGTGGAAAGTAAACTTTCCACACGCAATTTGACAATAAAACACGCAAAATTTAATCAAAACACGCAAAGCCGCCTCTTAATTTTTCATTTAATAAATATTTCATAATTATTTCTATAGAAACCACCAACAAAATGATTTAAACAATATTTAATTGAGAAAAAAAGACGAACACTCAAAAATATTATTTTAAAAAGTAATAAAAATGTCAAAAGTAATAATAATAGAAAAAAAAGTATGTGAAATTCGTAATAAAAATAGTATGTGTAACTCGTTCGGGATTGTCGATTGCCCACTCAAGCGAAGTTGAGCGCACTCACTACGTTCGTGCGCTCAACTTCGCTTTCGTGGGAAATCGACAAGTTCCCGCACTTATTGCACAATATACTATTTTTGATTCAAGGAAATATTATATTTCGTTTATTTTTTCAGTTGTCAAAGAAGTACTTGGTTGAATCAAAGAAATTTTTAATTTTCAACAAGGAAATCGTGTTGAGAGTGTATAATTATTTTATTCGTTAGATTGTCACCGTATTTTTTTGAATAAATTTGTATTTTCTGTAACTCAAACTTGTTGTCTAGCAATTTAATACGAAGAACGGTCTATCCAAAAACACCCCAACTTGGCCATTGTGCTTCTGTTAGACAACAAATTTTCATCAAATAAACACAAATTTATTCGAAAAAATATAAACCTCCTCTATAATAACAAGTGAAAAAAAAAATCAGTAAAAGATGAACATTACTTTACGCCTAAAATGTAAAAAAATAAAACCATAATTTTTTATTCACAGAAATAAAAATAAATTTCGTAATTATATTCACAAAAACTTTGTCCCATATTTTTATTATAATCTTGACTCGTACACAATAATCCTTTTAAGTAGTCAAACATAAAAAGCCATATTATCAAAAAAAAAAAAAAAAAAAAATTTGTCCGTAATTCTCCATATCCTGTGTCCAAAGGATTAAAGAGTCAAAATAAAACGGGATATTTTATTATTAAAGAATACAAATTGAAATACGTGTTGATGTAACGCAACCGGGACCGTAACCCGGTCCGTCCAGGTACCAAAATAACATATTCACGACAAATGTTGACATCGGACTAACGTATAACGGTCAATAGTTTCGAAGTGAAGTCGTGCGAAAAACAAATGTGACACTTTTATAAAACGTTATATTTGGTACTATTCTTCTCTCCGAATACTACAATTGTTTCGTTCTCGACTGTATTCCATGTAGACATTACACTTGTCACAGGCAGAAATCAATTTAATTCATGTTTTGGACACTGTCTATTTGGTTATTCGGTTATATTCAGACATAATTTATTGGATCAGTGGCGACTGGCGTAGAATCCACGGAAGCAAGGGGAGCATTGCTACCCTCGACAAAATCATATTTTTTTAAAGGCATTTTCATATCATTACACTCGAAAAAATTAATTTGGTACTTATTCAAATTTTTTTTTTTGGGCATTTTCAAAAAATTCAATTGCTTACTTCATTCAAAGTCTTACCGGACGCTACTGCGTGAGATGTAAATAAATAAGGAAACGTATTCGAGTATTCTAAACCCTATTTTGGACAGTCGGAAAAACGGTTCGGTAATTTTTAGGGTTCCGAACACACATTTAATACACAATACGGTTCTATTAATATACGAGTACACGACTGTACAATTTAATAATATCAAAATTAAACTGATTGTGAATAAATAACTATTTCTGGGCGGGTAAGAAGAATATTCGGTTTTGAAGCGTTTGTAGTGTATTACATGATTAGAACCGTTTCAAAGTAGCAAATAACTAAATTGCATCACAGTATTATGTTGAGAACATAATATTAAATTCTCAATGTATTGAATTCAATAAATGTACAAATAAGAGGTTTCTCTGGGACTCTTTGTAATTACTCATTGATAATTTTCCTTAACAGTATGGTAATAGTTAACGCTTTATTGAAGTCATTTGTTATCAAAGTAGACGTTTCTATATAATAATATAATAAATAGATGGTTAATATATTCAAAGCCAACTTTGTGGTTTTACTTATTTACGCAAGAAGTTCTATATAATACATAAGTAGCGAGGTAATAGTATTGAAGTCGAAATATGTAATTTACTTTGTTGAATAATTTCGTAGACGTTTAATTATTTAAATTACTATTATTAATATTGTTGTTGTATCAAAGCTTTACTTAATAATGTACAAACAATCAATTAAGTCTAAATAAATCTGCTTACTTCGAAATTCATCCCAAATTTACCAAATTTATTTTGGTCTACGGCTTTGTTTTTAGAAAAAAAATACTTACAACTCCCTTTTTTTTTTAGAAAAAAACGCATCGCTTCCCATTCCTTTTTAGCTTTTCGTTTAGGTCATAGCTTATCTTTTTCAAATAATGTTGTTATGTTCTTTATGCCAAAACCGAATATACGTATACATTATTTTTCTATTGTGCATGTAATAGCTCGGCATATGGGGAATGCTTTCATATTTTCTGTCTGACACGAACATGGAGAGACTTCAGATTGGGAAATTGACTTCGAAAAATTAAATAAAATATTTGTATACGTGATGACGTCATCAAGTTTAATTTTTTTTTCTTTTTTAAATTTGTAGCTCCAAAAACTATATGAATTCTGTAAAAATTGCCAAATTTGTTTAGAAAGTATGATGTATTTTCCGGATGTGATTTTCCTATTAGGCTGTATCTTCATTTTTAATTTGTTCATCGCGAATAATGAGTTAAAACCCAGAAACGAGGATTAATATACGATAAGTCTCATCACGAAGTCAGTTTCTTAACCTGGAGCCTCTCCTTGTAAGTTTATTTGGGGCATCTACATAAATGCAACCCCTCAACAATTGAAGACATGAGTGGATGACGGTGTTATGTAACATTTTTTATAATTTTACAATTGAAGCGTTTGAAAGTTTTTATTACATATACTTCCCATGCAATAGCTCATGTTTATTATTAAATTTCTGCAAAACTATCGGACGTAATGAAACCAAATTTTAGTAGGTACCTATATGAATGATACTTCAGCATAAAATATTTCAAAATTGTGCAAAAAATGATTTTTTTTTTAAATGTTACATAACACCTTCATCCACCCATGTCTTCAATTACTTACTCGTCCATTATCAAAAACTTTTACCGAGAATGAATCAATTAATTATATTTTCTGGTAAAAAAATTTAATTTACTGATTACATTAATATTATTTTATTGCCCCTCGTATGGGAACCCCGAAGGTACATATAACTAGGCGCCTAGGCCTGGGCGCCATTCGTGTTAAATGTAACACTAACACGATAAATACACATACCTATATGACGCACAGTATTTTTACCACCCACCAGGTATTGACGATGCACAGGTCTGCTACACTTCATTTCGTAATAGTACGTATAGCATTAGTTCCAACAACAGTGTGAGACTACACCAGGTGTTATTAATAATTACAGCATTATTGGCTCAGTGGTTGGTATAACATATTAGAACAAATATTAAGAAAGACATGAGTGGATGAAGGTATCGTTTGGAAGTTTTTATTTACGTATATGTATATAGTAAATGCAAAGTTTCTGAGGGATCAAAGTCCACTTTACAGTATTCCGTTAAATAAATGAACGTAAGGGTCTACACCATTAAAAAATCGTATTTATAAATACCTAAATGAAATGTATTCAATTTTAATGAACTATCTGATGCAATCATAAAATCTACCTTTATAATGTTGTCATTATTATGAATTTCTTAATATTACAGTAGACTCGCATTAATTCAAACCTGCGATAATTCGAAACTCTCTATAATTCAAAGGTATCACGAGTTCCCTACAAAATCTCTTTATATTTCGAACCGAAACAATACATTTTTGTACACTTGGTAATTCGAACGAAAAAATCATTGCTACGTAACAAAACGACGCGTTAATTCGAACTCATCGTCGTCAAACACTCGACAATTCAAAGTTGTCGAGAGAAAGAGATAGAAAGATTGTAAGTACATTTTGAGACAAGTTCAAGTTCATTCATCGCAAATGCTTAAAAAATTAAAATTGTTTCCTGTGATAATTCGAACCTCTCTCTAATTCGTAATATTTTAATAGTCCCTCGAGTTTCGAATTAACGAGAGTCGACTGTATTTATTTAATTTAAAATTACTTATTTAAGTAGGTATATCATTGTATTACCACATAAATAAGCAAACTATTTCAAGATTTGTTACTTTTTTTATAACGTAGTGTATTTTCATACATTGTATATACAGTGCAATATTACCTGAGTGAGAGATATAAAAACTAATAGCGGCAGTTTAGATATAATTATTCTATATCCATCTTTATTACAAAAGTATTTTATCTTCTTAATGTAACAAAATATATATATTTCTTACAAAAAAATGTATCTATCCTTTTTGTTGGACTTTGATCCCTCAAGAGTTTTGTGTTTACATACACTTCCCATGCAATAGCACATATTTTTTATTGAATTTCTATAAAATTATTGGATATAATGAAATCAAATTTTAGTATATATGATACTTTAGCATACGATATTTCAAAATTTTGCAAAAAATTACTTTTTGCAAAAATGTTACGTAACACCCTCATCCATTCACGTCTTCATATATTCAGAAGCATCAAGGAAAACCTAATTTTTCTCATGTGAATTCTTAAAACGAAATTTTCTAGTGTTTTTTCACATTGAAAAACAAAGAGTTGTGTTACTAAATATAAAAAAAAATACATTCTATGCAATTTTGTCCAAATAAAGCATTAAAAATGTTACCATAATTTTGCTTCATCTCATTTTTTGTTTCGCTATTTAGTAATAACCTTCGTGGTGTCATAATTCCGTAGCATTCAATGTTAAATACGTGTGCTAAAAAAACTAGGTGAATGTCAAACTTTGAAAATCGTAAAACAATGTCATTATAATTAATTCGCAATAATTATTGACAGATGTTAATTAGTCACTATGGTAGGTGATTAATTAATTGATAAATAGACATACAGACTGTAGCGAGTATTGGCGCGTTACACTTCGAGTGCCGTATAGTAACCTTCAATTTTATTTCGACGAAAAAAAACAGCTAATTTTTGTTACTGTTTGTTAAAAATCAGCTGGAGTCGAGATTCGAAGATTCTTTGAACCCATTTTGATAGTTTTTGGAACAATTCAATTTTTGATTCTTTTTGGAACTGTAGAGCTCTTCAGGACAATTTTAACGAGATTTCAATAATATTTTAGCATACTTTGATCGAAATCCGTCTAGTCGTTTATTCTAGACCCTTTTTAGAACCTCAGAACCCTCGAGGTTAGTGATGAGCAAAATTAGTCTTGGTCTTGCAGTCTTGTCTTGGTCTTGCATTTTTTGCAAGACCAAGACCAGGACTACGTATACCAAGAGCAAGAGCAAGACCAAGAGTATAAGTATCGCTGCAAGACCAATACCAAGACTCAAGTGAGCAAGATCAAGACAATGGCAAGAAAAAAGCAAGACTCTTGCTAAATTATTTAAATAGTTTAAAAGTATATTTAATACCGTAGAGAGAAAATTCTGATTTTAGAAGGAAAAAATTCGCGAATAAAAAAATGCAAGAAAGTGCAAGATTCTTTAGCAATACCAAGACCAAGACTGCATTTTGCAAGACAAAGACCAAGGACCAAGACTGCCAAGTCTTGGTCTTGGTCTTGCATTTGCTCATCACTACTCGGGGTAATCTCATTTTGTCCTCACGTTCATTTTTCCCAACTCTTCCTAGGACTCTGAAGCATAGTTATAACCTCACGTTAATTTTTTTTTAGTTTAGATGCGTTCAGCCCTTTATTTTAAATCCTTTTTGGTTAGTCAAGTTCTGTGGGATGTAGAAAAATGAAAGAATTTTTGAAATTGGTTGGGCACTTCTTGAGATTACCTCGCTCAGACAAAGAAATTTTCTCTCTTTGTGTTAGTAGTGTAAATTAGCGGTAACATTAGCTTCAGCAATCATTAATTTACCAATACAGATATCAAAATAAGTAAAGAAAATTAAAAATTTTCTCTGACTTAACATTTTAAAATTAACCTTTATTAATTTAATAATATTATTAATGAAAATTTATTCTACCCCATTTACCGTTACTTATTGATTTAATTTCCATCAGACAATTTCCCTGCAAGTTTTCCCATATTTCTATTTATAGGTACGTGGAAATTTTTCAATGACGTCACCCAAAGGAATCAATATCGGGAACAGCAGACGTGATCCTGTTACTTACTGCTGTCGAAGAAATAGTACGGTGACGTGAAGGAATTTCTGGCATGAGTAGTACAAATAATGAGTTTTTATAATATTAAAAAAAAAAAAATTGAGCTATGCTGCTCGACTGCATGTGTGTATGAGTGTGGCATACGTCGTAATGACAGTTTGGTGCCCGGTTTGAGTGACCTATTTCTGTCTGAGCGTATAATGATCATTTAATATGTCGCGTCAAGTCGGGCGGATGTTTCTGTTAGCTGCTGTAAACAATGACAAATTTGTCATTAATTTCGATAAAATGGTAATCAATCATACTGTGGAAAATATTTTATATATTCATAGTATTGGTCAGGAAATATATAGTTTTTTAGGAGACATAAAGAATTTAATGCGTTACTGAATTTTCCAGACATCTAGTTTTCGAAGTGTGTCGAAATATTTTTTTTGTCCATGACTTAATATTTTGATGGATTCGCCAGCGAATAATGTTTCATATTTAACGCGCTCTGATTTGAGCTACACTTATTTGTAAAACCGTAGTTTGACTTTGTAGAGTGGTCACGTATTTTAAATGCGGTCACCTTTTTGACGCCACATTTTCTTTTTGGACGGCCTTTCCTTTTCCTTAGCAAATTATGACATCATATTTAATATTTTCTAATTTTTGTCTAGTTTTGAAGATAGTTGGGTTTCGATTATTTTTGTGGAATACTTTTGTGCTGATTTGCAATTTTATTTTATTTTATTTTTTGAATCTCCTGCTATGCTTCATTTACTGTGTCATTGAAAGTGATTGAAAAAATTATCCGGATCGGCCGGGAATCGAACCCAAGATCTCCTGGTAACTAGCCAGGTGTGCTATCCATTACATCATCGATCCTTTGCTCGACAGGCGCCCGATACAGAAAACATTCAATTACTTATGTGTATGTACTCTCTATAATGCGACAAGCAGTTACAATTTTTCAATTTCAAATATTATCGAGTGCTTGTGAAACACTACTACGTATGACAGACTTTTGTCTGCATTTAAACACACGTAGTATTAATATGTTCACTTATCGTTCAGCTAAACTGAAACTTTAAGCACTCGACTTCCTTGGTTAACATGACCAAAAACCACATATGTAAATTAAAAATCACAAAGTGATTGAAAAAATTATCCGGATCGGCCGGGAATCGAACCCAGGATCTCCTGGTAACTAGCCAGGTGTGCTATCCATTACACCATCAACCCTTTGCTCGACAGGCACTCGATACAGGCAACATTCAATCACTTATGTGTATGTGTTATCTCTATAATGCGAGAAGCAGTTACAATTTTTCAATTTCAAATATTATAAAAATTGAAATTGGAATTTTATATAAATTACAAAAATTGGATAATATTTGAAATTGGAATTTTTTTATTCTAAAATGTGCCCAGTTTTATTAATTTCAACTGATTTCTATCATTTTTTTTTTTCGTAACTGTCTATCAAGAAGTTATTTCCAAATTTTGGAAACCTATAATTTTACCGTAAAAATTGTATTCATTTTTCCCATTATTTTCAGTTTCTATTAAAAATTCTGTCAGAATTTTTGTTAAAAATGCTTGACAATTGATAAATGATCCTGTCGGGGGCTCCAGAAAGGCGGATGTCCACAAGGAATTTCAACAAAAATTAACAAATTACTGCAAACACGCTATTACAACCAGCTACTTTTTCGAAATTTTTGTTTTTCAGGTACCTCTAACCACATTTATATATATGAACGTGACTGTATATTCTTATGAAAATTGAATTTATTATTGCTACATAAAATTGGCGTTTGAAATCACTGAACAAATTAAAAATTGGGCAACAAAAATATTCTATTTACGCAAACGCAATATTCGACCTTTTTAATAAAAGTTAAATTTTAACAATTTATTTATAAAATAATTTCTCTGTTATGTTTGTGTAATAATATTTAATTGCAATATAGATTTTTTATGAAACAGATTTGACCTTGAGTTTACGGTTATTATCGTCTTTAAACAAAGAATATTTTTACGGAAAAAAATAATAACAAGTAATGAGAATTTAATGGTTTACACGTACCTCACTTTCTTTTCCCGTATACGCACTAAAATAATTTCGAAATACTCGTAAATTACATTTAACAATAGGTGCGTGGCTGGGCAGTTTGTTTTAACAAATTAAGATATTTCATAAAAAAAAAAAAAAAACATTAATAATAATCTTTGACGTGCTGTTGGGTGGTAATTATGTGATTATGAACTTGAATTGGTTTCGAACCGCCTACTTTTGCGTAGTGAGATAATAATTTTATCGCACGTTTTGATTGATTAACGGGATATACGGGAAGATAGGAAATTTTTATGGATTAATTAGAAATGATGGGAAATAATTATATTATTTGTTACACGATGATGCAAAAATTATAATCGAATCAGTTACAAATTGTAACTTACAATTGTATTAAGTTTCGTTATTTTTATTTGATTAATTCTTTGTAAAGCGGCCCTTACACGCTCAATAATATTGCACAAAATCTGAGGTGGCATAATATTATTGATTGTCTATAGGTTATATTGAAGAGTTGTACAATATATATTGTGCTGATCAAAAACAGTTTGAAATATATTGTGCAATGAATGAATATTGTAACGTCTGTAGGCTCTGCAAATATTATTGCGCAATACGACTTTATTTATTTAAGTTTCAGTTTATTAATTGTTTTGGAATGTCATATTTGATGGCTATTCATTGAATCAGTTTGACTTATTAATTTGCAAGAGTAATTATTTACTATGGTTCATTTCAGTTAAATTTAACCATGCTTCGTCACTGAATTTAAATAATTTCCGTTTTCTTGATTTTATCTCTTTTATTATTGCATTTACCTACGTAAATTTTAAATTTGCAGTTTGTTTTTAGAAAAGAATTGTTGATTGAAAAGAAAAATTGTTGAAGAAATGTTTTTAGAAAAGATTTATTTGTTTCGAATATAAGAATTATTTAATTTTTTAACGAAAACTTATGATCAATTGTATCTGAAATGAGGTATACTTCGCAACATCTTTGTCACTTAATAATTTGAATTAAACAACAATTGAATTATTGTATAGTACAATTCCTACATTCAATTTATTGTACAAACTTCTTTTACAAATTGTTGAATTGTCTGGAAGAAAGTTCAATAAATTGCACAAGTTGATTGCACAATATTATTGAGCGTATAGCAGTTTTTCCTAGAAAGTATAACATTTTTTTTTTTAAATGAAAAGTTTGATACCGAGAATAACTCTGCATGAGAATGCAGTGAAAATGGAAATACTTTGACTCTAACAAAATTTGTAATTGTTAAGAGTCTTCTAACCTGATACCAGTGACTCTTGAACTCGGTTTGACAAAATGTATTATTATTTGTTTTCCGTATTTTTATGATTAACTTCGCACGTTCATCATAACCGCGACTCATTCAATAAAGTCGTATCTAGTAGAGTATACATATTTTTTATGTTACTAATTTGAATCGGTTACGAGTATCTGAGAAAATTTTAGCGCACAATCAAGATCACTTAATGAATTTTGATAAATGAGATGTCAGTCAATAGGGAATAATCCCACGGGTGGCCAGACGGACCCCGAATTTTCAAATTAGATCCCATTCTTGAGTTACGGAATCTCAGAATTAAAATTTTTTTTTACAGAAATTGAATGTAAAGTGCCTAAAAATGTTTATTTATTTCTATAGAAACAAATACTATTATTATTATTCAAATGGAAAAAAGCTATCGCTCAAGTTGGCTACGACAACAATATTTTCGAATAAATTTTTGGTACCTTACACATTATTTGTGCAATTCAAGTGGCTTGCTAGTATTTCTATTAAACAGGTGATTTTTTTTCCCAATATCGTAATACTTCTATGTACTATGTAGATAGCAATGAAATATATTATTTGTTGTCATTAGAGTAAAGTGACTGTACATTCTGATGATTGATTTAATATACATGTACTCGCCATACTATAATGTACTGTAGTAGTCATAAAAATCAAAACACACTTTTCATAAATGACATTTATATTTTTTTTTTCTCTAGCGTTTTACTTGTTATGTCCACCACTGTATAATATATTCATATATGGAAATTTTATTATATAATTTAAATAAACGTGTTCAGTATGTGAAATATGTTTGAATAAATAAAATGGTGGTGATATGCGGGACGGGAGTGGAACTGAATGAAACCAATCAATCAATATATATTCAATACATGATTGAAAATTCATTTTCAAGTATCATTACCATTATTATTGTTCTTGTTTGTACCTATTCAAATTCGAAATAATCAATTTTGAAATTTGTACGCAAACATACACACCAGCGTGTGGAAACATTCAAAAATGTTTTGATAATTTTTTGATGATATCAAAACTATATTAACGAGCTTATAGGTATAGCAATAAAATTTTTTTAATATATATTTATGGATTTTATACCGGATGTTCTCTTGAAAAAATACAAGCCTATGGTTTCAAGTGAAAGCAGACGATGATCGAATTATACACCCTACTCTTTTCACCTCATAAAAACGTATATACTTGTATACTGAGTGATTAATGTGATTATATATATATATATATATATATATATATATATATATATATATATATATATATATATATATATTATTAATTACTGTGTTAACTGATATTAATATTAGTAAAATTCAATTGCAAAAGCTTTTTTCTTTTCTCTAAGTATATTAATTTTATTTTAATTAAATATAAATTAAAGTAAAAAAATGTTTTTTTAACAAAAAGCTTTTATTTAAAAATGGGCTAAGAAAAAATTAAATAACTTTTGAGTGAAGTTTGAAGCAATATGCAACATAATTTATAAAAGTTTGAGGCGTTATCATTAATTATTTCTGTTTTGGATGTTTTGAATATAAGTGTAGCTATTTTACTTTTCAGTAGTTACCAAACTTAATTAAACGTCTAAGCTTTTATAAATTATGTCGCATATTGCTTCAAACTTCACTCAAAAGTTATTTTTTTTTTTTTTTAGCCCATTTTTAAATAAAAGCTTTTTCTTAAAAAACATTTTTTTTTTACTATAATTTATTTTCTACTTTTTAGTCTAATCACAATTAATTTAAAAAAAAATTAAAGAAGTAATTTTTTTACCTATATTATAATCGGTTAATTTACCCTAATCAAACATAACTATGGAAACAGAAAATTGCAATATAAAATCAATGGACAACATTTGACAATTCGAAATGTCAAAAAAATTGCATAGGACTAAAAATCAACAATTTTTAGTTTGGGTCGATTTAGAGCAAAACTAATTATACAATATAGCATTGTCATCAAGGTTAGACACGTATGCAAAATTTGAAACCTCTAGCTCAATTAGAACCTGTCTAAATTTTGATTCCAAGATTTGATCTAAACCAACATACTAACATAGCAAGTTAAATAAAAGCTTTTAAAAATTTTACATTTATATGTACAGTTTGTCACACAAGAGCGTCGGCTGGACTGTTTCAAGAGAAAACTATTAGGAAACTCCACTACTGTATCATTCGTTGAAGGGTAGGATAGACTACAACGCTTTGTGCTTGAGACGCCAGTATTACTTTGTATTGCGATAAGAACACAACATATCCAAAAATGAGTGCGTCATATGCAAAATGTTTTGAGGCAATGTTCTTGTGTATTCACAGTAAAAGACTTAAAATGACTTATAAAGCTGCTGCTTAATATATGCACAAGTCAAAAGACTTTGTATGGAAGTGGGTGTTGCGATATAATGGTCAGAAAAAACGTCAACAATTTTCCCGAGAAAGAAAAAACGCGAGGGTATTCTGAAAAAGAAGATAAAACCATTTTCAAATTATTTCAACGAAAGCCTTATTTAACACTGCGACAAGGACAAAAGTTATTGGCTAAAAATGGAAGTTAATATTAGCATAATGACTCTGAATAGGCGACTAGACGAAGCAAATATTTCTTGGCGTAGTACGATGCTGAAATCTTTCCTCAAATCGGAGCATGTCAAAAAGTGACGCCTGTGGGCTATGCAAAATTTGAATCATGGTTGGAGTAATGTAATTTTTACTGACGAAGCATGTTTCATGCATGTTTTACACATGGGTTTCTACCAAATATACTTGGTCTTTTATTAAAACAGGTGTGCCGCCATATCCGAGCTCTCTGGCGGTCGTTACCGCAACAAGTGCCCACAAATTCTAAACAATAATGAAGTCTGGACAACTTATTAAGTAAATGTGTAATAGTGCTTTTAGTGCACTTTAAGTAGATTTATTCATTTCTGAAAAATAATAATTTTTCTTTTAAATATGGAAACGATGCTCTTATGTGACAGACTGTACGTTTATTTTATTATATTTTGTCGGAAGTCACAGTAATCAGTCTGTAGGTACGTCTGTGATTTCGCACTTAAAAAGTGGGAAACATAATTCTATTTAATTCTCTTGAATTTTACTTATAAGTTATAACGAACAAAAAATGTACTGTTTTTTTTTTTTTTTTCAGTTGTAAAAACCATTTTTCTAGACATTATTTGAAATGATTTGGAATTATATTTTAGAAATTTAGTCATATAAAACTTTATAGGCTAGGAATTTACCCTTAAAAATATGCTTAGAAATTTAAAAAGTGATTAGAAGCGTTCCAGTGGCTGGTTTTTTTTAGTCGATGCAGAATTTAAAATAAAATATAAAATTCAAATACCATTTTTTGATTAAACCACGGCTTCAATGCTAAAAATTTATAAAAATAAATAATTTGACAAGTATTCTTATGAATGTTTGATTTTAGTCTACGTATTCATTCTAAAATATCATATTTGTCAATAGTTTTTTCTCTCTCTAAAAAAATGTTATAAGTTATAATTTTTCTTTATATATATATATATATATATATATATATATATATATATATATATATATATATATATATATATATATATAAATTGTGCTTAGAGAATACTACAAATATACAATATTTATACATGTATCTTACCTATTACTTTCATTAATTTCAACTTTTAACAGTGACGCCGGCATTTGGTAAAAAAATAATATTGGAATTATTTATTCCTTTTTAAATTTTGAATCGATTAAAAGAAAAATCAGCTAACGCTCGTGGTCGCTTTTTGTTAAAAATTAGGGTTAAGTTGCTACTCTATTAAATATTCCCAGACAGTTTAAATGGCTTGAAATAATTTGATATGAAAAATACAGTGGTCAATTAAATAAGTTAAAAAACATTAAATATTAAATATCCTAGTCAGCGAATCCCAAGTATGTTGCTTTGAACTCCGTTGCACTACGTTCACTATAGAAGTTTCACTTCAAAAACAGTAGACCATAATATACCTCATCGCAAATATTTACTTATCAGTTTATTATATTACTTTAATACTATTTTAGTTTGCTGTGTAAACTTCATTCAAAAAGATAATATTTCGATAATTTATTACAAATTTTTCTTGTTGAAAACCCTCATACCATTGAAAGAGACGCAGACGAGTTTGTTTAGTTTGTAGAAAGTTTTCTGGCATTATTCCATCATTTTCTTCTACACACAAATTCAATCTATATTAAGGTTGTTGTAGATGTCTGTATTTGCATTCGTATTGCAAATGCGAAAAATCTTCATAATATTCTCGTACATTTGTGTCCGCATTCGTACTAGTGTTATTTTTGTGCGAATATGGAAAACAAATCCTTATCTATATAAGACCTTGTCAACGAACGTCCGAAAGTTCCTATCAGTTTCGCTAGCCAATACTGAGAGTTGTTAATGAACAGTTGTTCAGTGAAACAGAGTTAACCTAATGTTGACAAGATAGGAGTGAAAAAAGGAGCTGCCAATCTTTAATTTTCGACCCGCATTCATATCCGCCGGTACTGTTTTTAAGAAATCGCCGCATCCGCATCTACTTTAAAATATCGCATAATATGCAGTAACCCTAATACGAATAGGTGCTTTTTCGTCTCATTTATTATGTTATTATGAAAAAGTTTTATTAGTTTTGAATGAAAATTAATAAGTATTTTGTTTATAATGAATTTATATTGTCCGTGTGTCTATCTATGATCAATATAGTTAACAGCGCGAATCCTATTTTATCAGATAAAAAAATAATAAAATTTTATTATTTCTTTCATAATTCTCGGGTGAGGCTATTCAAGAATATATTCGCAAAGTGAGAAAAGAAAATTCGAAATTTTTCATTTCAAAGTAGCTTCAACTTCACGTTTGCGATAATCGAAAGTGAAATTCTTTTACTTTGTGAAAATCCATAATGATTATGGTGAAAAAATTTTTAATTTTGTCAAATTTTCACTTTAATATAGTGATATATTATTTAACACTAACTAGTTTTCGGTTGATTAAACCATCATCAGGTGAAATTTGAACTGAACAGAATTCAGTTTGGATAAAAGAATATATATAAATTTATATTTAACTGTTCAGTTCAAATTTCACCTGATGATGGTTTAATCAACCGAAACTATAGTTAGTAATAAATAATATATCTCTATATTTGAGTGAAAATTTGACAAAATTACAAATTTTTTCACCATAAATTCTCTTTAGTTTAAGAAATGGATATTTAGATTTTTTCTGCTATGACTGAATGAAATTAATCCAAAATTTCAAGAAAATATTTAACGGTTTTCATCATGTTGCGACGTAAAGCACTCGAAAAGTAATTTTTTTGAAATTATAACGTCGATTTATGAGAAATATTGATGAATTAGATAATGAGATTTACAGTATTGATTCAGCTGAAACATCCGGTAAGTGTACACGTCTATTTTAATTCTTTTGAAAACTATTTAAAAGAATAATCCAAACAAAAAAATAACAGGAGGAATATAATAAAGTTATAACAAAGTTTTCGTTTGATTTTTTTCCCCCATACATATAGATATCTCGCTCGTTTTTTTCTGTCTCATAAATTTTCATTTAAATCTCTCGGGTTGTATCTCTCTTTCTCATTCCGCTATTGTTGTTGGTGATGTTCAATAATAAGAAATGCAATATTTATCCCCCCCCCATCTAGTGTGTGCCCTAACCGTCCGTTCTTTGCATATTTCATAATTTGCAACAAGAAAAGTTTGTTAAATAAGAAACAGCCTAGCTATTACACAAGATATTAATTTGTTTCTGGAAAAATTTAAACTGTAGTTTTAATTAAAATTTTGATGAAAATCTACTGAAAAAGTTAATTTAATTGTAAAATATTAATGAACTAGTTGTTTGAAACTTGATTCTTACCGTTGAAATTTTTATGAGTTTATTCCACTGAACACGGAATAGAACATATTAGGGAGTATGAGCATTAAAATATGTAGCATACATCGCCATTAAACTAAGCCACATTTATGATATTAGCTATATTATCCTCAGAAAACAAATTGTAAAATATTTTCGGGCAAAATGATTAGTTACATTGTGAAACAACTGTAAAATGATTCAGTAAATAAGCAGAATGTGATATTTCACAGGGGTGAATCGAATCGGTCACTAGATTGACATGTAATTTTTCTTTTACACTTTTCTTTAATTTTGCCTTAACTCTTTGCACTCAAGCAAAAAATAAAGTGAGTTGTAAATAGGCTGGTAAGACATGTAGCACATGACAACGACCGACGTTCTTTTTTTGACGGATTTTTTGACGTTCTAACCTTGTTTCCCCAAAGTTGAATACTAAATGTGCTAAATACGTCCTCAATGCTGTTTTTATTAGTTTTTAATTTTAAAAAGATAATTCAACGTGATTTTGTATTATTTTATTTACAATTTTTCTAATAAATGAATGTGTTTGCAGTTATTAAATAAAATATTCATGTAATGTGAAGTATGAGCAGTCATTACAGCTCAACATGCAGTGTGTCATGTGGTACATGTCTTATGATCCAACAGACAAAACACCTTTAAATATGGTAGAGTTAATGGACAAACCACCTTGTCATGCTGTACATGTCTTATAAGCGCAAAGAGTTAATTTTTATTTTCATTTATATAAAAAAAAAAAAAAAAAAAAATTTGGTAAACTTCTCCATTACTTATTTTCGCACGTCTGAATCAAGTATAGTCAGTCAATCGGGTAAAATCGTCAAGTGACAACAAAGCCACTGCACTTTCCGTAACTTTTATCACGGCACAATGTGTCTATATCACCCTGTACACGTATATAAAATATGTAAAGATATATTTCATCTACTTTTTCTCTATATGTATGCTTCTCTCTAAATAGTACACAGCACCTAATAGATTTTGAATCTATCGCATATGTAGTAGGACCCCAATATAAATACCTAAATAGAGATGCTTTTGGTCCATATATGGAAATAGTAAAGGTACTCACACAAATAGAGTTCTCACCCATATACGCATACATGCACATTGAATATATACCTACATTGTAATATCGATCGTTGATTTTACGGCGTGAGGCGCCGACGTCAGTAGACCGGGGCGTCCTGACGCCACCACCACAACAACAACGGAGCATAAGCAGCATTGCTTGCTTATGCTGCGTTGTTGTGTTTTATGTCGTGTAGACCTGCCCGATCCGTTCGTGTGACAGGTCGACTCACTCACTGACTACAAACGGCGTAACCAGTCGTTGTCAAACTCGAAATTAAATAAACGATAAATTGAAGCACAAGCTCCAAGCTCCAAGCTCTCCTTTGTGAATGTTTTGTTTTGTTTGTATTGATATTGTTGTTAGAATTAGTTGTAATTTTTTTTTTGATAGTTAAGTTGTTGCGCGTTTAAACTTTTTACGACAATATATTTTTTCACAATTAATTCGCGAACGGATTTTTAGTACCAATTTTTAGTGTATTGTTATTGTTGATTATGGTACGCAAATTTTGATTATTGCGGGTAATTTTACGACTTTGGTAAGTGACAATGTATTTTTAAATGCTTTTTGTCTAGAACGAAAATTGTAATTTCAAAAAAAAATCAGTAATCTAACTGTTAAGTCTTTTGTACTTTCACTAATCTGAGCATTCATTAAGATTATATTTATCAGTACCTACTTATTAGCATCTTTAGGCGGCCTGTACACGATCAGTAATACTGTCAATATTTCGAAATACTGACAGTATTACTGATCGTGCATAGGCCGCCATACATAATTTGTAATACTCTCAGTACTTACTGACAAAAATAATGTATCATGATTTTTATAATTTCTGCATATTGATTCTCTATTTTTGTCAGTAAATACTGACAGTATTGCTGATTATATACGACGGCCTGTACACGATCAGTAATACTGTCAATATTGACAATACTGAAGTATCTATATATATGTTGAAATTATAAAAATCATGATATATTATTTTTGTCAGTAAGTACGGACAGTATTACTAATTATGTATGGCGACCTATGCACGATCAGTAATACTGTCAATATTTCAAAATATTGACAGTATTACTGACCGTATATTGACACTACTGAAGTATCTGCATACAGAATTAAAAAATCCAAGTTTTATGATGATTTATTATTATTTATTATAGTTTAAAAAGCTATTTACAAAATTCTAGGTTAGAATTATCTGATTCACAGTTCAAATTACACTTAAAACAAATATGCCAAATTTTTGTATCCTGCGATTTTTACCTAAATTTTTTAAAAAAAGAAACAGCAATTTTACACGTATAGTTCATTTTTAACCTAGACTTCAATTTAAAAACTAACGAGACTCTAATAAAATTGTCATCTCCTGCTTCACTCTCTCACCCACCTTAGAATTGATTTTCAAAACATAATATATAGCATACTTTAATTCATTTCTCATAAGGAGTCAAAACACAAGTTTTCAAGTGTCTAATTTTAAAGCTGTTGAATCTTCGTACAACAGTTTTTCACCCTTGTAACCCATTAGGGGTCGAATTTTGAAAACTCCATTTTAATGGGTGTTTACGGTGCAAAAGGAGCCTACTCATCAAATTTTAAATCGTTGGCATCAGTGGTTTCGGGGTTCTGCACTGATGAATCGGTCACAACAGGATCCATAAATTCAATTTTTTCGACCGAATTCGTTTAGAATTAATATCAGGAATTGTGGGAATAATTAAGATACCATTGAATCAATAAAATCATTTGGTTAAATCATTCAGTTTTGATACTATTTCTTTAAATTTTTGATTTAGAGAATCTACTCTCACAGTTTTTATTGTTATCGTTCTTGTATTAATATATAAATATTTAAAAAGTTTTTGTCAAATTACAAAAATTTCCAAAACAAGCAATTAATTTTTGAAGATTTTCAATAAATTCTAACCACACTCGGGTTTCTATTGACTCGGTGGTTAGTTTGATATTTGAAAATCAATGACAAATGAAAACTATATTGACAAATGAAAACTATATGAAAAATCGAATCGAAAATCAAATTATTCGATGAAGACACATTAGGGTTTCCGATCTCTGGCCAAAAAATCGATCTTATGGATCAATTCGAATCGTCAAACTAAAGATCGATGCAAGAGAAAATCGGCTTACAAAAGATCGATCTGACAAAAATCGATTCAATTTTTGTACTTACAGAAAATAAAAAAAATATAAAAGTTTTAATTAAGTTTTTTTATTAGTAAATACAAATCAGTTTCAAAAAAATTTCAATTTCTTTTGAAGATGAATTACTGAATTTAATATAAATAAAATATAATTCAAATGGTTTCCAGTTTGTGCTAAAAATGTCACACGAATCAAAAATTTAATTCAATTTTCTATAAATGAATCATAAAAGTGGTAAAATTATTTGACAACATAAATATCATAGTTAAAATATATTCTACAATAACTTTAAAAAATCATATTTTTACAAAAAATATTCTAATTTAAATTTGAAAAAGATCGATCTCCGATCCCGTAAATTTTTCACGATCTTTGTATCGATTTGGTCTTCAAATAATCGATTCAAAAAATCGAAGATCGACCCTCCAAAAATCGATTTTCGATAAAATCGAATCGAGATCGGAAACCCTAAGACACATAATAATGTTGTTTAATGTCACGATTTTTTTTATTGATAGATATTGCAAAAGTTTAGGTCACTTTTTTTACATCGTTTGGTATTAGGGTTTCCGATCTCTGGCCAAAAAATCGATCTTGTGGATCGATTCGAATCGTCAAACCAAAAATCGATGCAGTAGAAAATCGGCTTACAAAAGATCGATATGACGAAAATCGATTCAATTTTTGTACTTACAGAAAATAAAAGATATATAATTATGTATAAAAGTTTTAATAAAGTTTCTTATTAGGTAAATCACAAACCAGTTTCAAAAAAGTTTTCAGAATTAGTGGTAAAATTATTTGACAATTATAAATAGTTAAAATACATATCCTACAATAATTTTAAAAAAAAAAATCATATTTTTACTAAAAATATTTTAATTTAAATTCGAAGAGTTCGATATCCGATCTCGTAAATCCCGTAAATGGTCTCCAAGGAATCGATTCGAAAAATCGAAAATCGATCGAGATCGGAAACCTTATTTGGTATAGTACTGTTGAGTTTAAAGACCGTTTGACCCGGTCGGTTTCGAATTGACACGATCGACTAGGTACGATTGGGGCTGTTAACCAACTAAGAATTTTAAAAGAATTTTGATTCTGTTCAAATCACCGCACCAGGGATGTCAATTACAATCATTTTACTCTATTAAAAGTTCACTTCATTAACAAAACTCACGAAAGTTGAGTAAAATTATGTGTTCAGACACTGATTCACAAAATTAATAATACTTATGTTTTATTTATTATCCACCTATGTAGTGTTGTAGAATTTTTAAACATATTGTACTGTTATGACAACATGAATAGTTATGAAAATTATATGTAGCGTGCTCTATGAGCTTTTTGTACTATTATGCGAAAGTTTATAGTTGAAATATAATTTTCATTGTTTAGTAACAAGTTAGTAAGGTGTATGTTTAAAGCTCACCTGTGGGTTATTTTAAATATTTTTAGTATTTTGTCACGTTATAATATGATATAAAGCTTTTTTAACAAACAAAGAAAAGCTTTCGATGGTTACATGTGATTATTTTGTGGACATTGTTAAAGAATTTGTTTTATAGAAATGAAGGGTATTATACACACACCGGCATAATTAGCGGAACATACAAAATATCTGTAAAAATCAAACAAACTATTTAATTTCAAGAAAATATTAATCTTATTTAATTATTCACTTAAAATTACATGTTCGCAAGTCGATATACCTTATTTTAGGTAGCAAAAACAAGTAACCATATAAAATGGCAAATTTTCGGAATCTTATGTCGTCTAAGAATAATTTAAGTTAAAGATTATTTAACAAATAGAAAATTAAACACAGCGTTTTAATACCGCCTGGTTCCTCCCGTGCTCTTATCAAAGCTTCCATTCATCTTTCTATACTCAGAATGATGTTTGTTATCTATAGTCTCCTGGGACAGTCTTTGCCATTCGTCAATTACGCCAGTTTGAAGCTCGACCATATTGAGAAAAAGCGGCATTTGATTTCTAAAGTGGCAGACCTCTTAAAAAGATTTTCATCAATAATAAATAAAAGCAGTTCTATGGAAAGTCAATTGATCCCTTACTTCAATATTATTTTAAGTAAAAGTAAAAAAAAAAAAAAAAACGCCAATAAATAGATTTTTATATTTTTTTTCATGTTCCGCTAGTTATGCCGGTGTGTGTAGATAGTGAGGAACCGTATTTGAAAAGCAGTTGACACCAACAAAATCAGATAAATTTTAGAATAAAAAACATTCCCTTGAAGTTTTGTGTTAATTAGGAAAATTTTAATTATTAACCTAAAATCTGGTAATATCTGGCAACGTATTGCGTTAAGGTAGTTGGTCGATAAAACGATTTTTTCAAAGGATTTTAACGAAACATCTCTAGATATTTATTTAATTCAGTACCAATAATATGAGCCTATTCCGATTAAAATTGACTACTCCAATTTTGAGAAAAACGATTTCAAAATTTTGTAATTTTAATACGGACGCTTATGGGAAAACTCTATTTATTTTGAATAAAATGAAAACGTGTTAAAGGAATTTGATAAAATGTAATATGGTTTTTGGGATAATGTAATAATTTTGACAAATTTTTTAAACCTGAGTTCCCAAATAATTTAATTACTAATTTATCTAAGGAGATGAAGGATTAGAAATAATACTCGGACTAAATAAATTTATTGTATTTGTAGCCACTGAAGAAGGTATAAAATATACCGAAAAATTTCTGGACAAAAATAAAGAAACAATTTATTCTACGGAAGATAGTCGGAGTATTATTTCTAATCCTTCATCTCCTTGGATAAATTAGTAATTAAATTATTTGGGAACTCAGGTTTAAAAAATTTGTTAGAATTTGATAAAAGTTTAATATGTTATAAAATACAAAGTTACAAACCATATTAAATAAAAAATAAAAATTTCACTAGGCCATTTTTGAAATATAATTTATAAAAATCATTCATAGGTATAACTTACAAAATCGCAGTTCCGCATAAAAATATTTCCATATACTATGCCACAATTTTCCATACCACAAATAATTATCTCTATCAAACTGTTTATGTCAAAAATAGACTCTCAAATTTTACTAACTGCGTCCTAAAGCTCTTTTACATATTAAAATTTTACAATATTGATATGAATAAACAAATAACAAACTTTTACAAAACTAATAAATAATAATAATATTTGACCCTTCGACATTGGAACAAAATAAGTTTCAATTATTAATACATGACAAAGTTTTAAATAAACCATAAATGTTTCAAATTTTCTACGATAAACAAAAGTGAAATAATAATTAATTTTCTGAACGTAAAAGATAAACACGCCAAAACACATTTATGATAATATTTTGTCGTCGTAAAAGTTGATACTGAAGAGACCACATTTCGAAGAGAAATGTAAACCGTAATAATTGGAAACAAAAGTTTCGAAACTTACAACAGAATGTATGATTAAGATATGATCGTTTGGCTTAACGCGACAATAAAAAAATATTGCCAAATGAAAGTTTGTTTTTTGTTTCATCAAAGTTCAATAATTATTATTATTATTAAAGTTCAACTTTGTCATTCAAAATTTGACATACGTACATATTAGATGATTTATTTTATTGTGAGATAGTTTCACAAAGGGAGTGGGGTATAGCTGTTTTTTGTTGATCATAATATCAGACATCACTCACATCATTATTTTTATAGTTTACTAGCCGTACCCGCGACGTCGTTCGCGCAAAGCATTATTATAAACTCAATGAGAAGTATGCAAGTGTAATAATTATACAGAACTTGCAAAGAATAATAATTTTTGTGTAATGCGTGCACATACTCAAAATGGTTGTTTTTCTATTTTCCCATGGGAATGAAGAATTTTACCGGAGTAAAAAGTATCTTAAATGTTGACCCAAGTAATAGGTTATCACCACACCAAATTTCATTAAAATCTGTCCAATAGTTTTTGCGTGATGCGTGAACAGACAGCCAGACAGACAGACAAAAATTCTAAAAATCGCTGTTTTTGGTCTACATCGATAACTATTTACAGTACCAGTATAATTTTCAAAAATATTCCATGTACAGAAATGGTCTCGTTACAATTTTATAATATGTATAGATTCATACAACTTATTACATTACACTGTACACTAGCTGTACCCGCGATGTCGTTCGTGCGACCAATTGTTATAAAATCAATGAGAAGTATATATAAGTGTAATAATTATACAGAACTTGCCTAGAACAATAATTTTTGCGTATAATGCATGCACATATTTAAAATGGTTTTTATATTTTCCCAAGGGAAGGAGACATTTTACCGTAATAAGAAATATCGTAGATGTTGACCCAGGTAATAAGCTATCACCACACTAAATTTCATAAAAATCCGTTCGATAGTTTTTGCGTAATGTGTGCACACGCTCAAAAGGTTTTTCTATTTTCCCGTGGGAATGAAATATTTTCCCAGAGTAAAAAGTATCTTAGATATCGACCCAGGCAATAGGTTATCATCACACCAAATTTCATTAAAATCCGTCCAGTAGTTTTTGCGTGATGCGTGAACAGACAGACAGACCGACAAAAATTTTAAAAATCGCTGTTTTGATATCTACGTCGATAACTATTTACAGTACCAGTACAATTTTCAAAAAATATTCCATTTAGAGTAATGGTCTCGTTACAGTTTTATAATATGTACGTAGATTACACATCAGTTTTTGGTGCGATTAGAAGGGAAGGAAATTGGTGGAAAATCAGGATCTGGAAGCTGTGCGTCTGCAGTCGTCCCCTGAAAAGAAATTTAATAGATATTCACCTGGAATTGTGAAGGGAATTGTTACCAAAAATAAGTAGCACTACTAAAAAAGCATTTTCTGTCAAATTAGTCATATTTATAGAAGGGATTGCGTTATATTCTGATAGCAAAAATAAAAAGTTCACACTCAAATTACTCTAATTCAAGTCATTCCTATTCTGTTTGATTTAAAAAAAAATTTAATTTGGTGACGTCATTAAGTTCACAAAAATTTGTCAATGCTTTAACAATCGCAAATAAAATGATAGAATAATAAAATTGGAAACGAATTATACGTTTTTGGAACCGTTCTTTTCATTTTTATCAAAATTAGTCCCGTAGGATTACTAAAAAAACGATTTCTGTCGGATCGATCACGTTTACTAAAGGAATTGCGTCATTTTGATAACAAAAATGAAAAGATCACCCTCAAATTACTCTAAATTCATCAGTCACTTTAACTTAAATCATTTCCGTAAAGCTTTAGTTGCGAAAAAAAATTTTGAACTTGGTGACGTCATACGGTTTATTAAAATTTTCCAATGCCTTAAAATCCATAAATGAAATGATTGAATGATAAAATTGGAAGATTTTCGAAGCCGTTCTTTCGATGCCAATTTAGATATGGTCCATTTCAGTTAAATTTAACCATGCTTCATTACTTATGAATTTAAATAATTTCCGTTTCTTTGGCTTTATCTCTTGCATTATTACACTTATGTAAATTTTAAAATTGCAGTTTGTTTTTTTAGAAAGGAATAGAAGATTGATTTGTTTTGAATAGAAGAATTATTTAATTTTTTAACTTTGACTTATGATCAATTGTATTTAAAATAGGGTATACATTTTTTTCAATTGAGGAGAGAATCGGCTAGAGAGAATGCTGTGTATTATAAATATATTAAGAAACTGAAGCAAAAAAATTGACTGATGGGATTACTTTAATGGCGGTCAAATTATTAATTTAATGGTTTATCTAATATTTATAAACAAGTCTCCGTGGTTACAAGTTGGGCTTACTAAAATGGAGCCATGCTTCAAAATTTAATGCCTGTGATATCTCTAGGAAACATATGTTAATATGTGATTCAGTACTCAATGATTTTTTCAAACAAAAAAATTGCAATTTCAAAAAAAAAAAATATTATGAAGTCTTTAGAAAAATTTGACTGTCTTGCTAGATCAGCTCCTGAGCAGTTTACGTATTATTAACAATATTTCATTTTCGATTTATAGAATGCAATTTAAAAATCTTTATTGTAGTACATAATTAATATGTTAAATCATTATTTTCGCTACATTCGTCTGACTTATTTCGTTTACAATTAGATAATTATGGTTATTTATTTTTATGAAAATTTTCAACGTATCAGCCCAAAAGGACATATCATTAAAATATAGTCTTCTGGCTTAACACACCAGTAATAAAAATATTACAAACACTACGCTGATGTTAATAAAAAGAAAATTTTTTTTCGAAAAAGTTCAATAATTACGAAAGTTTAACTTTATGTGATGCTTTCACAAAAGCTCGTGAATTATGTTGTTTTTTGTTGGCAAGTTTCATTAAGCTCTCAAGGTTATCTATACCTATGAGAAAATAATTCATCTTTGCATTATATGGGGTGATGTTGTGTTTTCCAAGCTATTGTTGTTTCAAAAGTTTAAATTATATAAACATATATTTATTTAACTAATTAGTGCTGCGCATAGTGTTAAACTTGCATTATACCTACTGATGAATTAAACAATTCTACTTTTGTCTAGAGTTCTATTCCCTATTTCAAATACAATTAATCATGAGTCAAAATTAAAAAATTAAATAATTCTTTTATTCGAAACAAATCAATCTTCTATTCTTTTCTAAAAACAAACTGCAAATTTAAAATTTACGTAAATGTAATAATGAAAGAGATAAAGCCAAGAAAACGGAAATTATTTAAATTCATAAGTGATGAAGCATGGTTAAATTTAACTGAATTAGACCATATTTGTATACATTCAAATAGTATAATACTGTAAATTTTACCTACAAAACTAAACACAAGGATATGGGAACTATAATTTCCGTAGTTGCTAAAGGCAGGGGTGTAGCTACCGCCGTATCAGCCGTATCAATGATACGGGGCCCCCGGGCTACCGAGGTCCCTAACGTGTGTAAGCAAAAATTAGTAAAATGTTATGCACAATGTCACTTGATCTCGTGCTTCCCGGGAAAAAAACATAAAAAACTGTCATACGTGCCTATAATAGAGTTTTCACTTCAGAAATGACAAAAGTCAAAAAGCAACCCCTTTTTTTCCCGGGTTAAGCGTGCGCCCAAAAGTTGGCAACATTGATAATTTCAAAAATGAGACTTCGATGGGGCAGGAACGGCTATCAGACTTGTCTATAAAGGCAGAAATTTTAGAAAAACTGTCTTCAGCTATAGATGATTTAATAAATCAATTTGCCGGAAAAAGGCAAGAAAAGTGTATATTTAACTTGAATTGTTCGGCTAGGCTCAATTTCTAGGAGGAAGCGATAACTTATAACTTATAATCAATAAATATTTATTTTAATTTAATGCAACCATTTTTGTTTCTTTTGTGAGAAATCTTTACCCTTCATTTGTCCCCCCCCCAACTAATTTTGATACAGGGCCCCTCCAAGGCACGCTACGCCACTGACTAAAGGTATCCAAATTTTCGAAAATTCAAAAAGAAGGCCTAAAAAATGTCAAGATGTTATAAAAAAAAATTGTTCATCGCGGTTAAACTATCTTTTAAACCCTGATCTCAAAATTTTCAAACTAAAAAAAGTCTTGAAAACAATTATTAAAAATATTTATTTTCTCTGATATCCTCCACCAAAAATTTGACACCATACGCCCGAACCGGATGACCTCCTCGAGAGTCTTTCCGTTCAACCTGATATAGTTTTAGCGAATTTCCAGAATGGAAACTCGCTATTACAGCCACTGTCATGACACGACTTGAACCCGGGACTATGGCAGAAATTTGTTTTGAGGTCCCTAGGAACCGAAAATAATATTCACTCAAATTTATATATATATATATATATATATGTATATATATATGTATTTATATATATATGTGTCCGCACGATAACTCTCGAACGAAATGTCCTAGGTTTTCGAAATTTGGTGAGAACGTTGGAAGTCCAAAAATCTTGGATGAGTTCTTCAGCCAGACACGTCGGATACCAGGAACATGGTTTTTGTTCTTGCAAAAAATTAGTTTTTTGCCAAAATTTCCACTTATTCAAAAATTTTTGCGAATTTTTTTTACACCATTTAAAAGAGAAGAAAAAATTACATAAAAAAGGTCTTTAAACTTTTTTTCTATGTCAACTAGTTTCCGAGAAAAAGGATGTTGTTTATAATGTGATCATTTTATCGTATAAAGTGTGAATCTAAGCACAGTCTGAGAACATATTCGATACAATATGGATATTTTGTATATAACATAATATATATTTTGTTTATTGTGTTTAGCATATGAATCTGTTCTGTAAAACAGAGAAGGAAACATAGTGTTCATAGGTATATATACCTATATATAGCTTTTTATTTTGTTTGGAATATGAACACCTGGAATGAACACCATATTTCCTTCTCTGTTTTGCAGAACAGATTCATATGCTAAACACATTAAACAAAATATATGCATAAGATATCCTTTTTGATACGATCACATAACTGTGATACATGTATAAAGGTACAGGACCATTTCATTATCCGTACTACCATTATGCGTACGGTTTGTGTGTGTTGTATATACATATACAGTCTACGTGAGAAAATTTTTAATGTAAACAAAGATTTTTATGTAAACAAGTATTAAATTTTTAACATATACAGGCGATTATTTTGAAAGTTAACATAAATATATGATAAAATTTCCAGAATGGAATTCAGCTATTACAGCCACTGTCATGACGCGGGAGGCATGACCTGAGCCCGGGACTATGGCAGAAATTTGTTTTGAGGCCCCTAGAAACCGAAAATAATAGTCACTAAAATTTATATATATATATATATATATATATATATATATATATATATATATATATATATATATATATATATATATATATATATATATATATATATATATATATATATATGTGTGTGTGTGTGTGTGTGTCCGCGCGATAACTCTCGAACAAAGTATCCAATTTTTACGAAACTTGGTGAAAACATTGGAAGTCCCAAAAAATTGGATGAGTTTGTCAGCCAGACACGTCGGATGCCAGGGACATTGGTTTTGTTCTTGAAAACAATTAGTTTTTGAAAAAATTTCCACTTATTCAAAAATTTTTGAAAACTTGAAAGTCGTCCAAGAATGGAATTCAGCTATTACAGCCACTGTCATGACGCGACTTAAACCCGGGACCATGGCAGAAATTTGTTTTGAGGTCCCTACGAACCGAAAATAATATTTACTCAAATTTATATATATATATATATATATATATATATATATATATATATATATATATATATATATGTATTGAAATATATATGTGTCCGCGCGATAACTCTCGAACGAAGTATCCAATTTTTACGAAACTTGGTGAGAACATTGGAAGTCCCAAACCCTTGGATGAGTTCGTCAGCCAGACACGTCGGATGCCAGGAACATGGTTTTTGTTCTAGCAAAAAATTAGTTTTTTGCGAAAATTTCCACTTATTCAAAAATTTTTGCGAAATTTTTTTACACCATTGAAAAGAGAAGAAAAAATTACATAAAATACCCCTGTCGCAGCATCCTGCATAACATAGCGAATTTTCATTTACAAAAGTACGTTTTTCTCGGAAACTAGTTGATATAGAGTAATTGTAAATAAAAAAAAACCCTCTTTATGTGACTTTTCCGCCTCATTCCGCCAAATTTTTTTCACTAAAAATGTCCAAAACCCCGTAAACGTTTTCACGAAATTTCTTAAAAATAAGATGTCTCGTTCTTGAGTTATCGTGCGGACACTTACTAAACATATATATAAATGTGTCCGCACGATAACTCAAGAACGAAACATCTTATTTTTAAGAAATTTCGTGAAAACGTTTACGGGGTTTTGGACATTTTTCGTGAAAAATATTTGGCGGAATGAGGCGGAAAAATCACATAAAGAAGGTGTTTTTATTTACAATTACTCTATATCAACTAGTTTCCGAGAAAAACGTACTTTTGTAAATGGAAATTCGCTATGTTATGCAGGATGCTGCGACAGGGGTATTTATATTTTGACACACAACGGTGTTGTTTATAGAAAACTACAAATCATAAACCGATGACTTAGTGTAGATTTTTTACATCAGTTTCAACAACCAATACGATCCGATACTCGTTATAATCATTAAACCGTTAAATAACAAACCATAATCGTAAACGTATAGAGCACGTCAAGGCCACTCAGAAAACATAATTACCGATCGTGTAATTGATGTATTTGAAAATATTTTCGAATAAAAGTTGATTTAATTGGCGATATTTTATATTTGCTGCAATTATCTCTTATTTACGATAATAATATACAGCTGAACTCTTTTTTGTGTAGTGGATAGAGACCGCATAAGAAAAATCGTACAAAAAAAATATATCAAAAATATCATAAATAGCTATAAAAAGTATAGTTCGATCCAGATTGTACAAAAAACTTTTTTTATACGGTTGGTTGGGACCGCATAAACCACTCAAAACGCTCAAAACTTAGAAATTTCCTTAGAAGTTGCTTCTATAAACAAGATAAAGCATTAATTTACACGTAGAAACATTTTATTTCAATTTTTTAATATTATGAAAATTTTCGAAAAATACATCTTTAACAAAATTAAATGATACAATAACTTATGTTCTTATGCAATGTATTGATTAAATGCTTAAAAGCCGTTAAAAAGTATTTTTATCAAAGAAAGTTACTATAGTAATTGTTTAAGTTTCTTACTGCCTCCTGATTTTGATTCACATTATGCATTTTAATGGCTATTTTTGACAAACCACATAAAAAAGGACCGCATAAAAAAAAATTCAGTTGTATAGTTATATTTCAATATTGGAATTATTATATACTTGAACTGATATTTATAATGTATTCCGCCATAATATTGTTCATTAAGATAGTTGGTCGATAAAACGATTTTTTCAAAGGATTTTAAGGAAACTTCTCTATAGATATTTATTTAATTCAATACCAAAATAATACGAGTCTATTCCGATTAAAATTGACTACCCCAATTTTGAGGAAAACGATTTCAAAGTTTTGTAATTTTAACACGAGCTCTTATGGGAAAACTTTTTTTTTTTAATAAAATGTGAAAACGTGTGAAAGGAGTCTGATAAAAATTTAATGTTATAAAATACAAAGTTACAAACCATATGTATTTAATAAGAAATAAAATTATTCACCACGCCGTTTTTGAAATATAATTTATCAACATCATTTTACAACGTTTTCACTATACTTTTTCAACAATGCTTTTATATTGCTACAACATAAGCGCGCGGAAATTAAAAAAAAAACAAGTGATATACAAATATAATAACTGAAGAATATTAATACATTATTTAATTTTTGATAAAAGAATTTGTTTTTGAGATATACTTTTGTACCTGACTATCTCAGAGCAACTACGTTAATAATTTCTGGACGAAATTGGAAAGTTTATGAATTTATCCTTCGAATGATCAGGAACAAAAAGTTCAAAAAAAATTTTACGACAACGCCCGCAAAATACAAGTGATAAAAATCACCAATAAATTCAAATAACACAAAGAAATAAAATTAAAATCAATAAAAATATAAAAATTAAGTTTGACTAGTTTCGACCATATTAAAGGTCATTTTCAAAAACAAGCAGACCCAAAATCGTAGTCAGAAAAGCGACATTTGAGAAAACGTTTACAAATTGTTAAAAGGTAAAAATTTTTAATTATTTTGAACTTTTTGTTCCTGATCATTGCAATTTCCCCGCAGTTGGACTTGATTTGTTTAATTATCCTTCGAAATTTAACAGATGTTGATATTAGGGAGTGCTATAAAATTACTAGTGGAGATGACGTAATCTAGATGAAAAATAATGTACATAATTTTGCATCATTATTTTCTCAATTGCGATGCATATTATTTAGTACATTATTATTTTGTACTTGAATGTTTATGATTATGATGCAGATAATAAGTTGTTTATTTTTATTTGCAATATCATTTTATTAATCTGAATTACGGTTACAAGTTGTTTTGTATAAAAAAGAAATAAAATAAAATTAATAAGTAAGAACAGACCAAAACACAGAGTACTTACATCTTTATTTATTAATGAATACGTATATAAAATAGGGTACTTGACTGTGTTTGAAATTCGTGTTAAATGTTAAATAATTTAGTCAATCAAAATTTAAATAGTTTCAATGGTGGGATGCAAAAATATTTGGTAATTAAATAGAAATTATGTTTTGAATATCCTTACTTTTTTAACAGCGATTCGAATGATAAATACGCCGTTACTAATGACGTCACAATTTGTAAACAAACACATCAATTCTGTGTTAAATGTTGAATAATTCAATGAATTATCATTTATCTAAATTGTTTCAATGGTGGAATGACAAAATATTTGGTAATTATGTAGAAATTTTGTTTTAAATATCCTTAATTTTTTTTAACAACGATTCGAATTATAAATGCGCCGTTACTAATGACGTCACACTTTGTAAACAAACACATCAATTCTTGTAAAATTTTCATCGGTGAATCGAAATTATGTTTGACATGTGTTGAGCATGACATTGACGATTGCTTGCTTTCAAATTGTGACGTCATTACAGTGAATCGTTTTTGACAGATATTTTTGGATGATTTTTACAAAGTTTAAAAAAATAAGACCTTAACTGATGTGCAGAAAAAGGTGTTCAGAATACTTCGGTTTACAATTTCAGTCAAGTACCCTATTATAGCCATTACAAGTATAGGAATAGATATTAATATTTATATATATATATATATATATATATATATATATATATATATATATATATATATATATATATATATATATATAATATATATATATATATATATATATATATATATATATATATATATATATATATATATATATATATTTATTAATCTATTCATCAGTAAAATAGTTTGGTTTATTTCGACTCAAACGACGCTTGGGACTACAGTTAAACCTGGACATGCACCAAATCAAGGAACGGATAGATTTATCGTTTCGATAGGTACAAAAGCAAATTCCGTCCGTCACAGAAACATCAAACGGGGGAAATCAAATTCGGAGAAAGGCCACTAGCCCAAAAAGCCCTTCGATTTGGATGAAACGTGAAAATTTGTGGTCCCCGACACCTCCACCATCACAAATTCATTCAAACTATTTTTTAAAAAAATTTTTCCAAAAAAAAAAAAGAAGCCAACGTGTTACATAGATTAAGCACTAATTGAACCAGTGGCGTCAGAAGAAATATTGTCCCATTTGTTAATACTAAACATCCGACAGGTTTGACAATGTTATTAAGTTGTATAATAACTGAAACAATGTTGTTTTTATGAGGATTTATTACTTCAAACTCTTTAGTTTAATTTTAATGATCGTTTTGAAAAAAAACCAACATTACACAAACTTTGTTTTTATTTTATGATTAATCAGTTTCATACACCAGTATTAAAGTTATAAATTATTTAAACTAGTTCCTTTGTTCATCATACAAAAACAAAAGAAAAAAATCTGGCGTGTAGTCAACTGTTTAAAAAAAAATCAATAATAATTGAATTTTTAATTGCAAACAAATAGCCATTGAAGTCATGGCGATTCAGTGGCGGAACACATGCATAATTTTCGCGACCTTTTACAATTCATTTACGTTGCCGGTGGGTGCAAAAAGGGAGGGGGGTAGACAGACAAGCTATTATAAGTTTACATTATTAATACAATACCATAGAAAGGAAATCAATAATGAATGAGGATCACCCCTGATGTCCCCTATTGTTGAGCCGGAGCCATCAGTGTGGATGGGTTGAGCGCGCTTTTATTTAAAGCTTCATGTGTGTGGGTGTAGTATGTACATGTGTGCTTTGTTTGTAAACTTGCTTCCTACTTACTCGTGTGTATGGTATTAAATGACATTCATACCGACTAAATGTCACTCACCTTTATGTTACGTATCAAAATTGTCCATCATAATATGATACAGAGTGGGAAAGAGATGTCACTAACCGCTCAGACCCCACTAAAGAAAAAATTGTGAGTATGCTCAAAGAGGTCTTCTAGTGTAGAGGGTAAAAATTCCGTTTTTTAAGGAATTAATAAAAAAAAAACTATTAATATTTTTTGGTCCATTTCTTTATCGTCTATTAAGGGGGGTGGGGTCCTCCAGACAACAGGCTTTTAAGAAACTAGATACATTTATTGTATCAAATGAAGTTACATAGTATAGTACATGTTATGGTGTATTCACTCATAAATTTTTATGCAAAAAAAAGAAAAAATGGTGACGCTACAGCTGTTCTAAGTTGACTCTTTTAATTTGCGCCGTGGAATGCCCAGCCTCTTGTAATCAACTGAATTCAATCGGACAAAAAAAATTTATTAAAATAAGTCATTACGCTTTGCATATACCTATTTGTGATAAGAAAATTTTTTTTCACAATTTAAAATCAAAAAGAAAAAAATTTCACTTTTTTTTATAAACAAATTGTTATAAACAACATTTATAGTAATAATTTATGCAAAATTTTAGGTATATGCAAAGGCCAATATCTTAAAGAATATTTGTACAAAATTTCAAGTTAATACCTTAATAACTTATGTTCCACGGCGCGGAAAAAAACCTGTTTTAAGAAAAACGCTATTGAAAAGTAGAGTTAAAAGCAGTTTATCGTTATCTACGATAGTCATTCTGTTGGGATTAAAACATTAGAAATATATTCCTTAAGGTTCAACTAAACTTTTAAAGCAAAACAAAAAAATGAAAAATTTGAAAGTTCTGGAGGACCCTCCCTCCTTAATTGATATTTTTAGAGCACATGAAAAAAATTTCAAACAAACAAAAATGACAATTCAAGCACTTACAGCGATTTAAATTGGCAGGGTGCGAAGTATATAGTGGGGACAATTAAATCGAGTGCAGCGTGAGTAGTGGAGAAAACAAGCATTAATACGGGCTCATATGTGTTTATAGTGTAGTAAAAAATATTAAATAAAAATATTTACATTGATCCACTGGGATTATAAACGCAATTACAACTAATACGTCGTTCCTTATTTATCTGTCAACAGTATTAACGTCTACACGTCAATCCATAAATACAAAATTAAAAATATTTTTTAACTCACATGCAATGATGTTTCATAAGGAGTTAAAGTTATTGATGTTTATCTTATGAATGACTCTACATTCAGCTAAATGACTTATTTCTTAATTCTCGAATTTCACTGACGTGCTTCACCGTCACCAGCAACTTTTTCCTCTGCATAGTCCGGGGTTGGAAGGAAATACTGTCTTGATAATTTTATTCATATTAACGTCGAAAATTGTTTCATTACTTTTTTAATACAACTATTATACTTCATCCACTATTTTATACATCAAATTGTTCAAATTTATTTATAAAAAAAAAATTAATTGTAAATAGTTGTAAAGTTGTATTCAGATTTTATGGTTTTTTTTTTTTTTAAATATTTCCACGGTTACCATTATTTATATTCGTTAATGAGCCCGGAAAAATGTATATTATAGATGTCATCACGCACCCAGCCAATAGCCATGCAAAAAAATAGTGATGTGCTGGAATATATTTTTAAATTTAGTGTGCAATTTATTTGAATTCAGAGGTCAAATTATTTGAACTCTCGTGCAGAGAAAGTGAAATGCATTTTTGTTTCATTATTTGCAACAACAAAAAAACTTACCTTCCGGCATTTTGGTCGATAAATATTTTAAACACGTATTTAGCAAATTTTTATTATAACTATTTTTTTTTTTAAATTACTAAATAATGAACTTTTTTATATTATTTACTGTTTATACATTTATATTGCGACCACAATAAGTTGTGGTTACAGTAAAAAAAAAATCAAGAACTAAATACCTTAAAATCATCCATTAATAAAAACCTCAAAAATCTATTCATTTCTATAGTAGTATCATTTAAGTATCGGTTTTATATGGTGGCCACAATATTATGTAACATTGTAAACAGATCTAAATGTACTTATAACCTAGCGGGTATATTGGTCATAATATATCATTCATAAAACTTCTCGAGTTTTAGATGATTCACCGGTCAATGAATTGCACACCGGCTCTCTTATCCAGCCTTGGGTTTTAATAGCAAAATTTTTAGTGAAAGTTTTTGGAAAGTTTTTCACACTTGAATTTGCCGCTGAAACACGACACAGTACAACGCGTCTCCGGCACAGTAGAACCTCTGATTACGGACATCTGTCTTAACCGAACAAATTTTTTATCACGGTGGCATGCTATTAGTGATGAGCTAATGCAAGACCAAAACCAAGACTTGGCAGTCTTGGTCTTGTTCTTGCATTAAGAATCTTGGTCTTGGTCTCTAGAGCAGTTTAAGTCTCGGTCTTGGTCTTAGTCTTGCAGTCTTGGTATTGCTAAAAATCTTGCACTTCCTTGCATTTTTTTATTAGCGAATTTTTTCCTTCTAAACTCAGAATTTTCTCTCTTTACGGTATTAATTATACTTTCAAACTATTTAAATAGTTTAGCAAGACTCTTGCTTTTTTCTTGCTTTTGTCTTGGTCTTGCTCACTTGAGTCTTGGTATTGGTCTTGGTCTTGCTCTTGGTATACATATAGTCTTGGTCTTGGTCTTGGTCTCGCAAAAAATGCAAGACCAAGACTAATTTTGCTCATCACTACATGCTATGCATTCTTCACTCTCTTAAGCGGTCCCTCTGTGTTAACCGGACGCGAATACAGTATTTTTTAACGAAGACATACTAGTCCATTATTATCTCCATTAACCGGACGCGAATACGTCTAGTGCTTATGTATACCTACATATATGAGTTAGGTATAATTGTTCATGTTCTAACTTATTAACAATGATTTTAATGTGACGATGCATTTGTAAACGTTATATTTTGGTATAAATACCTAGATTCGTTCATAATCTTGATTTGAATTAAAAAACTAAAAAAATTTTGAATTAAAATTTTAGTTATATCGTATTACTTAATGCGGACACCTCTGTTAGCCAAATTTTTGCGTGACATTGCTGTCCGGTTAACAGAGGTTCTACTGTAATATTAAATATGGCCATTCCCAGAAAATAAGGAAACAGGATTACAAAGTGTGATTTCGATTAATCTTTAAAAATAAATCCAAGAACGTATGTACCTTTTCAAGTAATAATTGCCCTAAAAATTGAAGTTATTAACGTGCTCAAACAGTGTCTAATAAATTCTGACAACTGAGCTGAGGCAGGAAATCAAAAAGATTGTTCGACATTGCAAATTCCACATCTGCTGCTACATTATCCTACAATTTGCATTAAAAAAATTCATAGTACATGCACATGTTTTGTTCATGTTATTATGTAGTATAGTATAGTATAGCAAACGATAAGACAATAAAAAGAAGGTTAAAGCTATTCTTGTTTGTCTATCCTTGACATTCCAAATCAAATGACTTGTAACTTGCTGTGCCTGGTTCACAAGCACTAGAGCTATAAACTCTATCTAACTGAAACAGTTACACAAATTGCAACCTCATCTGATATCATTTACAATACATACATGTCATATGTACAAACAATGTCGCGTTATATTTATTAATACAGTTGCCAACAAAATATTTGCGACACTAAAGAAAAATAAAGTTCGCCAAGTGCATGTTAGACACTTATTAACTCAAAATTCCTCAGTAGTTACGAACTTTTTATGAGGAGAAAATAAAACATTTAAGTGTAATCTGCCGAAAAATAGACAAATTTTAGCAATTTTTTTTCGGATGGATAGGATGGGGAAATGGGGATGAATTTTTTTTTTACGATTAATACCACTATTTAACAATACAAAAATATTTTTTTATTCATTTTTATTTATTTTTTATAATTATTATAACTTTTTGAAAATAGTCTTAATTTGGTTGTCTTATCTCCGAAAGCTTCCGACACAATTTCGCCGAAAGTACTAGTTTGGATCCACGGTTAGTTCAAAAGTTATGGAGCAGTAAGACTATTCACCATTATATGAAGCTCAATATTTTGTAAACGAGTCTTAAAAACGAAAAATGATAAAGAAACCTCACAGTTCATCTTCATGGTGAAATTATAAAGGCTCCAACATTTTTTTCTTCAATCAAAACTCTAAAAAGTTGGATCTTTTATCGTTAGTGTTACAATTATTTTGTCTGCCACTATAATCACCGACATATTGTTTGTGTATTATGTACATAAAACATAATATATCGCGGGAAAAAAATAAACAAAAGCTCGCATACTGAATGTTACCAATTTACCCACTAACTTACGTAACATGTTTATTTATTTATTTATTTATTTATTTGTATTCATTCATCATTTTCTGTTTTTATTTTTCTATTTTTAGTTACCTTATGTTTTATTTTATTTCCAGTTGAATCTATTTTTAGTACAACACTTGCATGTCTCTAAAATTCTCTAATATTCATAAATTCGTACATATATAATTTTTTTTTCTATTGTTACAGTTTACCGCGTGGGTGGATGCTGTTATATTCGTGTTCAGCCTTGAAAACGAGTCGAGCTTCAACGCCATCTACAATTATTATACGAAAATGTCACATTTTCGTAATTCGGCTGAAATACCGTTAATATTAGTAGGTACACAAGGTATGTATCTATATCCTATCTACGTAGAGTCTTCTTAATTCATATCTAGAGTAGATGCTAAAAAGACCCCCCACCTGCCCCTTCTAGTCCCATCAGGGTAATGTCAGCGGTTGAAAAGAAAAATACACTGCCAATCAAGGGCTGGGGGGAAGGGTACAAAGCTTTCTCGTTTTAGTGATTTTGTGCTTAAACTACACTCTAAGAAAAAGGGGTCAAAAACGGGTAAAATAACTTAAATTTAGAGCAAAATTACTCTTCGCTCTGAAAATATGCACTACTATTTGTGTAATATGAAAAAGTTAGTGTATTTTTATATAATTTGTGTATAATTACTGTTTTTGTTTAATGTTACCTACACAAATAATACGTGTAACTTTACACAGCTGTATGAAAAATACAGTTAGTTCGGATTTTTACAATGTTTTTGGTTAATTTTTACATCACTAAATAATAGAAGCCATGCGCGCGCATATGATTTTAGGTATTTTAAAGTTATCTGTTATTGGATTGCTATATTATTTATAGTTACAAGTAATATTTTAGAAGGTTAAAAATTATGTTTTCCAATTAGGTGAGTTAAGCAAAAATATTTTTTGATGGTTTTTTATTAGTGTTTGATATAAGATATCTTATACAGTCTGTTTCAACGAAGTAAGAACATACCAAATTTAACATGGGAAAAAATTGTTGGGGTCAAAGTATGCTTCTTTTTTATCATTTTTATTTAGGTATCCATAGTTATTAAAATTTTCTTTAATTGCAAAAAAAAAAAAAAAAAAAAAAATTGAAAACAAAACAACAGGTGTCCAATTTTCTTTCTACTAAGCATTATTATTTATTAATAAATATTTAAACATTAGATTAATATTTATTTAGAGTTATCTCAATAAATTTACTGCTATTGTCTTTTAATTACTTTTAAACATTATTTTGACGCGATATTATTTAAAGTTTTGCTAAATATTTAATAATAATAAAATAAAGCACCCCTAGATCTTAACAAATTTTCCCTATATTAAAATTTATATGTTCTTAGTTGCTTGAAACACCCGGTATTATTAGCGCCATGTTGAAACAAGAATAACTTTAAGACAGAAATGAGATGAACTGTGTATCATTTTTTTATAATTCCCAATTCCTCTCAAAATTTTGACTGAAATGGAACTGGCATTATTAAGTCAGATATCGACATTTCACGATAGCACCGTGGCTACTACTATTCTGAATGCGATGAAATTCGTAGGGAACTGTCTAGAAACCAAAACCGCACAATTCCTAAAAATTTTTTTTCCCAAACACAAAACCAGAATTGTTCAGGAAGCTCTAAAATATAAAGTTTCACTTTGAAAGGAAAAAAATTGAAACGACACTATTGAGAATGGCGTTATTGAGAGTGGCTTGTACTATGTATTCCCAAATAAAAAATTTTCAGTTACGCCTATGGTGTCTATGTTTGTTGTTACAAAAATTTATCGTTATTTCATTATTTATTTAACTTCACACGATATAACATACTATATTGATTGACCTAATTTGGAGTATTTGTATGTACATATGAATCCATCCAGATGTCTGTACGTTAATGGCCAACCATATACATACTTGTGGCATTATCTATCTATGTATACAGCAGTCATGTTTTCCATTAGTACCTATATGAATTAAATTCGAAATTACATTTCAAATAATATCGATCCGATAATACTCTTGTTATGTATTTTGTTATATCTACTTTTTCTCGTAAAAGCTTAATTTCAAATAAAGCTAATCCGATCAGAGCTTTCATAATATTCTAACATTTCGTCATGTATCATTTATTAAGGAGATGTTTTAGTCTTCAAAAATTCCGGCTTTTTTTAAGAATTCATAAAAGAAACCCTACTTTTTACCGTCTATTTATTGATGAAAATTTAAGGACTTATATCGATTTAAATACAACCACGCAAAAAAAGTGATGTATTGGTTGACATAATTTTGGGATTTGTTTTCATCTGCAACACAAAAAAGAAAAATATTCTGATTCAGAAAGGTTGCAATTTGGGCAGGAACTACAATGAAAAATAAAATTTAATCATGCGTTGAAGGAAGATGCGAAATTCGAAGTCGATTGGACAACTAGAACTCGAGATATCATATCGACCAGTTTGAAAAATGTAGTTTTAACTCGGCAATTCCCAAGCCGCGATCTATCGACAAAATATTCTTATTTTGTGCTAGCTTTTATTTTCAAGTACTCAACATATAAAAAATAAAAAATTGAAAAAAAAATACCCTTTAGTTTTTTTTTAAATGCGTGTCAATTATAGCTCATACGAGCCGTTATTTGTAATATAAATGATAAAACGGTATGAAATTACCGGCAAAAAATCACTTTCATTATAAGCTTGATTCTTAAATAATAATTTGTTATAACAATAATAACAGTACCTACTCTTTAGTCATTTTTATAACAGCGAAAATACCACAAGGTACACTCACGCGCAATAAAACAGCAAATCGTTTGAAACAACAGAATTAATTTGACCGTTCACATAACTTCAGTGTTGCCAAATTAAAACCATGAATACTACTAAGTATTAACATTTTAGTTGTAACACATTTATTTTTAAAATTTGTTATATTGTTTGTAAAAGAAATCACAAATCACTGTCACCTAGAGGTGACACTGGGAATTCCCGAGTTAAATTCTAGACTAGAATACTGCCATAATTAAATTTTTTTTTCTTTTTTTCAGATGCTATTAGTGAAAATAATCCACGTGTGATCGATGACGCACGCGCACGAAAATTAGCGAATGACTTAAAACGGTGCTCTTATTATGAAACATGTGCCACGTATGGGCTGAATGTTGAACGAGTCTTCCAAGATGGTGAGTACATACTGTTGATTTCTTTTAACAATAATTGGGGTTCTACTGTACTGAAACATGTTTTCTTACGAAACGAATACAACATCTTACGTGTTACGCATCACAAATTTGACGAAGTATTATATGAATTTACGTTATGTTATGTTATGTACTTATGTGACTAATATGTGATCATTGGCATATAAAAGAAAAAATATGGGTCAAACGCCGAAAGAACCTTGAACCATAGTGAGGAGAAGCTTTACACTGATTTATTTTATTGGGGCATATGTATATATGCGATTGTGTGTCCTCACTTGAATTATTAATAAAATTATTCCGTTTCAGTGATTTTTATGTTTCCTCAATTTCCATAGAATGATTACTTCGAGTAGCTTCTTAAGTCTTTTAAAAAGAATATTTTGATTTCGTATACGATTAATGTCAGACTTAGTGAAATAAATACCCAAAAAATGGAATTATGTTTAAGGGGAACACCACTGTTAGGGGTTTATTTTCCCAATTTTTGATGTACTTTTATTCGAACATACAGGCAAATTTTCAATCGTATTGTTTTCAAAATTGTAATGCACCTATGCAACAAATTACAAAGTGAAGATATTTTTTCACAAGTTGTACAGTTATCTAACTCGGCAAGCCTTATTAGATATATATGGCGAATAAAAAAACACATATTGTGCACCTGTTGCATACAATATTTTTTGCAGTTCTCAATGACAATGAAAAATATTTATGAAAATTGGAAGAATTGTCCCAAATTATAATTAAAAGTTTGATAACTAGGTACATAAAAAAAAATTATTTTACATTAAAAATTCGTGGATAAAAGATTTCTTAGTTCTATTTCAAAGTACAGTAGAACTTCAATTAACGACCACCGTTGGAACCGGGACTGTGATGGTTAATCGAATTTTACGCTTTGGGGCGAAAATCAGAATGTTTAAAGGTTGATAATATGTATTTAATATTATTATATTTTATTTTGCAAACTTATTTATACAGAATGTTTAGTTAGAGTTTTTGGTGGGTTAATGGGCTCATTTTTAGTACTTTACCGTTGGAACCGAAGTTCTAAGTGTTACGATTACTGAAAACGGTTTTTTCACACATTTCTCCCATTTTTGAATTTTAAAAGCTTATAAGTACTTTCTTTGTTAATAAATTCCATAAAATTGTGTTGTTTAGAAGCAGAAGATATATCAAAGACACGATAAAAAATGAATTAATGCTACTGTGATCACAAGCAAAAAAATTATGAAGTTTAAGGGGTCATACACAATCAATGAAATAAGGAATAAGAAGTATGCCATCTAGTGACGTTGAATGGAACTTTAACTTAACTGCCCATAGGTATATGTATTTAGGTATTTTTGTACATCAAAATTCATGAAAAAATAACGTTCGTGATGACTTTTTTTGTCACTAAAGTGAAAAAAATCACGAATTTTGACGTACAAAAGTACCTACATATTTATATCTATGAGCAGTTACGTTAAAGTTCCACTCAACGTCACTAGATGGCATACTTCTTATTCCTTATTTCTTATTCCTTATTTCATTGATTGTGTAGACACCCTCAGAAGTGAAATTTTGAGTGTTTTTTTCAATTAAACAAGAAAAAATCATATTTCAGTAACCGCAACAGTTAGAACTTCGGTTCCAACGGCAAAGTATATCTCATTTCAGGTACAATTGATCATAAGAATTTTCGTTAAAAAATTAAATAATTCTTATATTCGAAACAAATCAATCTTCAGTTCTTTTCTAAAAACAAACTGCAAATTTAAAATTTACGTAAATGCAATAATGAAAGCGATAAAGCCAAGAAAACGAAAATTATTTAAATTCAAAGTGACGAAGCATACTAGAAATGGGCTCATTAATCCACCAAAAAATTTTGTCGTTCTTTCTACCAAACACCCTATATAAACTTAAGGTTACAATAAAAAAAAATCTTTTGCAATCATATTTTTTATGTTAATTAAAAAAAATTATTTTTTCTGTGGGATTATATGTGCATTTGTGAACTAGGTTTATATACCTAATACCAAAAACCGCATTTTTTTTATTTGGCATTGACGGATAACAGAAACTGACGGTTAATCGAAGTTCTACTGTATTATTACGATTACTGTTGTATAATTTATTCAAAAATTTAAAACATTTGAATTATTTTTTTCAAAACAATTTTTTCATAAGTATTTATTTAAATCTTTTAATTTATAATTACATAATTTAAAAAATAACAGCCTATTAATAGCAATATTGCAAATAGTTAGTAATTAAAAAAAATAAGCTTCTGTTATCAAATATGTACACATAATAGTTAAACCATTATACAATATTAAATTAATCGAAAAATTTCGACAAAGCATTAAATTGCGTATTTCACGTGAATCCCAAGTAAAATTTTAAGACGATTATATAACCGTTATAAAATTTATTCGGAAATTTTTAACATCAACAAATATATTCTTCGTAATACAAAATAGACAAAATCATAATTGGCTTAGTACTTCGATTTCTGACGCACCAAGTTTATTAATACGTATATTATAATTTAATTAACACAGAGCTTATTAGTGTGTGACTTTGTACAAAAGTAAATAATTTCGAGAATCAGTTCCAAATTGTTTTTAGCAGTTGACTAGAACACTTAACGATGTTGTGAATGAAATAATATTAATTTGTGTTAATTTAAAATAATTTTTGAATAATTAAAACATACATAATTATTGTGTAATATTTTTTCTACTTTTAAAAATGACCTTAAAAAGTTTACCCTACAAACGATTCCGGAAACGGTTCTTTTCAAATAAATACGTTCAACGCATTGTACCGGTGAAATCGTCAAAATATTGTTTGGATAAATTCCATCAATCGTTTGATACTGGTAAATCGCCGTCAAAATAAAACTCCACCAACATCATAATCATTTTTTTTTTTTATTTACAGCATGTCAAAAAATTGTTCAACAACGTCTATCGTCATCGGCGGTTTGTTTAACGCCGACCAGTTCACGGCCATCCACGCCAAATAATCATTTTGGTTTGGGTCCGCCACTGTCGGCGTCGACTACAACAGTCGCCTCGATACCGTCATCGCAACGGCATCCTCATCTGCCCAGCGGTGGGGGTGGAGGTGGTGGGAATGCAGTGGTTGTGGCACCGTCACCCACAAATGGATTCGGATCATCGTCTACAGGGTCTCCCGCATCTAATACGCACAGTAGTGCATCACCTAGTCATAATGCTCATACACTTTCGCATAAGGTTTGTACATTTTTTTTTTAGCGAATTTCCAGAATGGAATTCAGCTATTACAGCCACTGTCATGACGCGACTTGAGCCCAGGACCATAGTAGAAATTTGTTTTGAGGTCCCTAGAAACCGAAAATAATATTCCCCCAAATTTATATATATATATATATATATATATATATATATATATATATATATATATATATATATATATATATATATATACCATATGAGTTTTTTGAGAGTTGCCATTTCTATTACAACCAAATTTTTATGATAGAAATGGTATTGGAAAAGGTTCTTTTCTTGGTTTTCTTGGATGTAATGGAAATGTAACCAAGAAAAACACTATTGGTTGAAGTAGCCTCAAGTACATATGCATATTTTTATCACCTAACTGATAAATTAAAGAAAAATTAAAAAATTAAACTTGGGTAAAAAAACTTTTTTTCTCATTTATGTTGTTAATTAATGTATTAGATCAGTTTTATCGAAAAATTAATATATAATCCCATTTAAAAATCTATGAGTTTGTATCATAGCGCGAAAACCGTAAGAGCTATAAAGCTCCTGACTATAGCAATCGGTTGCCCCCGTCGATATCTACAACTCTTATTTGAGTAATTTTCCGATTAAATCAACGGTTTGGCTGTAATAAAAATGGCAACTCTCGAAAAACTCAGTATATATATATATATATATATATATATATATATATATATATATATATATATATATATATATATATATATATATATAAATATATATATGTGTGTGTGTGTGTGTGTCTCCGCATGAAAACTCTCGAACGAAATGTCCAACTTTTACAAAATTTGGTGAAATTGTTGGAAGTCCCAAAACCTTGGATGAGTTCTTCAGCCAGACACGTCGAATGCCAAGAACATGGTTTTTGTTCTTGTAAAAAATTATTATTTTGTCAAAATTTCCACTTATTCAAAAATTTTTGCGAAATTTTTTTACAGAATTTAAAAGGGGAGGAAAAATTACATAAAAAAGGTTTTTAAACTATTTTTCTATGTCAACTAGTTTCCGAGAAAAACTAATTTTTATAAACGGAAATTCGCTATGTTATGCAGGATGCTGCGACAGGGGTATTTTGGAATTATATCACATGTGTATGCTAATGAATGTTACTGCGTGTGCAAAACGTCCAGTGTTGATTTTGTCAATTATTTTTATAGCCACTGGTTGTACAAGTAATTAGCATGTTAACTTTAACATGAAAAATCAGTTTCGCTAAATAGTTGTTTAAATATTGCACAAACTTTTTTGTCAGTTTTAATGATTATTATTAAAATACCGTCACAGTGTGATCTGCCGAAAAATATTTTCGTGATTTTCGCGCTTTTTTCGAATGGATACGATGGGGGAATGGGGATGAATTTTTTTACGATTAATACCACTATTTAACAATACAAAAAATTTTTTTTATTCATTTTCATTTATTTTTTATAATTATTATAATTTTTTGAAAAAAGTGTCTTTAGAAAATGGCGGATATTGATGCCCACGATTGCGGCCGCAGTTTTTATCTGAAAAAAAAAAAATCAAATAGATTATCAATCTGTAGGTAAGCCGCTATGTACCTATGGGAGCTTTTTTTTGAAATCTTCCTATTTTTTCCCACGAGAAACTATAAAAAAATTTTGTACTTTTTATTCAAACCCCCGCCATTTTTTCAAATTTCAAAAATAAAGCTCCCATAGGTACATAGCGGCTTACCTACAGATTGATAATCTATTTGATTTTTTTTCGGATGAAAATTGCGACCGCAATCGTGGGCACCAATTTCAGCCCTTTTTCAAAAAATTATAATAAATATAAAAAATAAATAAAAATAAATAAAAGAATATTTTTGTATTGTTAAATAGTGGTATTAATTGTAAAAAAAAAAATTCATCCCCATTCCTCCATCCTATCCATCCGAAAAAAATCGCGAAAATTGACTATTTTTCGGCCGATCACACTGTGATGGTACCTTAAAGCAGTTTCCTAATAAAAACTTTACATTCTGGTGTGGTTTCGTTTTAAAAATTTGTCAAAAAGAAGATTAGGTGATTTGGTTAGATAATTAATTAAAGGGTAAAGTAAGCATTTAGCATAAAAGAAAAAATTCTTGCCCGATGAGGAAACTTCCATGGGTTCGAAACGTCGCAAATAAATAGTCATTTTATATCAGTAACTGTTGATGATTTTTTCAACAAAACTTTATTTGAAAAATTTAATAATTTTTTATTTATTGTACTTTCACGAATATTGTCCTTATGTGTTAAAAAATTGACTTCATTATTGGTTAGCATTTTAAAAAATAGACCAAACAGGGGAATTTAACAAAAGTTTTAGAATATTCTATTCGGAAATTAGTCAAAACATATCGAAAAACTAACTTCACTATTGGATTAGCCATCAAAGAAATAGTTGAATAGCGGAATTTGACAAAAGTTCTAGATCATTCTATCTAGAATAGATGTCAAAAAATAAACTTTACCGTCAGGTAGGTCATCCGAAAGGATGGCTAGATAACGAAAGTTGAGGAATGTTCATGAATATTCTATTCGAAAACTAACAAAAATATTGAATAAGATCAGCTAATGGGAACTAAAAAAAATTTTAAGATAAGGAAGAACATAAAGGAAAGGTTATATTCAACCTGTCGATTGCAGAGCGATTTTGGTCGATCTTCTAATTTATAAGTTGATAGTAGTGATAAAACCTTACCAAAAAATCACATCCGGAAAATAAGTCACATTTTCTGCACGAACTTGGCTTTTTTTAGAGAAAAAATGAAAATTTGGCACTCAGATTACCCAAATTTCACCAACAGATCTAATTCATATCATTTTTGTGACTATTAACTTAAAAAATAAAAAATTGAACCTGATGACGTCATCACGTATATGAAATTTTTGAAAAGCTCCAAAAACTATAATTTTGATGCTAGAAACATGAAATTTGCTCATTAAATAAGTTAGAATCTGCATAGTATAAAATATTGAAGACCACTGATAATTATATTATTTATGTAAAATTTGATATTTTCCGACGATTTGGGATTGCGGCCCGCACTTTGGGAACCCCCGGTTTAGTGGTAGCTGTGATCAAGGCGCAACGATTACTTATAATATTTTTCATATTTCATTTTATTGTTAAAAACTGATTTGTTACATTTATTGCCAACGTATGTAGACGATTCCGCGAGTAAACGTATGCTAAAAAATGACTACATAACCGTAACAATATACAAACGTGTGCACGCGCTTGCAAACATCCTATGTAATCACAGCCTTAATGATCTTAATGAATTGCTCCACAGGAAGTATTAAATATGTCCGTTTCGGGACGTCAAGTCCATACGTTATCAGCATCCAGTCATCATTTACATCGACACGCCGATAAACACGAGCCGCGTCTAGATGATAAATGGAGCTCAAGTTCATCCACCTTGGGCGGTAGCACTGGACATATGACGTCCTCCTCGCAAGCATTTGTCATTCAGACAATACCAACGGAAAATAACAATGTTGCCAAGTACACGGCGCCGCAAGGTTTCGACAATCTTCAACCCCCACAACAGATCACCGCCACCACGAAAGATGGTAAAGATTTGCCTACACCGAGCAGTACACCTACCACGTCACGAAAAAGTCGGAGAAGATCAAATCTGTTTACGCCGTCGAAAAAGGGGGATGATAAATTGAAGAACGGGGAGTTGGGAAGCGGCCGAGCGATACCTTTGAAGCAGGGGTATCTCTACAAGCGGAGTAGTAAAACGTTGAATAAAGAATGGAAAAAGAAATATGTAACGCTATGTGACGATGGAAGACTAACTTATCACCCTAGTTTGCATGTAAGTACCCCCGCCCCCTCACCCTTGACGTACTATGTCAAATTCTCGACAATAATGAAATGAATTATTTCTCGCTTTGTGAAGGATTATATGGACGACATTCACGGGAAAGAAATCTCACTTCAATACGTAACAGTAAAAGTACCGGGACAGAAACCCCGAGGCTCCAAGTCAATTATCACCGTGGCCAGTTCAAACGGGAGCGCGACCATTAACGAAGGCCTGGGTGGACTCTCCCTATCATGTAATTATTTTTATTGCTAGCCGAAACACTAAAATGGTGGCTCAAGACGTACTAATCTCAAAAACTTTTTTTATAGCATTTGATTCGCTGAAAGAACCAGGTGCCCGTTTTGTGCAACCAGCCAGCGGTGACGAGGGAATGGTAGTTTCAAATAGTAATTCATTTTTAAACGGGGAAACCAAAATGGAAACGCCGAATGTTAAAAAACGGCATCGCAGAATGAAGAGTAGCGGTGTTAAAAACTCCGAATTTGATGGTAATTATAAATACTTTTGGATCATTCCATGTCAGATCATCCAGGAGGTTTAAACTCAAAAACCCACCAATTTTATTTCACCATTCTGTAGCAAATTTAATCTAGTTTTTGGTGATATAACTCCAAATTTGTGTTTAGGAGTCAGACTCTAGTTATTGACCAAGTTTTGAACACATGTTAAATTTTAGAGAGTGGTCTAAATTTTTAATTTAGGGCTCAATTAAGGAGCTTCAATATGGATTTAGATTCAATCTATTACACATTTTTTACTCTGAAAAAAACAGTACAACTTGGACCTCTATAGCTTAATAAATTTATTACCAAAAACGTAAAACGATGCAGCATCCCGACGTGACCAGTGTCACGCTATTAACGAGATTTTTCCAAAATTTTATCTTTCTATAACTTAGGAATTAATCCAGATATTGAGAAAAAATTTGAAACTGCGGTCATTCCAGTTTCAAATCATCCAACCAAAGGATACATTGACACCCAAGATTGTCAGAAGGAACCACACCAAATTTTTTCCCAATATCTTGATTAATTTCTGAGTAATAGAATGACAAAGTTTTAGAATTGGAAAAACTTGGTCAATAACTACCCAGGTGACTCCTGAACCCAAATTTTTGAGTTATATCACCAAAAATTAGATAAAATTTTCTACAGGATGGTGAAATAAAATTGGTGGGCTTTTAAGCTTAAGCCCCCTGGATGATTTAACATGGTATGACTCTTTTGGAACCCACGGCAAGCATTTATTTTACCTTTTCGTCTCTTCCAGATTCGGATGTTTACGAATTTTACATTGTGTCGTTGGACAACAAACAATGGCACTTTGAGGCGGCCAGTAACGAAGAGCGGGACGATTGGGTCTCGGCAATTGAACAGCAAATTTTAAATTCATTACAGGGCAATGAATCTTCCAAAACGAAGCGAATCAACAATCCAATGGAGGCGACGTCAATACAAGCAATACGCGCGCGGGTTCCCGGAAATAGTTTTTGCGTCGACTGTGATGCAGCCAGTAAGTACTTCTTTTTAAGCAGACTCTACGTTCTTACGAAGTTGACCCAATACGGTCACTTCGTGGTTCCTCGTGGTTGGTGTTGTAATGCTATTCAGGCCTCAGCCAGCTTCAGCGAGGAACTTCGGCCTACTTCGGCGAGAACGTAGAGCCTGCTATACGGGCGATGGCAACCCAGGAACGATTTGACCAAAAATTTGCTTTTTCCCTTTTAGATCCCGATTGGGCAAGTTTAAATTTAGGCGTTCTTATGTGTATCGAATGTTCTGGTGTTCATAGGAATTTAGGATCTCATATATCAAAAGTTCGGTCTCTAGGACTTGACGAGTGGCCGTAAGTTTTCACAACTTTCTGGACTTTTTGGACCTGATACTAACCAAATTGTTTCTTTTTGTAGACCTGGCCACTTAAGTGTGATGCTTGCAATTGGTAACAAACTAGCAAATTCAATATGGGAGGCCAATATCGGTAATCATACGAAACCCACGCCAAATTCGAGCAGGGAGGAGAAAGAAAAGTGGATCAGATGTAAATATGAATCGAAGGAGTTCCTAGCACCGGCCATCACAGGCGTATCACTGGGTCAACAGCTAATCGATGCGGTCTGTCGATCGGATATGAAAACAATTTTAACAATATTGGCGCATTCGACTCCGGACGTGGTGAATACAATCATCAGTACGCGAGACCTAAGGACCCCGTTACATTTAGCTTGCGCGATGGGAAATTTGGCCGTTGCGCAACTATTAATATGGGTAAGTACTTCTAGCTTTTTGCCCAAATTCATTTTACTGACCGAAAATTCAATTTTTTAGCACAACGCCAATGCCAAATTAGTTGATCACGAAGGAAGAACTTGTCTCATGTACGCATTAGCGTCAGCCAAGGCGCACGTCACCGGAAATGGGGTCAGTTCCGAGCATACCGCCGCCACAACAAAGGGTCTGATCGAATTACTCTTGGCAAACGGGTGTCCTGATTTACAGAGTATATCGACCACGGGTACACTACCGCGACGACACGGAAGTGTGGGTCGACGAGAACCGGGTCTTTCGTCGTTCGAGAAACTCCCGTCAAGTGTTATATGAGAGAATATATGAAATAAAAATTTGATTTTCAAAATTATTTAACTTTGTTTTTGTATTTTTTTTTCCAAATATAATATGGAAGCGATCATTTTGTGATATTAGTAAATGTTTTCGTTTAGAGATCATTTTTATTTTTAGTAATTTTATAATAATTTCGGTTCATACAAGATATTCTTAAAATTGGCGCGAAATTTTGACAGTTAGAAATTAGGTTAGGTTTTAAGAGTATTTTGTATGAAGTCTATTAACACATCCATTGCTGCTCTACGCGAATCCGTGTATATTGTCGCACTAGTTTCAATGCCGGCGTCGTAGGTATATATTGCAGAATTAGTTTTTCTCTAGATCGTTTTTTTCTAAATCAATAATTTTTACTGACATGTTTCACTTTTTGATTTTCTGAGCATCTTTCTGGGGTAAATTCTGCTAGAAACATCTAATATTTGCGATGACACTCAGACCGTGACGCGGATGTCTCACTTTTTCTTCAGTAGGTGGCAGTGAACGTGTTAATTTTTGAACAACTAATATATTTTTATTTTTATGAGAAATTATATCAGAAAGATCTATTTATTTTATATTCAGTATCCGTTTCCACTAAAAAGAAACATTATATGTCAATTTTGAAAATATTAATCATATTTAGGATAAAATACAGGGTGGGACATTGAATGAATCTCTCCTGGATAAATTTTGCGAAAGATTATGTCTTAAAATATTGTTTTAGTGCAATTTTTTAAATACATAATAGAAAGAAACAAACGCCTGGATTAATTGAAACACTGGGTAATAATTTAGCATAAATAAAAAAAATTTTGAATTTTTTTTTATTAAAAATTTTTATGTACATAATTATTAATAAATGATATTGTAAAATATTTGTTAAATAATTGTTTTAATTTATGTATTGTTGTGTTTAGTACAAAAAAAATTGTAATTTTACAAAAAATTTAAAAAAATGATAAAATGTCATCGTACCATCATCGTATAACCTAAAAATAATTCTTATTAGGTAATTATAAAAAAAAAAATTATATAACCCAAAGACTGTGTACTGATGATAATCACTGTTCTATCTTGTCTCTATTTACAACACCACTTTTTATTTTCTCTAAAGAGTCTTAACGGCCGTACTAAATATTTGACGTTTATAACATAACCTCATTCAGATTGTATCCATGAATCTCAGTGTTACGGAAATAAAAAGTTGTTTTGTAAATTAACGTAAAACCATTGCCTTAAATTTTTAATTAACATCTCCTTGTCTTGATTGAGAAAAGTCTCGTCATGGTGTCACTTGCACTTAGTACTTATTAGTAATATTATGAATGACAACATTATATGTACATTTTTTTATATCACACAATTTTTCCCTTGAATAAAAATTGGTACATTCTAATTTATTTGTGGTTTTTGTTATTTATTTTGCCCAAATTGTTTTACAAAACTTCAAAAATATTGTCTTGGGAGTAAAGTAAACAGACTGATTTAATAATATGTTTTCAGAAGGTAATGAGTTCGATTCCCGATTATTGCAATAATTTTTTTTTTTTTACTTCGAGTTAACAACTGGTGTATCAAGTTGATTTTTGTTGTTAAGGTTCTATAGGCAGCGTGCGAAGTATATGGTGGGGACAATTAAATCGATTGCAGCGTGAGTAGTGGAGAAAACAAGCATTAATACGGGCTCATATGTGTTTATAGTATAATAAAAAATATTAAATAAAAATATTTACATTGATTCACTTTGATTATAAACGCAGTTGCAACTAATATGTCATTCCTTATTTATCTGTCAACAGTATTAACGTCTACACGTCAATCCATAAATACAGAATTAAAAATATTTGATGTACTTATTTTAACGCACATAGTCACATGAAATAATGTTTCAGAAGGAGTTAAAGTTATTGATATTTATATTAGTTATTGATATTGATATTGATATGACTCTACATTAAACTAAATGACTTATGCCAGCATTTCTTAATTCTCGAATTTCCCTGACGTACTTCACCGGCACCAGCAACTTTTTCCTCTGCATAGTCCAAGGTTGGAAGGAAATACTCTCTTGATAATTATATCCATATTAACGCCGAAAGTTGTTTAATTACTTTTTTTAATATAACTGTTATACTTCATGCAGTATTTTATTGTTCAAACTGAACAAATCAAATTGTTAAAATTTATTTATAAAAAAAATTAATTGTAAATAGCAAACATTTGTATTCAGATTTTACGGTTTGTTTAAAAATATTTTAAATTTTAAAATTTCCACGGTTACAATTATTTATATTCGTTAATGAGCCCGGAAAAATGTATATTATAGATGTCGTTGCCATCACGCACCCAGCCTTATCATGTCTGAGCGTCTGTATACTCCCGCTCAATTACTCTTCCATTTTGCATCTTTGACACGCACTGTAATGACGAAACGACCAACTGAAACTATTGACGTGATACAGCGTTGTGTTGCTGTTATCAGATTTCACTTGACATTGTACAGCGTCCATAACCGTTAAAATATAGTTATCCTTCTCATTTTTACATTTAAATCTCATTGGCGAAATATTCACTATTAAAATAGCATGCAATACGTCCTTTCCCTTTTAACTTGTGAGCCATGGATCCAAAATCTGACAAAATTATGAAATTTTGATGAAATTTGTTTTGATTAACTTGGGTTGATATTGATAACAATATAATGGGTTTCTGACGTAACGTCTTACCTTAGAAATTATATTTTTCAGAAAACCTAAAAGAAGCCATACTTATAATTAAAAAATAAATTACTATTAAAACCTTTCGTTTTTGAATTTTTAATTACTTTTCTAACATTACGCGTTTACCGTATGTTATGAATGGATACTTTGAAAATAGTTGAAAATGACAGGTGACGCTATCTGTCTTATTATTTTAAAAACTGCTTGGTTTGGTTCATGATTTGTATCTTGATTAGTTATGAAGGAAGCCGCGGGTATATGTTAGTAATCCCGAAACTCTTTTAAAAAGACATTTATGTATTATGCAGTGGATATTTTTCATTTTTAAAATTAATTCCGAAAATCGATAGAAAAAATTAATTTAGTATTTGTTCTCAAAATTTGCGCGAAAACATTCATTTGTGTCAGGAAAAAAATTAATATTTTGTTGTTAATTATTATTCAAAAAGCGCATCTTCTATTATGATAAGCTTTGGTGTAGCATAAGTAGATAGGTTAAACAATATACTGCATTTTTTTGGACGGTGTAAGTATGCTAGTTTATAAAAAAATTAAATTTTTTTTATAGAGTAATTATTTTTAAGCACTCTTTTCTACGGTTAATACATACCATATACTCAATAAATTATTTATTACTCAAAAAGCGCTTCTTCGATTTTGATGAAATTTGGTGTGCTGTAAGTACATAAGGTAAGCAATATTCAGTATTTTTTTTTGAACGGTGTAAGAACTATATTAAAAAATAAAATATATTTTTTATGCAATTGTTATGAATTTTTAAAATTTAGGGGAAAATGTCAAAAAAATATAAAATATAGTCACAAGTATTACCTGAGTTTTGGCGTCGGTTTTATTTTACTAGGTGTTATAGTTTTTGAGAAAATTGAGTTTGAAAAATTACAGCACTCACACATATTTTAGTTAATATTTCAAGGACAAATCAAGGTTAAGGGTTAATGACCCTATATTTGGTAATCACTTGGGGTACCAATGTCATTGTGGCGCCCCCTCTATTATTACCGACATCGGCTATGGGGGCCATCTCCCTAAGCTTATCTTGCTATAGGTACCCTTTCCTATAGATATTTTATCTATGAATATTGCGAGAAATTCTAGTTACGGAACCCTATTGTGAGTGTATCCAACACGCATTTGGTCGGTTTTTTATATTACTGTGACAATTTCACGGTTTAATGCGTTCCATTACAATATAATAATCGATGTGGAGTTTTATTAATGAAACGTGACTTAGCTATCATAATGGCTACTGAATTTAATTTTTACTTTTATATTATTCCAGTGAAAGTACACAAGATTAACGAAACTCTAAGTAAATAAATAATTATGATTACTCTATAAAGATAGAAGTGAACAAAATTAAAATATGATCCAGAAATTCTAAATTAGATTAAGTGAAAATATTCAATTTAAAATCACTGTGTAATTAAACTTTTGATTAAGTGAAAAAAATGCAATAACTTTCATAAATGCGCTCCCATATTAAACCCTTTCACTAGAAGTTTTAAATTACGTTAGAAAAATCTTTTTTTTTACTGTGTAAATATGACTTATAATAATATGATTAATGTCTTTTTTCTTTAATATACTTGGATAACTTTTTTATAGAAAAAATTTTACTTTCTACCAACTTTTACAAATACATAAATGTTTGGACTCACCTTTAAAAATTCTCTTAATCGTGCAAATTACTGAAATAGCTTAATTAAGATCATCCGATTATGAATTTGTTCGTTAATTATTCAATGTGGTTTTAAATTCTTTCAGTTTTGTCCACAGAAAGCTTTCCCTAACGGACCCCAATGATTAATCAAGTGTAGCATAATTTTTACATTGTAAAATAATCATTTTTCAAAAAAAAAATCGAACACCATTGATTTCTATAATTAGATTAACATTTTTGTTATTTTGTACAATTTTACACGGTCGATAAATTAACTTTTTTTGTATTTTGTGACACTAATTACAGTTTAAGAAAATGGGATTAGTGACTCATGCGTTGACGGTTGGTGATTATTATTACGCATGCTCCAACGGTACCACGAAGCCATATTGTTACGTAACGATGGAAAAAGAAATTTAAAATTTAAAAAACAGAATTTAATATATACCTTTGTAGAAACATCTGTTAGATATTCAAAAAGATTTTATTATTACTTTTACAATAAAATTACTTTCATTGGACTGTGATACGAAAATTATTATTCTTTAAAATTCAATTCTATATTTCATATATATGTATAATATAGAATATCAATAAAATAAATATTATTTCTTTGAGTCTTTGAGTACGTTATTCAAACATATCCGTTTATTGTTCACCAATCATTATTCATGCAACCAACGTACAACTAACATTGTTGACAATCAATTTTAAAATGAAAAGATGTCTGTTAGTGACGGCGCGAAATATGAATTGATAAATTTTTAAGAATAGTTTCACTTTAATTACGTCGACAAAGACACACTTAATAGTATTTTACAATATAAGTTCCGTAAGTTCCGTTTACTGATCGAGAAAATGTTGAAATTTTCTCGATTTCAGTAAATCTTCGAAATCAGTAAAGGCACTTAACGCATCATGTATTGTATAATATTTTTTGCACGATCGATTTAAAATAATTAAAGAATAAAAATATATTAAATAAAAAATTCGGATAATACAGATGAAATTTATATTTCTATGTTATGACATAGAATGCTATGAATAAATATTATAAATATTTATAGCAACTATAATACAAATCTTTGTAGTGTCAATATTTAATTGGCGTGAATATTTTTTTGAATTTTCTATTTAAAAAATTGAGGAAAATAGTTTGTTAAACTATAATATTAGTGAGACTAATGAAATTGATGAAGCATTTTAATTTTGGCTGCAAATTTATTCCCGTAAAATGAAAGGAAGATTATGAAAACCACAGAAAATTTTAATGATTGAACAGCCTTTTGAAATGTCAATAAAATATGAAAACTAATGGCAACAGTAATAATAATAATTATGTGCAAACTAGTGAAAATTTTCATATTAATCGATTAATTTTCCTAATTGTTCAAATTGTACTTTTAATTTCAATATTAATAAATAATTACAATCATTTTCGAGCTAATTTTACTTACCGCACTCCTATTCACTTACCGGACACCTATTTTACTTACCGGCTACCGCATTGTTATTTTTTGGTTTCCATGGATATAAACAAACGTTCGGGAAATGTAACTTACCAGCTTTGTGAACAGCATCGGTAAATTTTGTCAACATTGCCGAAAATAAAGATGTATATGGTGCCGCTTTTGTTCAAAATGTTTAACATAACCTAACCTACATTATAAACAAAACCATTAAATTTTTTGTTAATAGTTATGTATTTATAATTAATGTTATTATTAATACATACACACAATCGAAAAGAATGTATATTAATTATTATAAAATGGGTTTATTGAATTTTTATTAAATAACAATTACTGAATACAAATTAATTATTTTATACTTACATGCATATGTTTACACATTATGTATTCATAACATGTTTTTATTAAAATTAATCAAATCAAATTAAATAAATCATCTTTTTAATTTGTGCCATTTTGACCCATATATATTTGTAATATTTATATTAATATATATTTCGTGTTCTATGTGTATTTGCCTGCAACGTCACTCACATGAACTAGAGACACCACTTGATAGATTTGTGTATTAACAAAGTTTATAACAATTAAAATTCGAAATGAAAACAATAAAAAGATTTTCTGCCGCGTAAAATAAAAGGTAATTATTAATATTTACGAACTCACATCCTACGGAAGCTTTCTCTTTCGATGTAAAATTTTAAATAATTATTAAATAAAAAAAAATACCTGATTTTATTTATAAATAAACTTATTGAAAGTGATACAAATCTTAAAGAACATGGAAATATTAAATTATTTTCAAAAACGTACACAATTGATGCAGCAAACGGATCGAAATATGATTGAAAATGGATTAATAAGCTTTGTTTGTCAGTTTACCTGTCAAAAAACTAATTTTTTTTAAATATGGCGGGAGTGTTGGGAAACAAAAATTTATTTAGGATGTGTTCTGAATACAGGAAAATTTTTTCGAATTAATTCGATACTATTATTTATTAGTATACTTAAAAATGTTCCTAAAGGCGATACTTTAATTCAAAATTTTAAACTTCGCAGAAGAATTCAGTTTATTTATAATAATACATTAAACTCCTCATCAGAAACCATATTATTTGTACTTTTACATTACCATACACTTCACTTTGTGTTCACATATTATGAATTCGTTCATTTAGAACTGAAAGAGACAATTCTAAACAAAAATAATTCAGGTTTGTATACTAACCACGCATTGGAGTCTCTTCATTAAAAATGGATTATCTGTAAGAATTTGGCTTTAAAATATTAAGGACTATCGTTCTCTAATAATGCCGTAAAATGGAATAAATTGAAACTCAAAAATGAATTGAGATAAACTGAATTCAGGAATCAGTTTTTAACGTCTTAAAAAAAGTTTTACATTTATTTTTTTTATTAAAACCTTGTCTAAATACAATTTATTTAGTTTTCTTATGAATAATCTTATGTTCTTATTGATAAACTGCAAATTGTTATTTATATATTTTTCAGTAGATAGTCCCAAAGACTTGGAATTGAGGTTAAGCAATGGAAAAATGGTGAGTAGATTAGTAGGGACGTTACACCGAGTATAAAAGGGTGATATGAGATGTCTGAGAGGACGGATAAAAAATGTGTTTATTTTTTCAAAAATTCAGGAAATTTTTCAAAAATCATTTGTTGTTAATTAGAGAAATTGAAGACATGAGTGGATGAAGGTGTTATATAACATTTTTTTATAATTTTACAGTAGAAGGTTATAAAAGTTTCTATTTACATAATATACTTCCCATGCAATAGCACATGTTTATTATTGAATTTATATACAAAACTATTGGACGTAAGGAAACCAAATTTTAATAAAATTATGATACTTCAGCATAAAATATTTCAAAATTTGGCAAAAAATGAATTTTTAAAAAAATTTTACATAGGTAACACCTATGTAAAATGTCTTCATGTCTTCAGTTATTATACCTACAAGCATAAATTTTTAGTACCTATATTACTACAGACAGGGCCGACGAGAGGGTGGGGTAGCCGGGGCTGTAGCCCTGGGGCCCGTAGCTGTACTTAAGGGGCTCGGGAAGAAATTGAAGGAGCTTTTTTTTACTCATCAGATATTTTCTTAGGCAAAAAATTTTTAAACATGAAATTTATTCCCGGGGCCCGCCATTTCTCTCCACAAATAAAGAAGTAAGATAATTTTCTTCGCTGTATACGGAAAAGCACTAAATCATGGAATGTTTTGTAGTTCAGTAGGTACACATAGAGATAATAATGAACAACTATTTATCTGTTTTACTCAATTAGGATTAACTGTAGTACCCCAGCCCAAAAACATATCATTCCATCTTAAGGCTAATCCAAATTTACCGACAAAGTAAACATTCTATACAAACACACATTTCAAACAAACTCTTTTGATACAATAAAATAAAATAAATAGATGACTTTATTGCGGTTTAACATTCACCCATTTCTTTCAATTGCGCTGCTCACACATTGATGTAAGTATTGGTACATAAGTACACCACTTGAATATTTCCACTTTCAACTAAAATCACAAACAAATATACCGACCGGAGTCAAGTTCATTGTTTTCTCTATTAATCGTCCAATCACTCTCACCTCCATACAATTTTATTACATTTATTTTATTTAACTGTCAGCGCATTTACCGAAAATTTAAATCGGAAAAATCACTTCTCAATCAAACAACAAATTCCGTGTGTCAACCAACAATTTTAAATTTACCGCTCCGTATACCTACAACGTCAATTGTTTGGAATTTGTTCGTTATTTTAAATTTTGAAATCTGTTTTGTTGTGATAGTTTAAAATGTTTGTTTGTTAATTGGAAATTCAATTTACCTAAATAAAAATGATTATAGAGATGCAAATTTTAATATATTATGCAATTAAATAAATATATTATGTGTTTAAATTTAAAATGACAATTTATCGTGTAATGTATGTTTTAATACTGGTTTCTATTTCGATTGGAACGGTTTCAGTGCAAGGTAAGTTTCTAAAATTCTTGGCGCCAATTGTAACTTCTGTGATTATGTGTTGAAATGTAATCCTTCGAAAGTGAATTGGAAATTATTTGAATAATCAGTTCGTATCAAATAAAATCCCTTGATGAAAACGTGTTGTTTTGAATTTAATTTGAAGCTATATATTTGTCGAATTCATGATTTATCAATGATGTTAATTAAATTGACATTATGAAGCTCAGATTATTAGCTAATAAATTATTGAATTTCGTGATATACTTGTTATTCAAACAATTAACATTTCTTTTCGTGACTAATACTTACATTGTAAGATTTTATCACATTGTTTACAAGTTTATAAAAGTATTAATTGGAAAACGACAGTAAAATAATCCATGGAAATCAAAGTTCTTGATTTTTACTTTTCAAAAGTACTTCAGTTTTACCACCTTAATTAAATGTTTTTTTCATCGACTTAATTAAACAATTTTACAAAAATACAAACATAAAAACTGACCTCTTTTCCTTAAAAAATTATTGAATGTTATTTATAAACTACACAAAGTTTATTGCTACCATTATTATTTGTAGTGCAATGGCGCGAAAGAGTGTATGAGTGTACTCATATGTTTTCACCAACATTAATTTGACTCGAGTGACTTTGTGACCTTCTCTGCTAGATTTATTTCCGGAACTGATAAATAATTATTTTATTAAGCACTTTATTTTTTTTATATAGTTACAGTACTTAATGTTTTTTTAAAACAAAAACGTTAGACTGAATTTTTAGAAACAAGGAATGATTAAGGTGATTTGCGCGTTAAAAATTAAGTAACTACTAAATCCAAAAAAAGCGTCTTAATTATTATTATTATTGTAAACTTACAAATCAAAACTGGTTAAGTGTAAAATTTTTTTTCTTGAATACCTAAACGTTCTTCTAAATTTTGATGGATAGTACCTCAATTATTAAAATTAAATTACATTAAAATACTAACTTTATTTTTTTCAACATTGAAAACATTTATGGGGACATAATTCAAATTTCTTATGTAATCGTATTGTTAAGGTACTTCTGCCACTGTTAGAAATTTGGTATAAGTGTAGATCTTGACCTAAAAGATTTTTTAAATATTTTTGACTAAAATATTTTCATTATTTGTACCCTTTTTATGCAATTTTCTGTTATGTTTTGAAGAGAGATATGTTTATTTTCATGATTTTCAATTTAGTTTTTAACTAATTTTTTAAATTGTTAAAGCGTTAACTGCCAACTTCGAAATACGAAAAACTCAACAAAAATGCTGAATTCTTCTCCGATATTATTCTTTTTATTATAAATTCAAAGGTACATCATGTTTTAATTGTAATCAAATATTTAAAAAGAAAACCATCATTAAATGAAATTACTTAAATGTGGATTTCAAAAATGTTTTCAACGTTGATTATCATTTACCGGCTGCATTATGGTCGACTTTTTTTTTATTTAAATATTTCTAAAGAGTTAGTGCGACTGCAGACCTAGGAGATACGATACAGCAGATACGACATGAGAGACATATGTGTCGCTTGGAGACACGCATCGCTTGTACATTTAAATTGCATTGAAAACACAAAACTGCTGCACACCTAGGAGATACGACATAGCAGACACAGACATTTGTCTTAAGCGACATAGCATACTTGTCTCCTGTCGCTCGTGTCGAACGACATATAAGATAAATTTAAAAATTATATTATACACTGAGAGAAAAATGTTAACTTAAAATTAAATACGATTATTATTATTTCAATAATGTACAACTTAAAAAAAAATGTATTGAAAAGATAGGGAACTTTGTAGGAAATCAATATTATTAAACTTTTAAAATAAAGTTGTTTTTCATTAAAACAATAAATTTCAACCTTACTAGACTTTCGTTAATGTTTTACATTGAATCAATGTGGTTTTTATTAACATTGTTTTTTCTCTGGGTGTATATTTGAAAGAAATGGTAAATTTTCTCCAAAAATATTTTTTTAATATAATATTAGATGCATACCGACAATTTTAAACACTTTTTGAAAAACTGTCAAATACCGTATTCAAATACTGTGTATTACGAAGGAGGTAAGTCCAAAAACGTTCCAAAAAATGTATCGTTTACAATTAATTTTGTTAATTATGTTAAAAATTACCCATTTTTATGCAATTATGCCCTAAAACAGTATTGTATCACAAATTTGACATGAAAAACTACTGCCAGCAAATTGAAAAGTTCCCCTTGTTGTAGTCTTCTTCATGTCGTATCTCTCGTGTCTTATCTCCTAGGTGTGCAGATGCCCATGTCTTAAGACAAATGTCTGTGTCTCTCATGTCGTATCTGCTGTGTCGCATCTGCTAGGTGTGCAGCCGGGCTTAAGGTTTTTTATTAATTATTTAATTTTTAGTAGAAGAAAGAATTTTTAAAAATTTTTATCTCACAAACTAAAGGTCAGAATCGGTTCAATGTTGATATTTTCTGTATTAAATATATGTACTAAAAAATCATTCATTCGTCTTTAGAGTGTTCTAGTGCACCAACCACCTTAAATAAGTTATAAAAGTGAAATATTTGAATCAAACACAGTTTCAGTCCCATTGCAATCACTTATATTTGATTACTTTATTATATCCCGTACGAACAAAAATCTTTTCTTCACCAAATAGTAAAATTGAACGCAATAAAAATAAATTTGAAATATCTAATGAAAGTTAATTTTAAATTATAAAAATTACGTTTATTTAAAAATTTAATGATATTTACAGAAAAAAATTAGATTTTTTATTGCATCCACATAGGCTACATATGTTTGAAAAATACGTTAATTTCGTTAAACCATTACAAAATTGAGTTTATTTAGTCCATGAAGACATCGAGAATATGAAAGATTTGCTTTAATTAAAATATTTCTATTATTGTATAAAAAAGGAAAGTGAATTCCAGCATCACTCTTTTAATAAAATTAAATTTTTTTCTTATTGTCCAAACGTACCTACGTCCATTTTATTATTTTTACCTAAAAATACGAAAAAAACTAAATAAATAAATAAAAATTAAAGCGTTGTAGAAAGTTATAGAAATTCGTTGTAATTAGTAATAATTTTGTGTAGAGAGTAGGAATAAACATGATATGCGTATCTTTCTCTATAAAATTTATTTTTTTTATCGATTCTTTAAATCGAAAAATAGTACAAATAAAATCATTATTTGATGAAATTCATGTCTATAGGTCAAATGAGAATTAAAATAACTTTATAATAAATGTTGTAAAATTTAACGTAACAAAAAATTATACGATTTTTATAATTTTGTTAATTAATCACACATTTAACAAAAGATAAGTTTTTTTTTACGTTAAATGTTTAAAATTTGATATAAGGTAATTTGGGATGTTATGAAAGATATATGTAAATACAGTTTATTACCTTTATTTTGCGCGAGAATTTCATCAAATGTAAATTAAATCCACTTATATTAAGATTGGGGCTTCATGATATATAAGATTTCGTTATAGGAAAATAAAATTTAATAATCAGATTTGTACTTTGTTAAGCAGTCTCAACATTCTCGCCAAAGTAGGACGAGGTTCCTCGTCGAAGTTCCTCGCTGAGGTTGGCCGAGGCATATGAATAGCATTAAAACACAACCGCAAGACACAACGAAATGACCCTCCACATTCTCCTTTCGCCCAACCTCGGCGAGACTGTGGAGACTCCTCTATAAATTTCCATCGGCTACAAACTAACAACAAAAATAAATACCCATGTCGCAGCATCTGCATAACATAACGAATTTCCAAAGATTGGACGTTGGAGGATTTCATATAACCATCTATTTTCATCTAAAATAATAGTTTAGCTCACTAACAGTGAAAAAATTTTGAGTAATTAATTTTTACCTACATCCATCTAAAATAGTTTAGCTCTTTAACAGACAATAAATTATCAATAAAAAAAAAAATTTTAAAAAATTTATGAATTCCGAATTTTCAGAATTTATATAGCAGAATGGAAGTTCGCTAAAAGCAATGCATCGAAAGCACTGCTTGAAAAAGTAATTAATTGTGGGGCGCTATTTAGAATCGTTAATATAACCACCAATTTTCATCTAAAGTAATAGTTTAGCTCACTAACAGTGAAAAAATTTTGAGTAATTAATTTTTGGCTTTTAGGACCCCAGAACCTTGGCGGATCTCATATAACATAACCTACATCCATCTAAAATTGTTTAGCTCTTTAACAGACAATAAATTATCAATAAAAAAAATTAAAAAAAATTTATGAATTCCAAATTTTCAGAATTTATATAAAAGAATGGAAGTTCGCTAAAAGTAATGCATAGAAAGCACTGCTTGAAAAAGTAGTTAATTGTGGGGCGCTATTTAGAATCGTTTGAAAATTTTTATTCAAGTTTCTTGTAGTTTTTGTTAAAGTTCTTTTTTTATTCTCTTCGTAACAAAATCCTCTTCTTATAGAAAATATGAAATACTAGAAGGTAAAGCTTATATCTATTAAAAATACTGAATTTATTTTTAATAGAAATTAGGAAGTATAATTTTTTTGATGTAATTAGAATCTTTTAAAATGTTTAAAGTAAATTCAGGACAAGAAGCAACTTCTTCATTTGTTAAATAATTGTTAATTTCAAAAAGTGAAAAAAAAAATCCGACAATTTTATATCTATAATGTCATAAAACGTTAAGATGTGGTGTCTCTCTTTTAAACAATTTTTTTCAAGCAAAATTTGAAAAAGCAACTTTCATTTAAACAACTGATTTTCCCAATTTACCTTATTTTTTGATATGTGGAATTACCTTGAAATGAAAGTATTAAACACATACACATTTCAATGAAATGAAAATCGATATTACCATTTTTTTATATAAATATTCTTTAAACGTAAATATAATCTTATCAGTGGCGTTCACTGTTATCTTTTATCTAAGAATGTGTATATTATAAAATTGGAAATACGCCTCTGAATTTGCGATGAAGATGTTTTTTTTCTTTGTTTGTGTTTTGTTGTTAAATAAAATTACACATGTTTTCTGTTTCACGGTGGTTGACTTTTAAATAATAATTGTTTTTCAATGTGCATAATTACTCACTGACTCTAATCTGAAACAGAAAATCTAAAACTAACTACATTTCTACCTAAATGTATCATTTCTATTAATCTTGTATTATTTTTTCTTCTCAGTGTGTTCTGATTTAAATAAATTTCTCCAATAATTGCAACAATTACCGTTATATTCATCAAAAAAAAATTTGCAATGTTTCAGAGTGTGGACGATCTATGCGACGTTCTCGGCAACCGAGATGGTACGAGAGCTTTTTCGGTGATTTTACGAACAGTGTGGGAAACGGACGAATTATTAGCGGGAAGCAGAGTGCACGAGGGGCTTGGCCATGGCAGGTCTGATCAGTTTAAATATTTTACTTTCATACATCAATTTGCTCTCTGGTTTATTTCGTACAGGTGTCCCTGGAGCTTCTTCATCCAAAATTTGGATTTATTGGTCACTGGTGTGGTGGAGTGTTAATTTCCACCGAATGGGTTTTAACAGCCGCCCACTGTATACATAAGTAAGTTTATGAAAATCTCAAATTTTGGATCTTAACACTATGAGGCCCGAGCACTTTCATAGTAAACTTCCCCAGAAGCCGGCAATATTTAAAAAAAAAAAACTTTATATAAACAAATATATAAAATGAAATGGTGCAAACACTGAATCGATTCAACACAGTTCAACATGTATGTGTAAAACTATAAACATCCGTACGTGATACGTACATACTACATATACACTGACACTCAAATCAATTTTATTTAAAACATAAATTATATTAAATAATTAATATTAGATAGGTTTACTTTGTGAAAATCCATATTAAAACATGGGATCGTTGCTTTGTTACTTTTCACAACAAAATCGTAGAAAAAACACGAGTCGACTTTCGGTTTTTATAAATTATAAGGTACGTAAGGGTAATATGGCCACCTTAAGGTTTGAAGCATTATAATTATCTGAAAACAAATGAACGAGGGAAATAAATAATACCCCATTATTCTACGACTAATGGTTTATTAATGTTATAATAAATTAGGAAGATTTAGTTTTTAGTTTTTAGAAATTTTTGGTTTTTTAAAAAATGTGCAAAATGGCCATATTTCCGTACATAGGTGAAAATATGGCCAACTCTAGCCACATCGACATTATATAAAATTTTAAGAAAATCAGCACATTTATTTAAATAATTCAATGAAGTAATTCTTCTAACAATAATATTAAAAAAAAATACTCAGCAAATTATTAATCTTCGCAACTTGGGCATAAGAGATCATCCTTGTCTTCAGAAGTCAGACCAGATATATCCACATCAGATTTTGGACCAGGTTTATCCACATCAGATTTGGGACCAGGTTTATCCAAATCAGATTCTTTCAACTGAAACATTTGTTTTATTAACTCCTGGGCCACAGTGTCCATATTAACAGGTCAGAGTCTGTTGTTAAAAAATCTACTGTATCAAAAAAATATCCGTTTTTCATAAAAAACATTTTCCATATCAGAACCAGAATTAAAAATGCTACGCACTTACCTTTATTTCAATGCCACAATTATTTAATATAAAGTTTACGCGCTGAATCTCTTTGAAGTAAAATTTATAAACAGGTATATAACCTCACACGCGAATAACGTTTTCTTTTTTTAAAAATCCCACAGAAAATATACAGGGACCCGGTCTTGTAGAGTGTAATTGGTTACTGTTCAGTTGATACTAACAGTGTTATCTATAATTAGTTCCTTGTAGTTTCGGAGTTATAAGAAAGTGGCTATATTAACTGACTGGCCATATTACCCTTTCGTACCTTATTCTTTATGAATTTTTTGTTTATTTTAAAAATTATTTATACTTACAATTAGAAACCAAAATAGTAGTGTATGTTGGTATGTATTTGTGTGAGTAGGAACACATCCGTGTGAAGAATGATGATAAACATCCCCCACATAATGCGTAACCAACTAATCAATTTATTAATCACTGATCGCGGTCGGTCTCTGGGGATGTTTTGTTTGGTTTCGGATGCCGAAGCTATGGGATTGAAAGTGTTAATAAAAATTTCGGGTTTTTCAGTGATTTTTTTAATTTACCCATACCGTACCTGTGGACGGCCGTATTGGGAGACTGGGATCGGGATGTGGAAGAAAACACCGAGTTACGAATACCCATCAACGATATTATAATCCACAGTCTGTTCCACAATTATCAACACGATATAGCGATGATGCGACTTTCACGACCGGCAAATATTACCGAGAAAAGTCGTATTCGTACCGTTTGTTTGCCATCGAGACGTCCAGCATTAAATTCCACGACAAAATGTATTGCCACTGGATGGGGACGTACAACACCCGACGGTGATATTGCACCACGACTTCAAGAGGCCATCATACCGCTGCATAGTAATAAAATTTGTCGTGAAAAGTATGGAAATTCGGTAACGATACGTAGTGGACATTTGTGCGCGGGAGAATTGAATGGTTCTACAGGTACTTGTATTGTAAGTGTTTCTAAAGTGTTCCTGTGCTTTAACGTGGGGTTCTCATTTAACCACCTACAAATAAGTGTATTTTTGGAGGGTGGAGGATTTTTTCCATATTAGACATTGGATTATGAAAACAATTTTATTTTTTGAAAAATAATCTTAACAGATATCTATTTTGCGTGAAATGTAGCTCTCGTAAAAGCTGTCTAAAATCAAACTTGAAAATTTTTTTTAATGAAATACTTATATTTTATACGGTATCTATTGGAGGTTATACTATGAAAATTATTAAAAAGAAATCGAAAATTAACAAAATTACTATATTTTTTTGCTCTGTGGGATATTATTTTAGAGGTATAACCTCTAATAAATTTATTTTACTTTAAAATAAAAGAGGAAGCAAGTCGATCCATTGTCTGGTTCAAAAGTTATTGTCGACTCCAATTTGAAAAATGTAGTTTCGAGAAAAACGTGCTTAAAATTTTCGTTCGTAAAATTTTATTTTTCATTTACGTTATAATTAAGTAAGATGCTGTGTCACGTGGCCTACTTTATTTGATGTAGCAACTGCTCTTGCGTGGTAAAAGGCCTTTTGAACGGCCATAACAGTTCTCAGTTCAGCTTCAGTTTCAGTAAAACTGTCAGTTTTTCATACGTGTAAGAAAAAAAAAAATCCTCCTCGTGTAAAAATTAAAATCTGAAAGGGGAACTGAAACGGAGACTGAGAACTGACGGGATGGATAGACTTATTGGTTTCATTTCAGTTCTTAGAATTCCTATCTGTACACAAGCGCACCATGCCTCAATCCGTTCGTTCACGTCAGTTCTCTTGAAAATCAGGGCAACTCAGACTGTATAAAGAACTGAAACGACTGAGAACGGTGAGAACTGAACCGACCGTATAAAAACAAACCTTCTTCCGAACTGAAATGTAACGAGAACGGAAAAAGGCCCTTACGGTTGCGTCGATAAAGCCACTTTAGTAACACATTTTGTTAGTCTTCAAGAAAAAATAAGAAAAAATTTGATTTTGCTATCGAGCTTCATGAGAATCCCTTAACTTTTATCATGTTGACTTTACGTTTAATGTTTCAATTTTTGTAGGGTGATTCCGGTGGACCACTGCAATGTAGTTTGGGTGATGGCCGTTGGCAACTGATCGGCATCACGTCATTTGGTTCGGGATGTGCTCAACCCGGTTTTCCTGACATCTATACACGTCTGTCGCACTATCTGCCGTGGATCAAATCGAAAATGCGAGAGAAAAGAGCGTAGTCGTTAAAAAACAATTGTTTTGTCTGTGATTTAAAAGTATACCATTAATTAATCTTTCATTGTAATTATTTCAAAATATCTTTAAAAATAAATCATTTATAAAATTATCATTTATCATCGTTGTGTTTTAATCGATATTTTTGCACTTGATAGCCTATAATTAGCCTCTTGACGCGTTATGAAAGTAAAAAAATCGCTTAGTGGTTTTATTAGATCGATGTATTGAAAACAAATGGTTATTATCATAATGATTGTTATTGTTTGTTTTTAGTAGTCGCACATGTGTGTTTTGTAGAATGAAAAAAAAAATGCACTTTTTTGTAATAATTTACTTTCACTTCTCTGACTTAGGTACTTAACTTGTTTTGTTTATTGAAATAATTGTAACTGTTGAATGTAATAATTAATTAAATTACTTGTGTGTTAATGTTTTGAAATTAAAATAAGATTTATGTAGATACCTTTTTTAATTTCGCGTAAATACTGAAAAGTTGAAAATAATTTCAAAGCAAAAGGAAAAATTAAATATTGATATACCTAATTAGAAAATATGAGAATTTTTTTTTGAGAGATTTTCATTTCTAGTATTTTATCTAAAAGTGCGGTTTTATACAAAATTAACAGAAACAGTTCAGTAGGGCAGTTTTTTTATTGAAATAAATAAAATCGACCATTTGAATTACGCAAAATTCTCATATTTCCATAAAGTAAATCTTTCGAATATTAAATTATTAAAATATTTGTTTTTATTGAATTTTCTATTTCTATAAAAAATAAAAATTTTTTTTATCTCTTCTAAATTTTTCTACAAATTTCTACAAAAATATCAAAAAATTAATTTATGAATGTAAAAATATTTTGTACTGTGGCATTCACTAATCAATCAATATCAAGAATTAATTAAAATTACGTACTATCTGGCTTAACCTTTTCGGGAATCAATTTTTATTTTTTTTTATTTTAGAAATCTTTTGTGTAAATTTGTGAACATGCAAGGAAGATAATATTTTCATCATTTTTATCATAGTCGTAGATAAAATGAATAATTAAAACGAGATAATATATATATCAATTTTTATGGTGATCACCTCATAATATATGAGGTTTCGAAAAAAACAAATTTAATTTGGTAATTTGTTCATTTCTTGAATCTTTAAAACTTTTCATATATCTGCGACCTTGCTGCGAAAGTTTCACAAAACATTTTTTAAGATATTTTTAAAATATGAAATTTAAAAAAATTGATTTTATTTTTAATCTAAGCCAGACACTACACTTAAGACCAGGAGTTCCCAAAAAACAACCCCGAATTCGTAAAGATTTTCTAGTCGAGAAATATCAAATTTTATATGCAGTATATCTTGCTATTACACAGATTTTATATATCAGTGATCTTATAATTCCGATTTTGTGAAAAACCAGTATCGAGAACCTACAAGCAGCCTCAAATTTTAACGAAGATATGGTTTTTTCCAAGTTTTTCTTGGTCCGTTGACTCGAAACTTTGGGAACCCCTGCATAAAACGAACTGGGATCGTACATAATCGCTACGAATGTAAGTTAAATTTAATAGAAAGGGCTAGAAACCATAAACTAAAATTTTTAGCTTCTTTAATAAGTTAATTATTTTATAATTAACGTTAAAATAAATAAATTATTAATATCTTTATGGCACCCTGTTATAAATTATGACGCATATTTGATTTGAGCATTTCTAGTACAAATTTATTTTTAATTCATATTCCGATACGATTTAACCGTATACGCTTAAAAACTAAAAATTAGCTACTAAGCTACATTAAAAATCTAAATTACTAATTAAATTTATTCAAAAATAATATAAGAATAATTCTATTTTATCAGACATCTTTGCTTTTTTGAAAACTACACAATTTTTTTTATTAAAATCGAAAAATTTCTGTCCTTGAAGATCGATCGTTCATGATATTTTTATAATACTTCATGGTAATATAATTGTCTTCCTGCAACCATGAAAATTCGAATGTGTGTCTTTATCACGTAACATTTCGAGTAAGTTAATTATCACAAATTTAAGATTATTTTAATAAATGCCTGGAATACGTTTTTTTAAAAAAAAAATTAATATCATGAAGATTGTTGTTAAGTGTTTTAAACACATTGAAAAATGACTAGTTGTGCATAGAAAAATGTCTTTACGGTCGGTAAATTTCTTTCGTAACAAATAACAACCTTGGAAAATGAGCGTATGTCAATCTGCACGGACATCGCAATACTTTTTTCCGAGTTTTCAAATTTCACAGCCTTTAATTTTTTGTTTTTAAAACAGTTTTTCTTTGAAATGTTTCACACCACCGAAGAACTGGGATCACAATCTAACGCTTCATATGATTTTGTGGTTAGTATTTTCACCGGGGTATAATTGACATGTATCGACGCTGATGGTATTGGTTTCTCGTTGGATACCGACGACTGGAATCGTGGCCACCAGAAGAATCCAATTAGTGACGTCATGAAGAGTGTGAATCCGATGATGGAGAATAGGATGATCGCGCCCAACTGGAGCAGAGGAGCGAATTCGATCAGTTGAACTAACATTCGCATTTGTTTTGGTACTTCTAGTATTGCCTGTTGAAGAAAAATAACAATCACTTGTCAGTACTTTTGAGTTGTTTATTTGGTTGAGTTTTATAATTTTATTAATTACTAGCCGTACCCGCGACGTCGTTCGCGCAAATCATTGTTATAAACTCAATGAGAAGTATGTAAGTGTAATAATTATACAGAACTTGCAAAGAATAATAATTTTTGTGTAATGCATGCACATGCTCAAAATGGTTTTTCTATATTCCCGTGGGAATGAGGAATTTTCCCGGAGTAAAAAGTATCTTAAATGTTGACCCAAGTAATAGGTTATCACCACACTAAATTTCATCAAAATCCGTCCAATAGTTTTTGCGTAATACGTGCACATGCACAAAATGGTTTTTCTATTTTCCCGTGGGAATGAGACATTTTCCCGGAGTAAAAACTATCTTAAATGTTGTCCTAGGTAATAAGTTATCACCGCACCAAATTTTATTAAAATCCGTCCAATAGTTTTTGCCTAATGTGTGCACACGCTCAAAATGGTTTTTCCATTTTCCTGTGGGAATGAGAAATTTTCCCGGAGTAAAAAGTATTTTAGATGTTAACCCAGGTAATAAGTTATCATCTCACCAAATTTCATTACAATCCGTCCAATGGTTTTTGCGTGATGCGTGAACAGACAGACAGACAGACAAAAATTCTAAAAATCGCTGTTTTAGTATCTACATCGATAACTATTTACAGTACCAGTACAATTTTCAAAAAATATTCCATGTACAGAAATGGTCTCGTTACAATTTTATTATATGTATAGATTAATTGTTGTTTGGAAATTTTGAAATAAATTAGCATATTTCAGAGTTGTTAATTAAAATACTGTGGAAATGTGATTATTTAATTTTTCTGTTTGATTAATCATTTTCCTCTGCTGATGACAGAGATTACAAGTTCGATAAAGAAACAAACCACCATTTAATTTATGACTTGGAAATTGTTATGCGCCGGACCGAGTTTGCAATTCTTGCACCTAATAAAATTTTGCGCCATTTCCTCCCGATTTATGCTGCCAGCCCTTGTAATATATATATTTTTGTCCCTTCTAAATAATTCTAAGTACCACACAGAAGACTAAATTAAAAAGTAAATTTTAGAAAAGTCAAAAAACCCGATTGCCTACAAAGCTAAATAAAAAAATAAAATGGGAAAATGATGAAATAGAGAAAAAGAAATAAATAAAAAGTAAAGCAGTCGGAGGCATACATACCGTAACAAGTTGAACAAAAATGTCGGATGCCTCTGTCTGTTTTACTTTTTATTCATTTTTCTATCTTTTTATTTCTCAATGTCATCAGTGTCATTGAAAGGAAACTGCTAATAGGAAAAGACATTACTTTAAGTCATAGGAGTCCAATAAGTTTCAGATTACCATTAGATTCCGCGTACTAAATAAAAAAGAATCGGCTAACTTTTCGTGTTTACCCTAGCCCGAGTCCCTAAGGTAGGTACATGCCTAAATTCGATTCCTGTTATGAGCTGAATGTGCAAAAACATATATATATATATATATAGTACTTACTAATTGAGTCCAAAATATCGGTAAAATCATATTGTTATAAGGTTTTGTCTTGGCATTATATTTCGTATCTCGCACCAATAAATTAATTTGCATCCGTGATTTCGCCCACAGTGGTACCCCAATATCCTAAAAATCGAACAATTATTCAAAAAAATTTTCGAAAACTTAAGGGGGTATTCCAGTCTAGAATTTCGAAAAAATCGATTATTTTTTCTTTCATATTTTTAAAGTTCAGACCTTTAAGAATAAGCCTCTAAAAGCATTTAAGGAAATTCGAATTATTTTTCGAGTTATGGTTATTTTTCTGTGTGTACTATGTATCTATTCAGTGTTAAAATCAAATTTTTAATATAAATTACTCGAAACTACTTTTTTCGATACGGTTGACATGATATCTCAAATTCTAATGCACCGATTTACTTGAAATTTGGTACAGACCTTTTTAATATTATCAAAATTGGTTCGACGTAGGGGTTTTTGGAATTTTTTTTACTATTTTTAAAAAATTTCCAAAGTTGGAAAAAGGAGGCGAAAAAATGATTTTTTTTTAAATGGACGCTATTTTGTGAAAAAATTTATTTATTTTTTTTAAATCGGCTACGTCCAACTAATTCACTAGGAGGGTTGGAATCACCTCAACCAAGAGACACCTTTTTTTGGAGTCCCCATTTTGCCGGCCTGTACCGATTTCAATTTTGAATTTTTTTAAAATTTTTATACATTTTTATACTTTTTAAATATCAATAAAAAACTGTTAAAAAAATGTATATTAAAAATGTTTACTTTTTTTATTACGCCCGTAAAATCACCTCAAAATCGAGCCTCTAGACTAGAATACCCCCTTAAATCCAAAATCTCTCACTTACCGGATGTAAAATTATAAATATATCATGATCCTCCTTATTGGGTCGTAGCCCTGAAATCTTGTCAAACACTACCGGATCCGTATTGTAAAAATGTGGTTGCGACACTGCCGTGGGAATCCCATAGTAGCATGGCGTGATGTTACTCAACCCACGCGGGGGACAACGATCTTTACAGTAACACTTATTCTCGGAATTACGATCGGGCACTTCTAGCGCATCGGGTGCCATTCGATAGTGATAACCTTTAAAACCATCCGGCGATTTGCCCTCATGATCGAATTCGATTGTCAGCGTACGACAGAATGCTTTTCGATAGACACGAAATTTCGTTTGTGGCGTAATGTGCCGTGGGAAAATTGCACCGTCGTAGACACCCTCGATCAAATTGCAACGGCTATTTCTGGAATTAAAATGTAAAATTTTAATAATGGTCGTCAAGCCGGGAAAATTTAATAATTTTTTTTTTATGTAAGACACGAAATTTAAGATAAGTTACAATTACTTTAAAAATTGGACAAAAGTCTTTTGCGAGTACGAGGAAGCTGTGTACCACTCCTCATTGACAGTGCATTTTATTATAAAATCATTATTATCATTAATAATTAAAAGTCGTGGAATAATTACACTGATTAATGAAAGATAACTTTATCACCTTTTTTTTATTAGTATTCAGAAAATCAATTATAAAATTATGTAAATTTGAAATTTACATTCATAATTTAATTAACCATAAACTTTGTTTGAATTTTGTATAATCACCGTAATCGATCAGTATAAGATATTACAGATAAATACGACATTTTTTAAAAACTAAAGAGAATTTTCTCCAGGTATAAACTTACTATATCTACATAGTGGCTTCGTTATACTCAGAGTAAGATTTTTCACGTCATGAATTTTTACGTAGTTGCTCTGAGATAGTCAGGTACAAAGTATATCTCAACGAAAAAAATTTTCTTTTATCAAAAATTAAATAATGTATTAATATTCTTCAATTATTATATTTGTATACCACTTGTTTTTTTTTTAATTTCCGCGCGCTTATATTGTAGCAATATAAAAGCATTGTTAAAAAAAGCGTTGTAAAAACGCTGTAAAATGACGTTTTTAAATTATATTTCAAAAACGGCGTAGTGAATCATTTTTATTTCTTTTTAATTATGGTTTGTAACTTTGTGTTTTATAACACATTATAATTTTTATCAAATTCCTTTGACCCGTTTTCATTTTATTCAAAAAAAGTAGAGTTTTCCCATAAGAGCCTGTGTTAAAATTACAAAACTTTGAAATCGTTTTTCTCAAAATTGGGACAGTTAATTTTAATCGGAAGAGGCTCCTATTATTGATATTGAATTAAATAAATATCTAGAGAAGTTTCGTTAAAATTCTTTAAAAAAATCGTTTTATGGACCAACTACCTTAAGCGTTACGAATTTTTCCTTCTATACCCCAGCCTCCTATAATATATCCATTAGATACTTTGGAAAGCTTTGAAGTGTAAAGTTCAAAAATTGAAGCGTACAATCAAAAATGCTTTTTATACTTGTTACTAAATTTTTTTTAGACAAAACCACAAATTGGATTAATAAATCTTGTACTGATCGTATCTTATTACTTTTGCAATGTTAATTTCAATGTTTTGTTTATGCACTTGTACTAACTATTGCTTGTATTCACAATGTCAATAACATTTGTTTTTTTTTATTTACAAATAATTTATTTTCTGAATGTGAATAAATAATAAAACAATAATTTTATTATTTATGTTTTAATAAAATTGATAAAAATCGTAAAAATATTATGTTATTTTTGAATGATATCATCCGAATCATATTTACATATTGTAATACATCAATTATATAAATAATGACAATTTTTTTCAAAAACTTTGATTGTTTACATGGAATTTAATTGTTTAACAGGGATTTTTTTTACGTGAATATTTATGTCCTATAAAGCCGGTACCTATGTGAAAAAATACTGTGAGATGCGTCACAAAAACAGGGAAAATTTCCAAACTTTATTAAATACTGTGTGAGTTTTTCGAGAGTTGCCATTTTTATTACAGCCAAACCGTTGATTTAATCGAAAAATTGTTCAAATAAGAGTTGTAGATATCGACGGGGGCAACCGATTTCTCTAGTCAGGAGCTTTATAGCTCTTGTGGTTTTCGAGCTATGATACAAACTTATAGATTTTTAAAAGAGACTATATATTATTTTTTCGATAAAACCGATCTAATGCATTAATTAACAACATAAATGTGCAAAAAAAATTTTTTACTCAAGTTTAATTTTTTAATTTTTCTTTAATTGATCAGTTAGGCGGTAAAAATATGCATAATTATGTACTTGAGGCTACTTTAACCGATAGTGTTTTTCTTGGTTACATTTCTATTACACCCAAGAAAAGAACCTTTTCCAGTATCATTTCTATCATAAAAATTTGGTTGTAATAAAAATGGCAACTCTCAAAAAACTCACATGGTATAAATTGTATATATGGCGGTGTAGGTAAAACTAGCCCCTTAATTTAAATGTTAAAATTGTGTATATTTTTAAAATATCTCAAAAACTACAAGGTATAGAAGAAAAGTTTAATCTGACGAAATGTTACTCCCTGAAATAGTAATAAGTTACTGTAGGTTAAACCATGGCTGGCTTGACAAGACAGGAGGGGGGCTAGGAGAAAATGGAGATAAATTTTCGTATACAGCTTATATATTTTGTTAAATCAAATTTTTACGATCATGGTTGGGAAAACTATGTCTTACACATTATTAAAGAATGAAATTTAATTTACTTCAAGATTTAGAGATTAAAATTATGTATGTTAAATTCATCTCGAAAATTGTAAGGAATAGAAAAAAGTTTATGTTAAGGAAATGTTGCTCCTTAAACGGGCCAAATCAGAAACGACCTAACAAGTTCGATTAGGAATTTCGATTAAAGCCACAATAAAATACGTTAAATATTTTTAGTGACAAAACTTCTAAACCAGGCCCCCACTGCACTCCGTTAAATAAAATTATGATATTCGATTCATTCCATTAGTCTATTACATTTGTATAAAAGTATAATTTTGGATAATTTGTTTTATTTTGAATAAATTATTAGGTTTGTGTTGAGACCACATTATTAAAAGTTACATAACATTACAATAATATAAAATTTTATTATTATTAATTTGACTATTTCAAAATTTTATTTAATTATCTTGATTTGGGTATAAATGTATTTACAATTACTTTCTAAAGTGATGAAGTTTTATTTTAAAAATAATGCTTAAGAATTATGATATCTTTGAAGCCAATAAACTACGTAATACTTCTTAACGTGTAAGAAAGATACTGCGAATAGTTGTAATAAACTATGAAAGATCTATTATTGTGATAAGAACCGTATAATTTATTTGTTTTTATAAACAACTTAATTACAATTGCAACATTGTAATGCCAATTTAGTCAGAAAGAAATACCAAATACGGATTAAACAAGTATTAAATCAGGGTTCTTCTGCGATGAGAGCTTTTCGCAGCCTTTGGAATAGAATATAGGACATTTAAGTATATTTTTTATGATTTATTATACAAAATGATAAATATATTCGACATTTGTTACCTGAGGATTAATTACATGATAATTTAGCTTTCTACAACTCTTAAGAAACACATAAACTTTGAGGTTTAATATCTTCAAAAGTGATCAAAGAAATCTGACTTCATTTTAAAAGGTTTTATATGTTACATCTTACTCATCAAGAGCTAATATTGGTACTTTCTCATGTTCCATGAATCCAATTTTTTTTTAAGAACTCTTTAACGATATCTCACACGTTGGGGTAGGTGGGATTCCCAATTTCATCCCCACTTTTTACTTTAAAAGAAATTTTTTGCTTTAAATTAACTAAAATCTCTGTCTACTCGTACGTATACACGTATATTGGTCCAAAGGTATACCAGTAAGGGTTCCAATATTGTGTCTTCGGAGCCCTAATAATTATATTTAGCGAAAATGGTACTTACGCTGTTGTATATTTATGCGTTGTCGTTGAATTTTCATCCACATAACCCCAATGTGACAGTCCCGGTGACCCGTTCCACAATTGGATCGCGTATGGCCGATGTCGTTCCTCTTCCGTCAACAGTGGATTCGTCGACGGTTTCACGGTTGGATCGATGGTCATCGTGACAACATTTTTACCATCATCAAACATCTAAACACGAAATGGAAAAATTCCGATATCAAAATATGTTCTCAAAAAAACTTTTTTTAACAGTAAGGTAAAGTGGCCAAATATCGTCCCCGAATCTAATTACGTCTCCTTGCATTTCTCCCATTTAAAATAATATCTCGTTTTTACATTGCGTGGGTGAAACGTTACTCCTACAGCAAGATTTTGAAGAAAGAAAAAAATTGCTCAAGGTGAGTCTTTATTGAAATTTTCTCGAATTTGATAAAATATTGACATGTTTGACTTACTAAATCCAAAGTTTGGTCAAGATGAACGTTATTTACGTGTGATAAAAAACGATACGAAAAATTTTAGGTTATGTCATGTGCTTCTGTGGAATGGTTATTTAATTTAACAAATAGAAAATTCCTAATATTGCCCCCCTACGTAGACCACATATCGTCCCCGGGACGATATTTAAATAATTTCATTTCATTTCAATAATATCGTTTCATTTGTCGAGATTTTTTTATGCCATAAGTTGCAAAATGAAGATGTCTTTTTGTACTCATTTTGCACGTGTCGCATACAATATTTTGTGCAAATCTGAAATAAAATTTAAAAAATTAACAAAAAATCAAAAAATAATCTCAAATTTTTAAAAGTTTGACAGCTACATTAAAAAAAATTATTTTAACATATTTGTTTTTAATTAAGTATTCATGGATGACTATGGCTTGTATTGTATCGTTACTAAAGAAATGAATTTGTTTACTTGCTTTTTTTCACGTGTAATAAAAAATAGATACTTTTTATTACGTGTGAAAAAAGTAAGCCACTTTGACACTATCACAGGCAACTATAAAGTTAACTTTTCAACTCAGAATTGCAAAAACATTATTTTCTATTTTTGTTTAATATTTTTTTTTTAATTCTTTAGATGCCAAAGAGGAAGCTGTGCGATCCTGAAGCAACGAAAAAAGCTGTTAAAGCGGTATAAACGAAGGAAATGAGTTATAAAAAGGCAGTAATAATTATCATTCCAAGAGCTACTTTGAAAGCTTATATGAAAAGTTCCAAAAAATCTGTAGAAAATATAGTTTCTAATAAAATGTCCCGGGTACGGAATTACAAACTCAAAAATTTATTTTTAAAATTTGCACTTTTTTGTAAAGCTAAATTTATAGAGTTTGTTACAAAACTAACGCGTTTTTGTTGACGTTTACGAATAAAGGAATATTTAAACTAATTTTTGACAGTTCATTCATTTAATTACCTGTAATATTCTTTTTTCTACATTTGTTTTTCAAAAAGCGGACGATATTTGGCGACTTTACCTTAAGCTACTTACCCGATCTAAAATACCAAGTTTTTCAAAATCGATCCAACTTGGAAGCACACTACTGGCTAATTTTATTAGCGGGTCATGGTAACCCCATAAAAATTCTTGAACAGTTAAATTTAAAATCGGTTTTGAATCGAGATACGTTGCCAGTTGATTCACGGCAACATTTAGAAGTATTGATGACTGATCCAAAGCGGATAGAATACCCTACATAAATAATTAGACCGAATAAAGTACAAGTAACACAATGATAAAATTTGAAATAAATAATTACCAGTAGTGCTAAATTTGGCACTTGAACAACAAAATCTTTTGGATCGCCAATCGATTTTTCCGGCAAGAACTTGACCCGTCGCACCGGTTCAAAGGATATTGTGCCATTATCATTAAATCGGGCATTCTTATGTTCTAAATATTCTCTGTAATTCAATAAATTTTGTTTATCAAAAACAATGTTTCAGATTGTTGCCCTCGCATGGTGATAAAATAGGCTATAATATTTTAATTTATGAATTAAATGAACATAAATTTATGGATTTATTTCAAAAGTTCAAACCATGTTAATGATTTTTTAATCATTGAATAACAGATTTCTTGTCTCTTTATAGAAAAAATAAATATTAATAATTCGTATCTAAAACAATGGCAGGGTCCGGACATTGTACTGAGTGAAAATAAATCAAAATTTATGGCTTTAATCGTTCAGACGAACTGACCATAACAATTTAAACGAAGTCAAGACTTATTTAGTTCATGTGCACTTAAGTTTTCTAACTCTTTTGTCGGAAAAATAGTGTAAAAAATAAAAATTTTATTTATTTTTGGTCACTTTTTCCTGTGCACAGTAATTCGGAAACTTTTATCAAAATCTTTTTCCCCCAAAAAAGCAAAAAAAAAAAAAAATTATCTCTTGAGTGTAATTGATTTGAAAATTATCAAATGTACACAAATAAAACACTTTTGAAAAATTACAAGATATAAGGTCAAACCGTTGACTTTGCAATTGAATTTTTGATCTTATCAGAATACATATTATGTAGAAAGTTTAGGCTGATAGGAGTCATGACAAATGTCAATGTCCATTCTGACGGTGCAAATCAGTATTTAATATATATATTTTTTTTATTCCCTATAAATTGGAAAATTTTGATAATTTTTTTATTTTTATTCAAATTATAGCTATTAAGATGTCTCGGTTCTTGCAAATGCATTCTATTTCTTAAGATACCTAGTTTTCAATTTTTATAGGTTGTTTTTTTTTTGTATTTATATTTTATTCTAATTGTTTAAGATTCTTTGACAGTTTGAAACCTCAAATAATGTCTGTTGGTTTCTTGAATTTTTTCTATGCACTGATTTGACATTAAAAACGGCAACACAGTCAATCTTTTCGTAACTTTTCGTAATAGTTATATAGCTCAATGTTTCCCAAACTTCGGTCCGTGGAATGGTGCCGGGCCAAAAATGAATATAATTGTTATATTTACCTTTTTGTTTCCGGGTTTCAACGGAATTAAGTACTTTCATTTATAGGGTATATATAATAGCACACGTCTAGCACAATACAGTAGTACCTTTTTTGTTTGAAAAAAAAAAAGAAAACGGCGGAACTACACTTATGGATAAAAGTTCGACAAAATGGTTGGAAAACAACATTTCATATTACACGACCTAATGTTATTTCAGCTAACGGTAGAAATGATTCCTGGCTGCAAGAATTATATTTAATTTTAAAGAACTGCTTTTAAACCTTTCTCTAATAATGCTTATGAAAGTGTCGATATTTATTTGAATTAAGTACATGATAGATCAAGTGGTCGGAAAACGACATTTCATATTACACGCCCTAATGTTACTTCAGCTAATGGTGGAAATGATTCCAGGCTACAAGAATTCTATTTAAAAGTAAAGAATGGTTTTTAAACATTTCTTTTATGCTTAAGAAAGTGGCGATATTTATTAGATGGTTGGCCAAATAGTCGGAATAGTATAGGTACTGTGCAATAAGTGCGGGAAATTGTCGATTGCGAAGTTGAGCGCATGAACGTAGTGAGTGCGCTCATTCGCTTGAGTGGGCAATCGACAATCCCGCACGAGTTGCACATACTATTTTTTATTATGAATTTCACATACTTTTTTCTATTATTATTACTATTTTGGACATTTTTGTTACTTTTTAAAATAATATTTTTAAGTGTTCATCTTTTTTTTCTGAATTAATTATTATTGTTTAAATTACTTTGTTGGTGGTTTCTATAGAAATAATTATGAAATATTTATTAAATGAAAAATCAAGAGGCGGCTTTGCGTGTTTTGATTAAATTTTGCTTGTTTTATTGTCAATTTGCGTGTGGAAAGTTACTTTCCGCACGCAAAAAAGTATGTGGGAAAAGTACAGTGGGCAAATAGCTATTTTGCGTACAGAAATATGTGCGCCAAGTTAGTACTTCTCCCGCATGAGTAATAAAAAACTATATTTGATATTAAATATAAATGTAATTTAGAAAATTGATAATCGTCATATTATTTAATCCTATAAGATTGGATAAAAGTTGGTTATGAGTACAAGGAAGCTGTGTGACACCCTCCATTGTTTTATTTTTTCGATTTCCAACGAAAAAAACACGATTGTTAAAAACTTTTTTCATAAGTTTGCCATCTGACTTTTTTAACAATGTAAATATCTAAATCTAATTGTAAGTAATATAGTAAAATTAATTGTTGGTTTTCGCCAATTCCTTGCGACTGGAGGTCGTGTGGACCCGAAATACTTAAGGTTCAAATTTTAATCGTCATATTGCAATACTACTTTGAGAAATCTTCTAAAATAATATTTGCACGACAGATGTGGTTTTTCGGGAGTTACGGTTTCGCGCAGAATCATAAAAGGAGTTTAAAACAAAACAATTTGAACATGTTTAAAACTATTATTTTCTATTATTTTTTGAACATTGGACCCAAACCATTAATCTTCATCACTGAATTAAATGTTTTATTTATAACTAATTAAAAACTATTAGATAATCGTATACAATGACTTATTTCCGTATTTTGATATCAGTGTAAACATTTTCAACTGTCCTATGGAGCTCTTGACATTACCAATGACCGAATTCAAGATAAAAATGTAAATTTTTTAAAAAAAAAGAAACTGATAAGACGTTCTTCTATACTAATTAAATACTTATTATATTCGAAATTAGGACAGCTATTTATAAATTTTTGCCCGATTGTTAAAATTTCACAATTATAAAGTTCATTAAACCATTTATCAATTGTTATTTGAAAAAAATACATAAATTTTTTGAAATATTTTTGACAAAAAAAAAAAGTGATGAAACAGAAAGTTTAATGTACTCAAAATATTTTGAGAAACATTTTAAGAGAAGCAAAACACTTACTGGTATACGAATGGACCAATTTCCTCGAAATTCAATTTTTTATCTTCTCCGCGTTCAAACGCCTCAGCATTCGTTACGTTAAACACATACGCCGATAAATACACATCCAACGGTGGTTTTTGCCATAATTTAAACGATAATGATCCGTTTCTTAATGCTAATTTCTAAAAAAACATTATCGATAAATCAAAATTAAAAATCATAATGTCAATTTTAAATTGGAAAAAAAAAACTTACAGATTCAATTATTACTTCTACAGGATTGTAATAGAATACTAAAAAGGACGCACACATGAATGCCACGCCCAAGAAGCCGTAGACTAAAAGCCCTGCAATCAAGGAAATAATTAATTAAAAAAAAAAAATGTTACAACATATTTAAGTATTTAAATAATTTTCAAAAAATTTTGAAAGGTAATTTTTAATAAAAATAAATAACGAAATCTCTTTCTGTTGATCAATTAATTTAAAAATTCGTAGTGTCGTCGTTTAATTAATGGTATTACAATTGATTATCGAAGTATTTAATTTCTACATTGATAAATAATGTATGCACCTAAAATATTTATGTAAATAAAACTGCATCTATTTCTATATTTAAAAAAAAAAAAGTAAAAACAAAATTCTAATAGAGATAAATCTACAACTTCCTATAATTTTTTTGAAAACTCATACATATTTGTTTACATTCCTTGTGTAATTTTAATCAATATATTAAAATTAATATCAAAAATAAATGTAATATTTTAGAAAAAAAATGTTTTTTCATTTACACAATTTTGTTAAAAAAATTCAGGTATCTGATTAAAAAAATCGATTAAATTCTTTTAGAAGAATTTTTGATGTAATAAATTTAATCAGTTTGAAAATTCAATTTTACATATGCAAATGGATTTTAGACATTAAAAATTTTTTATGGTGGGAGAGTTGGGAAGTGAATAGAGAACCGATTAGTATTACCAGATTTTAAAAAAAACCTGAATTTTTTCGCCCTTAAAAGTAAATAGGTTTAAATGAGTTCAGTTTTTCCAGGACACCATTAAAAAAAACTTCCGGGAGTAACTAAGCACACTAGGGAAATTCATTAATAGTGGTTATAGTTGTTACTCTCAGAAGCAACTAAATACACTTAACACCTAGGCGACCATTGACGTTGTAAGATGTCAAGTGAAACCTTACTAACTTATGATGTCGCACGTGTATTAACTATTAAAATAGTGTACCAGTTGGGCGTTTTGTCATTATAAGTTATAACCATCAAGGTGTTAACTAAGTTCAATTTTTTCTGAACTAAAGATGTCATTGGGAAAATTGTTTTGTCCCGTTCCCGCTTACCTCCGCAATTGCCATCCGCGCCCCCTGCTAGTCCTGAGAAATATTATCAAATCCCATCAAGTTCCAAAAAAAAGAGAATCAAGAAAAAAATCAGAATTGTTAGACTTTTTCTTAAATTTAATTTTATTCGTTTCGTTAATTAACCGTTATAAAAATGTGAGTTATCCCCCGGAAAAATTCTGGTAAAAATGGATTTAATTATTCCTTGAATATGTTATTAATCGACTAAAACTGTTTTTCAGATAAAATTAGTCATTAGTTGAACATATCGAGCATAGAGTAGTCGACTAATCGATTAGATTTTTAGTCGAATCATGAATAGGGTAACTCTTTATGAGGTAATTCTTTATAGGGTAAATACTCCAAAACCGAGGTTTTCTTTTGAATTTAATTGTGAACATTTAATATTTTCCTTTAAAGAAATCACAATCCGTTAATCACATAAAAGTGAAAAATCATACAAATAGATAATTTTGTAGCTTTAATTTTTTGATAATATAGAAAAATTGTTAAATTAATTGTTTTTAATCATTTAAAAAAAAAAAATTAATCATTTTAGTCATTTAATCGAAGGTAAAATAGTCGGCTAAAAAATGACTCAATGTAAACAAAATTAGTCGATTGAACCGACTAATCGATTAATCATACGAGTCATACAACATTACTATTCCACACTAGTGATGTCAGATAATTAATCAATTAATCGGTTTAATCGACTAATTTTGTTTAAATTGAGTCATTTTTTAGTCGAATATTTTACCCTCGACTAAATGACTAAAATGATTAACTTTTTTGAAATGACTAAAAATTTTTTTATCTGCTCTTTATCACACTGAAAAAATTAAAAACTAAACAATTATCAATATTATGTCATTTTTCACAATGTAATGTGTTATATATATATATATATATATATATATATATATATATATATATATATATATATATATATATATATATATATATATATATATATATATATATATATATTTTAAATATTAAAAATGAATAATTAAGTTTAAAAGAAAACATTGTTTTTGGATAAATTATTCTTTTCATAAATTCGACTGAAAATTTAGACGATTAATCGACTATTTTAGATTCGATATTTTCGACTAATGACTAATTTGGTCTAAAAAACAACTTTAGTCGATTAATCGACTAACTTCTCCTCGGCTTGACATCACTATTCCACACCTTGTATTTAGAAAAAAATCGTATAAAAACGAAAACATTTGTGAAGGTTTCGAAATACACTGTAATCAAAAAAAAAGATATCAATTTCCTAACAGCGAGTACCTAATACTTTTAAACAACATTGTATAATCTAGCCATAATATTTTATTATGTGTATTAATTTCACTGTTATTACTATATTAATAGTATAATATAATGCTAATGGTATTATACTATTATACCGTGGAGATGGTTTATTGACCGTCAAATTCTACAGTGTGTGAGCTTGTATGTGTAGTGAGTGCCGCTCTTACCTTAACCGATATTGTATTGCATAATACATCCATATGAGCAGTTATAGTAGATACGTTTATTACCTACAAGTAATAATATAAATTTTGTAACTCTTGTACCTTCAAATTTTTCGTCACCAATTTTTTTTTTTTGACGGCCACTGAGTAAGTATCGTGCGATTGTTTTTATTCAAATGATGGATATTTAGATAAATTTACATAAACAAGATTTTTTTTCACTGACTAAATATTTTTCGACATTAATTAAACGCTAATGATCGTATTATTCAATAAAAATTTGTTAGATCATAATTTTGATCCTTATTTATATGCACTGTTAATAAGATTAAACATTTTTAAATAGTTCTTGTTTCTGGATGTTTTAATTGTGACAAAATTTTGTTGTATTTCGAAACGATTTAATGTTATTTTGATGCGTCAGAAACGTTTCAGAAGTTAAATTTGGTAACAAGACAAAATACAAGGAATAATCACTAAGTTATCTACATGAGAGTGTAACGAAATCTGATGTAACACGAGAGTGTTATGAAATTTATAGTGGTTATAAGGTGCAACCAGGGCCCGATCTAGGGGGGGGGGGCAAGCTGGGCAATTGCCCAGAGCGGCAAAAATTAGGGGCGGCAAAATTGAGGGCAGCTATCGTAAAACCTCCTGACTTTTCCTATTAAACCTAATTTTACCATTCCACACTTTGTGTTAGAACAAAAATTAAAATTTTATGGATTTTAATACCTATATCATTTTTAGTGACATAGCTGTTTGTAACAAATTACTAGTGTTTCATAAATTTTTCTGACATTACTACCTGCCATTCCTTTAAAATTAAATCATTAGTCTTTTTTCAATTTATATGGTGCAAACTGAAACTAATATTTCAAAAGCTATAAAACTTAGTAGGTAGGTAACTTTATCACATAAAAAATGTGATATAATTAATAACTAATCTCATGAGTATTTAAAAATAATTTTTACATTTATTTATTTGCACATCAGTGGCGGAATTAGCGCTCTAGGCTCCATAAAAAATGCCGCCCCTAAAAAGTTAAAAAAATTTCTTAATAACTTTTTAAGTCTTTTTCTTTAAAAAAAGTAAGTGACGAGCAAAAAAAACTTGCGTTAGTATTCTAAATGGCGAAAAAAATGGCGTTAGTATTCTAAATGGCGAAAAATTAATTTTTTGACCAATTACATTCATTTAAAGCTGCACAATTACATATAATTTAGATGTAAAATTTTATTGCCATAAGTACGGTCCTGACTTGTGCGAAAATGATCGCTTCCAATTTATTTGAATTAAAATTTTTAAAGATCATTTTTTATATTTTTTTTTTTCATTCATTTAAACTGGGGAAAAAAATGTCATTAAGAAGTCGATGTAACAAAAATCAAATATACGTATAAACCGACTTCGTAAAACATTTTAGGCCAACCCAATTTTGGTGAAATTTTCACTATTCCCTAAAAACATATATACAGACATACATATATACACTTATGAAATTTTGGATACTCGTTCAGAAGCCCTAGTAGATAAACATATGTGAATATTATATAACTAGCCGTATACCCGATAGGATTTCCTATCGGCAACATCTTTTTATTAGGTACTCATTGCTCACTTTCAGTATTTTTCAAAAGCCCAAATACCAATTTCCACGTTTCTAATTTCAAAATTGACGAACTTCCCATACAAACTTTGATTTCCTGTTTTAATCCTTTAGGGAATGAATTTCCAGAAACGTTTACACAACTGACTTTTATTTATAAATTGAATCCTAAACACCATATCTTCTGTGCCAAATTTCGTTCATCTAAATCCAACAGTTTAGGCTGTGCGTTATCTGTCAGTCAATTATAAAATATTATTTATTTGAATAGTCATAGTTACATATTTTTATATATCTAACTTCAAAAATGACGAATTTCCATAAAAAATTTCATTCCCTATTTAACCCACGTAGGGGACGAATTTTCAGAAATCCTTTCTTAGTGCTCATCTACGTTACTTAAGGAACTTTTATGCAAAATTTCATTCTTTTAAACCCAACTGTTTAGGCTGTGCGTTGTCTGTCAGTCAGTCAGTCAGTCAGTGTTAGAAATTTATTAAGTAGATTCCAACAATATGCGAGTCGAACTGATAACCTCCTTTTTTTGAAATCAGTTAAATATTGCACCATCTCTGAAACAACATGCTTATGACTTACAAGGTGTCATTGTAAAGGGCGGCAAATATTACTTTTGCCCAGAGCGGCAGAATAGCTAGATCGGGCCCTGGGTGCAACATACGTTAAGGTAGTAGCTGGGGCAATTTTTTGAGAAAGAACAAATGAAAAGTTTTGAATTTTTAATGTTTTTATTTACATCTTAAGGTAACAAAAAAATTTTTCTTTGAATAACTTAAATTTTGTTTTATTATTATTATCACTTAAAATTGACGCCTCAAAAAAATTGCACCTGGATGGCCCGGGTGATTTTGACTCTTGGGGACATCTCAAATCAAAAATTCTTAATTAGTCTTAATCTATAGATATGTCATTCTGGTCGGAACTAAAACTGATTTTATCACCCCTAACTTTCCGCGACAAAAAATGAATTTTTTTGGAAGTCTGCAATTTTATTATTTTTCGATAAAATTTCATAATTCTAGTCTCAACCAGAATGACATATCTATAGATTAAGACTAATTAAGAATTTTTTATTTCAGATGTCTCCAAGAGTCAAAATCACCCAGGCCATCCACGTGCTTTTTTCTGAAGCGCCAACTTCAAGTGATAATAAATAATAATAAAATAAAATTTAATTTATTCAAAAAAATTTTTTTCTTCTTACCTTAAGATGTAAATAAAAACATATTAAAAATTCAAAACTTTTCATTTATTCTTTCTCAAAAGAATGCTCATAAAAATAAACATGAAAAACAGCGCGAGTTACCAGACTACTACCTTAAAAAGTAACTTCACTTTAGTTTTATTAGTTATTACCAATCAATTAATTCCTGTCCTTTTCAGATTGCTAAAATTCAACAAATATATAGGAATCAAAATAAGTCAAAATAAATTTTAAAATTAAAACAATTTAAATCGTATTTAGTATGCATTTAATTGATATCAAATATATATTTTGCATTTGAATTATTTCAAGTAAACCTTTGGATATAAATTATTTTACAGTAAATAGTCAATTCTGATTATCGATTCTGGTTCTAAACTGATGGCATTTGATCTTGAACTTGGTTTGAAAATAATTTACTATTATTTGCTTTTCGCATTTTTTATTGGCTTCACACGGTCCATCGAAGTAACACCGCGTTACTTCAATAAATATAAATATAAATTTATTAACATCCTCTGACCATAATATCAACTAAAATATAATTAAAGATCAAGTTGCATCAAGTGATTAATTTAAGGGTGAAACTTCAGAATTGCTTCAGAACTTCAAAAGAATAAAAAGCATCACCTAGAATAAATTTCAAGTTACACCAAATAATAAAATAATTTTTCCACGAGCTCTTAGTGTAATATGTAGATACCTATTTACAAAGAAAATCTTTCATACTTTTATTTAATCGTTCAAGATCACTCAAATTTGTGTCCCACTTTCCCATACAATCATCAATAATATTATAGTATAGATGCTAATTATTTTGTAAATTGGCTTTTTACTACTGAATCAACAACTGAAAATGATTTTTACTTGCAATATTAATAACTTTTAAGGGAAGAAGTTTACCTTTAGACAGGTGAAAATAAAGATTTACGCAATAATTTTGGGAATTTTTTTTAACAAGGAAAAAATTGATCGATATTCTCGAGGTTTGGAATTGTATTTACTATGACCTTAGAGTTTTACATCCTATTTTTTTTTAATATATATAAAAATGACGGCTGTAGAAGTCTTTCAATGGAGTGTGTTATTCCACAATGCCCACAAAGGGGGACTCTAGCATCCGTAATTATTATCTGAAAAACTTCAAATTTTTTTTTCATTTTACCAATATTACGTAGAATATCGGTGAACTAAAAAAATTTTAAAATAGTAAAAAATTAAGAAGTTCGTAAGAGATTTTTTTAAACGTAAATTTTTATGAAATTTTCGTCTATTTTTGCATTTAAATCTTTTTGTTCAGATATTGATATAAAAGTTTAGTTCACATAAAAAGTAATAATAAAGTGTATTTTGTATGAGAGTTCCCGTAACGTTAAAAATACCGTTTCGAGAAAAACCTGTTTACAATTTCGGCACGTACATAGGTATATAAAGCAGCCATACGAATAAGTCACAAATGCTATTTCACGCTCTTGAGCACGCATTTTATGTTCGGAGGCTAAAATGAATGAAGGACTTCAAATATTGCTCTGAAAATTTCAGAGTATATTCTTAAAATGTTTAATATCTATTCTATAAGTTTTTCCAAATTTTTTGTTCGTTCTAAAGATATCTGTTTGAAAATTAACTGACGGACAGTGGGGCCAAAGTAGGTAAAAGATGGCAAAAATTATTTAGTCCTTTTATTGACTACAGAATAATTATATAACAATATATTTTACTTTTTCTTGATATTTATTAATAAAATACTGGGTGTCCCACTATACAGGATGTCCCATAACGGTTAGTCAAATGGTATATCAAAAACAAATTTGAAATTTGCCGATCTTGTTTGACCCTAGGTTGCGACTTTTTTCATACAACTTGATTTCATTTCCGGTTACTGGTTTCTAGCCACGTGGTACCAACTTATAAATTTTAAATGGAATATGGAATTTTTGACAACGAATTTCGATGATACGCTTAATTTTAGCTTTAACTTAACTGGAATATTCGGTACTTACATAAATCCAGTAAATTTGAGTGTTTTATTTAATTATTTGATGTTTTTATGCACCACTGAGAGCTTATATGAACTTTCTAAGCTTCTTATTGATGATTTTTTCTCAAACAAAATGAAAATAAAATCAGCAAATTTTGAAAAAAGGTGCAATTTGGTGCAAACTCTGCAATCATAATACCAAAATAGACTAATTGCTTTATCAAATGCCACAAATATATCCGTTGGATTCGATTGGACACGTAACTAAAATTCTTTGAGAAATTAATTTTTACAGAATTTTTCTAGATAATTCAACCATGTTTCATTAAAGCTTGATAGTATCAATACGAGTACTGATTTTAACAAACAAGATACATAAAAAAATAACATACCATGGGGAATGCGAGAATATTTTAGCTATTGATTTAAGGGGTCATATAAATTGTAGCTTATAATTTAATTTTCTGTATTTTTGCCACCTTTAATGGTATTTGACCCCACTGTGTGACGGTTCGAAACAATATTGTCACAGTTTCAAAAACAAAAGTGATATTTTGCGAAGTAAAATATTTGTTTATTAGGGTATTTAAAGATATTTCTCCCTTTAACTACAGTTTCCTTGTTTCGTCTTCATACATCATCTAATAAACACGTGCTATCGTTATAATAAACGTGAGTCTTGGTGATCAGACTGAAACTTATTGTTTTAAGGAAGAAAAATCACTATTATTAATCATAAAAAAACGTATAGGACGTAGGCGGAAGTGATTATTAATACTCAAAGTCATAATATTATAAAGCAATATATAAAACATAAAAATTATCATTTAATAAATAACCTATCAATAAATTATTTTTTTAAATTATAATATTTCTACTGAATTAACGTAAAACCATATAATTACAGTTAATACAAAAAAAAAAAAAAAATTTAAAGATGTCACTTGTGCCTGGCGCAATAATATAGGGAAAAATTAATTTCCCAATAAATGTGGAACCGGAAAACTAATGAATATAGTCTGACGCAGTTTCGTACAGAAACAAGACACAAGATGATTGGGAGTGCTAAAGAATAAAATATTTTGATATTTCCGCAATTTCTTTTTTGGTGTTTTTAATTTTGAATACTAGTCCATTGATCATTATTTATCGCATTTTAATATTGCAAGGTTATTTCATCTATATGTACAAGGTAGACAGACGTATATTATCTTCCTGGAATTCGTTTGTAAATTTTTTTTCCGGATCTAATAACATTTTTATTAAGTCACGTGAATTTTAAACGTGCGTGTGCGTATATGTAATTCAAATCCTGAATATTGCCACTTTCTAATATCTATTACGTGTTATGTCATGATACAGTATGGGACTCATTCTTTAGTGTTGGGACAAAACGATTCTTTTTTACATATACACATGATTCCGAACAGTAAAGTGTGCTACACAGACCGAATGACTCTTGTGGTGTACACTAGCACACTGTGTAAGCGATTCTTCTGGAGCACACAGCACGTCTAGCACACTGTGCTGGTGTGCTATATTGTGCTATGTACGTTCCATTTTAGCGTTGGATCGAAGCGACTCTTTTGTGTGTGCTAGTACAAATGATTCCGAACAGTGAAGTCTACCGTACAGAACGAGTGACTCTTCTGACTTACACGAATACACTGTGCATTATATGATACGGCATAGCACACTAGCAGAGTTCAGAGTTAACATCTTAACCTCTTACTGTTCTTTTATTTAGAAAATTTAATTATGATTCAGATCTTAAATTAATATCGCTTTCATTTTTTTTAAATTAAAATCGAAAATTACGGTACTTATAAGCGGGGCGCGGCAATCGGAGGATGCAAGGGGTCCGGAGCCCCCCCCCTTGAAATTATGTGGATCCCTCATAAAATTACGTAAATTTTCCTTCAATTTATTTTATTTATATTAAAAAGCACAATTTTTAGTGGCCTACCGATATTTCTTATTTGAAAATCGAATTTTCGGAGACGACATTTTTCAATGTTATTGAAGAACTGCGTTATCAAAAAATTGAATTATTCAAATTTTGGTTAAATCTGCCTCTTGCAGATTTGTATAGTTATTGCGCCCGTGCTTATAAGCAATAAGCAATATTCGTGTTGGCGCTGATAGTGATTAGAATCATAGCGAACTCTACTAGTGAATTTTTTTTAAACAATCACAGGGTACACCGTACATTTGAAAGAATCGTTCTTCTAGAATGACTCACACATCTGCAACAACCCTATATTATTTAAAATTAAAATTTAAAAAAAAAGATTTTGAATTTTCAGGTTTTTATTTTTTTTTTTAATTTTGCATGTGGTTATCAAATTTCTGATTTTTAATCTGGATTAAAATTGGAATTGTATTGTACTCGAAAACTAGTTGCTTTATAAATAAAATTGATTGTCTACTTTCTATCTATGGTCTATGGTATAAAAAAAATTTTTATCTAAACATATTAGTGTATCAAGTGACAGGCGACTGATCTATTACATAATTTTTGTTTGCATTCTATCTATTGCACTATAAAACTAGAATTACCAATTGCGGTAGAAGTATTTAAATCAAAATTTTTATCGGAATTAAGGTTTGGGACATTAACATCGATGCTGATCGATCTTGAAACATCTTCCACAAGTCACGGGTAATACAAAAACTGAAATTCCTTGAAGTTGCAACTTTTTTTGTCGTCTATTGTTTAATTGGTTAATTGTTCTTTAATTGCTTTTCGTTTATTTTTACATTAAAAGCCAAAAAAAAAAAAAAATTAAGGCAATCATCTTCTTCAACTTGTGAATCATGTTTTAACATGCCAAAAACGTTAACAATTACAAAAATTAAAAATTATAATTTTTATATATAGCTTTTAATGCATAAAAAAGAAATGTAAAAAGTTAAAACAATTAATTCAGTTTACATACTTAAAGTTTTTTTTTTGTTAAATATTTTATTCTTTATTTATTCAAAATTGTTCTTTATTTTTATCAGAAATGTACAAAAAGTTGTTTCGTTGCAAAAAAAAAATATTGTTGACATTTTTATTCGATTAAAGAGTTACATCTAGTTAAGTTACCAGAAAATCAGACCTTTTTTTGCGAAAACCCCAACAAAATGAGATTTTAAGTGGTTTATTCTACGTATATTCAAGTATCCAAAAAAAAAAAAAATTCAATATAGCGAAACCAAAACTTGAGAACTTTTCATTCACTGGACTTGAAATTTGAACTGCAGCTTCTTAGAAATATAAATTAGCGAAGTACATAGGGTTTTCTAAACTAAATCCAATTTTAAGCGAAAAAGGGAAAATTTTTTTAATAATCTGAAGAAAATTAAACTTTTTATATCTATTTATGAAGTTTTTGAATATTTTTTTCGATCCCTGTTGACCACATAAAAAAAAAGATTTGGTTTGCTTTTTCCGTTTTCACAAAAAACATTCTTAAACAAAAGTCTGATTTTCTAGTAAGTCAACTAGATATTGTGAAGCCTTAAATAAAACATTTTCGTCTCGCATTTGATCCAAATTGGGTTACATTGCGTAGAAAATATCAATTATTTTCTTACGTAATGTTTACTTAATTTGAAAATTACAAAATACATTTAAATATTATATCGCGTGATTATTTAAAGTTTAAAAAGTAAAAATTTTCTTTCTGTTTTTTTAGACAAAAAAATTATTATTTTTTAATTTATACAAAATAATTCGAAATTCTAATTGCATATGTTGTCAAAATTTTTATTTAATAGTAAGTTTTGTAACACATAAATAATTGTTGATAATTAATTTGGTAAATAAATTAAAGTAATAATTAAATTTAACTTAAATGGTAAGAGAGTTCAAGATAAAACAATTTGTTATTGAACTATTGAGTAGATTATGCAAAAAGTATACATTTACGCAAATTTAGAATATCTATTTTTCTATTATTTTATGCAAATATTATAATTGTTTAAATTCTGCAAAAAAAATAAATAATAAATAATTATGAATCATATCCATACAAGATAAGATACTCACAACAGAAAGATTGTGGGTTGTTGTAATTTTTATTGCAAGTAAATAATAAGCCAGTTACGGTTGGGTTTAATATTTTTTTAATTGTGTACATGAAAATAATAAACCTTGTTCGGATAAACAAATGACTTTAAATAATTGACGGTCAAATTTCGAAAACGTGATAAAAATTTAAAAAAAAAAAAAATTTTAAAAGTTCAAAGACAATCTCTGGCCGCGAAATTGAAGATGTTCAGTACACAATTCAGTTATTCAGGTTTAGAAAGGTTACTTTGAAGGGTCACGTCAAGAATTTAGGGCACAGGACTAAAGAGTTATTAGAAAACAGTTTTTGAAAGAGCTTTAGAAAAATATTGGTTTCGTGTGTGTCTGGCTGTTCGTTTGTGTCTGTTCGTTTGTATCCCATCAAGTGGCATAACTTGTGCGGTTTGGCCCCTAGATGATTTCCTACGAATTTCATCGTAATCGAAATAATGTCACTACCGTAAAATTCCATTAAATATTGATATCTTAGTTACTATCTGCTAGTTTCATTTTGCTCAAATTTCGAGAGTAATTCAGGCTTAGACCATTTTTTGTGATTATTTGATATTTTTTTTTACGGATTAATTTGGCACTAAAAAAAAGCTACGCATTCAGTCTTTTAATAATTTCCATATAGTTATACAGCCGATTAGAAGCAGTTCATAAGACACAATATTTAAGATTACCTGCAATTTTAGCACAAAGTCACTTTAAAGATTTGATAAATATCTATTACAAGTACGAGAAAGCTGCATGCCATCCTCCTTCGCAGTGTATTTTAACTTCGAAAAATTTTTAAAAACAAATAATAATGATAATTGAACTCATGTGTATTAAGCCCCATAAGGCAACTATTACATTGTTATAGATATATGTCAAAGATCTTTGATCAAATCTATGATCAAATGTTAAGAAGTATTTTTAACTATGGTTACAGAAATATTATATTATAAAAGTTGACTTATTACACTATAATATTTCTTTGATTAAATAAAACATTGACATATATCTATGACAGTGTAATAGCGGCCTAAGAATATTGTAGTTTTTTCACTTTTACCATAGAAAAAAGTTAGGGCAGACTTTTACAGCGATAAAAATAGTACAAAACATTTCATTGTAGATAAACACGATAAAAAAAAATTTACTGGCTTCAGAACCATAGTAACAATAGATTAAAATATAATATGAATTATACTAATTGATTTTATTTGTTAAATTATCCTACCGTATTACACTTGAGTTATATATTTTTTCTGAATATATTTGCGTTTCCTACATTTCAAATTTCTTGCCTAACAGCAATTTAACTCGAAGAATTGTCAACCCAAAAACGCTTCAGTTCCGCTGTCGCGTTTTTGTTAGTTGACAATTCTTCTCGTTAAATTGCTAGGCAACAAATTTTCGTTAGATAGACCCAAATTTATTCGAAATAAATTAAAGTACAAAAAATGTTTTTTTTTTAAGAAAAAGCTTTTATTTAAAAATGGGCTAAAAAAATAAAATAACTTTTGAGTGAAGTTTGAAGCAAGATGCAACATAATTTATAAAAGCTTGAGGCGTTATCATTAATTATTTCTGTTTTGGATATAAGTGTAGCTATTTTACTTTTCAGTACTTACCAAACTTGATTAAATGCCTCAAGCTTTTATAAATTATGTTGCATATTGCTTCAAACTTCACTCAAAAATTATTTTATTTTTTTTAGCTCATATTTAAATAAAAGCTTATTCTTAAAAACATTTTTTTTACTTTAATTTATTTTCTACTTTTTAGTCTGATTACAATTAATTTTAAAAAAAATTAAAGAAGTAATTTTTTTACCTATATTTTAATCGGTTAATTTACCTTAATCAAACATAACTATGGAAACAAAAAATTGCAATATAAAATCAATGGACAATATCTGACAATTCGAAATGTCAAAAAATTGCATAGGACTAAAAATCAACAATTTTGGTTTGGGGCGATTTCGGACAAAACTAATTATACAATATTACATTGTCATCAAGGTGAGACACGTATGCAAAATTTGAAACCTCTAGCTCAATTAGAACCTGTCTAAATTTTGATTCCAAGATTTGATCTAAACCAACATACTAACATAGCAAGTTAAATAAAAGCTTTTAATAAAAATAAAAATCTCTCGTGTAATAATAAGTGAGAAAATTAAAAATTTAATTACTTACGTGTATTTTTATGCTGATCCAAAACCATTTTGGAAAAAAGTCTTCCTTAAATAAATCAAAAAATTCGTTACTAGTAGCCCTCGTGAAATCTCTTCATTAATAAAACTTCGAATGTTTCCAAACAATTGACACTGTCAAAGACAAGAAACAATCGAATTAAAAACAAAATTCTCCAGTGACGTCTGTCTTTGAAACAAAACAAAATTTAAAATGAAATTACGGCGCAACATGCAGTCGCGATGCTAGTAATAACAGTGACGAAAAAGAAAACGAAAATAATATACTCAAAAAAAAAAAAAAAACTGATTATTGTATTTAAGAATAATTTTTATGAAAAGGTCACGACATTACATAAAATCAAACATACAATATGAAACTGAAACTGATTACTGATAATAATGTATCAGACAATGTCCATTAATAAAAGTGGATGTAAAAGACTTTTTTTCTCTATAAAAGTGTGGAAATCTAGTTCTCCGCACTCTATAGAAGATTTCGCAATATATTTTGTAAGTGCATGCTGTACCTACTGTGATATCCATGTATGTTAAGTTGAACCTATCTATTTGTGTCTATATTTAAGTAATAAGAAAAAATTCCCCAAGTGCATATTGGATACGCGTTAAGTCAGGGTTCCAGAGTGACTAGATTATTACAAAGCTTTGAGAGTAAGATATAGGACATTTACTTAAATACATTTTTAACAAAATAACTACATATCTACGGGAATATTTGTGATCGAGAAATTTCACATTTTGTAAAGTCACACATGTCCACCGACTCATAATAGTTCATAAATTAATTATTTGAAAGACATGTCTTATGATACAATTGATGTACTTATTTATCTATTTTTTAATTTTTATAATGAAAATATGCTTTGATAATAAGATTAAAAAATTTAATAAATATTTATATTAAAAAATTTTTCCAAATGCAATTTTTTTAAATATTTTGTTCGCTTTTGTAGTACTGTTATGTAAAAAAAATGTTTTTTGCAAATAAACTCTAAAGTTCTCCGTAAAAAATCCATTCGTTAAATTGGCGACGATGTATGATTAACGTTTCTCGTAGACCAACGTATGAATCTAGGGTTAGTAATTTTAGATAATTTTTCCATTTTTTATTAATTTTTTTAAATTCAGAATTGAAAAAAATAGTGTATGCAACACGTTCAATCGTCGTAACTGTCCAACTCGGCAAGCCTCACTGGACAGCTTTACGACTCGTGCAAAAAGTATCTTCGTCTGCATCGGTACATGCAAAATTTTATGCTCATAGGCCGAACGATGTAGATAGACAGACAGATAGACAGATGAAATGTTTCTTCAGAACCCAAAAAATAGATGTGGGGCTGATGCACTCCACCATGTGGAGTACTATTACAAAATTAATTATGCAGTTTGAATAAAAATATTTACTTACATTATATATTATGTATAATCGGTGATTACATTCTAAAACGATGGATACTTTATCATATTCTGTACATTAGGATACCTGAAATCAAAGAAGAAAGTTAGTTAGAACAAAACATTATATTTATTTCATTAAAGATGTTAATGCGTGAAAGAATTTAGTCATTTTTAAGACAAAGCCAAAAGTTTCGATAGAACTTTAAAAACAAAAACAAAATCGATAAAATTTTAAGAAAATAATAGCAATAATAATGGAACTGAATGAGGGAAATACCTTCAAGCAGTCGGAAGTAAAGGCAATTTCGGGAATTTTTTTAATAAGGAAAAAATTGATTTATATTTTTAAGGTTTGGTATTTCATTTACTACGACCTTAAAGTCTTAGAACATACATTTTTTCAATATACACCAATACCTTAATTTGCGTCGTAGTTACGTTCCAAAAAAACACGACGCGAATTGAAACGACGCAAAGTGAATTATGATCAAAGTCGTGCCATCTTTTAGAGAAAAAAAAAGAAAAAAGAAAATTAAAAACCCGTACCCAAAACAATCAATTTCGAAAATCTAACGACGCACAGTGAAAATTAGTACTAATTCAGCAGCGACGCAGCTTCGAGAAAACGCAAAGCGAGGTATTGGTGTATGTAAAAAAGCGCATTTTACGCTCAAAGACTAAAACATACGAAAGCCTTCGAATATAGCTCTGAAAACATTTTCTTAAGATGTTTTTCTAGTATTTTATGGAAAAAAAATTAGTTAAACATTTCGAATTTTTTTTTTCATTCTAAAGGTATATCTTCCCTTGAATCGGTTTATCAAAGATAAAAAAGCTTTTCCAGGATTTTTTAATTCAATAATCGCGACTTGGATTTATATCGTAGAGGACACTAATTGAATCTAATAATTGTAAGGACAACTGATAAAAACTTATGATCGGTGAGTTTTAAGATATTTGTTCTTTTTAGCGACTCTTCAGCTCTCCCACCAATGAATATTTTGTAATTTTATGCTGAAAATTAATAAAAATATAGATTTAATAAAAAAACTGAGTACGTTAGATTTTTTTAAAGATAATGTTCTACTAAACAACTAAAAATATTACCACTAAAAATTTATCTTTTTCTGGATTAAAATTTTTTTTTGCCACACTATATGGTTTTAAATTTTTTTCATACAGAACTTTTTTTAAAATTATTTATTTATTGTCGAAGAGATTCAATTAAAATTATAAATTATCTTTTTATTAACAATTACTGTCAACAGTAAAGATCCCTCAAATTGTTGTTAAGCTTACGGTTACGGACTATAATCGGAGAAAAAAATTTTAGCTCGTTTTCAAAGAAATGGTACTCACGAACCTGATAACTCAATTTTACAACCAAAATAAATGTCTCAACGATTCGCAGAAAGAAAGATAAATTGCTACCTCCATGGAATATTCAATCGAATACATTTTGTTTAGAGTGCAAATCTAATTCTAAAAAATTTGTGCTTTTACATGTGCTGGGGCTTTCCCGCAAATACAAAAAAAATATTTTGAATATGAATGGTATTTAACAAGAAGACGAGTTTCAGTTTCAAAGGTAACTGAACTCCTCTTATGATGCGATTAATAATAATCTGGAAATATATACAAATTATGTAGCCATATTTAACAAATTTATTATAATTGTTTTTCCCTATTGCAAAAAAAATGAAAACATAAACAAATGTAGCACAAATAAAATAATTAACGACATACTGTTTAAACAAATTCCTCTAATTCTCAATAAACAGTAGCGAACTTTCTATAAAAAGAATCAGAACAATTGTACTTCCATCTTATTTGTTGTGATAGAAAATTCAATGTTTTAAAAATTGTGGTAAAGTTAAACTACCAATAACATTCAACACTGCCATTTTCTACTTCAAAGATAATTTTAGAAAATTGCAAACAAGACTACTTCAAAAACAAATCATTTTTTTTTAAATAACTCTCCTGTTTGCCACTGGATTCTAACATTTCACTTGGACTCAATTCGTTACAATCAATAAATTTGTGATTAAGTAATATACCTGCCATTAATATATACATATCAGTAGACATGCAAGACTTTAAATAATCGTGCTACAATCTCAAACACTAATTACCGATATTTGCTACTACACATCACGTGTATGACGCAAAAATTTAACACACTTACTAAAAATAAATAAAACAATTAAATTTCTGGTTTCGGTTATAATAAAACCCTTTATTAATTTCTTTTTAAGTAAAAGACCGGATGCCTGACGGCAATTTGTCATTGTAACAATTAAAATTCCAGACACTTGTAAACCATGATCAGACTATTCACTAGGTAATGAAAAATTCCGCCAAAAACTGTAAATTCATGTTAAGGTTAATTTTGAAATCAGAACGGATATTGTAAGGATTCAAAAATATAGTCATATTCAAACTAGAGGTGATGAAGTAATTCCCGGCGAAAATTTAAATTAATTAATCTAAATGAATAAAGGAATAAATTAGTCACAATCAGACTGATTGATTAATCGGCTCAAATTACAGAAATGATTAATTGATTTGATTAAATTAATCAAACCAAAAATATTATGTTATTAAATAAATTTGTAGCCTCAAGTAAAGAAATATTTGTTTTTTTGTAATAAACGTCTAATTTTGAACTTACATAAGAAAAGTTTTTAGAAAATACGTGAAACTTTTATAAATGACACTATTTAAAAGAAAATCTGATAAACAAATAAATATTGGCCGCGCGAATATTTATAACACGTGTATAACGATTTATCGATAACAATAATATTGTACGTGCTTCAACTTTTTTAATCGCCGATTCAAAATCAACTCGCGATTGTTTCAATATTTTGACTTTTTATATTTTACGATTTGACTCAATTAAAATACATATGTATATCTGCCGGTTACATACAGATATTTATGTACTTGGTTTTTGTAAAAAAAAATTGATTTTTTGATCATTCCGTTGAGGGAAGGAGAAATTATGCATATGCACTTAATTGAAAGTATCTGTCTGTCACGCAATACGTAATTTAAAATTAACGACAGATTGGTTTTGCGCTACGAATCAATCGCGGTGCGACCGTTAATAGGTGGGGAGATATTTTTTTTACAATGTCGTTGTTTTGAAAAAAATCTGTTTGTTGATTATATATGAGTAAAGTAGGGATGGATTTTCAAGTTCAAGTTAAATATGCATATTAATTTTGAATAGCTACTCATGACGTAAGTAATTGTTTTCATTGTCTTGAGGCAATCGTTTATTTTGATTTAATTACATATTTTCGGATTTTCAGTGACTGAAACTTTTAATTAGCATGGACGCCGTTTACGGAAACGTTTCCGAAATTTCAAAAATAATTCGTAATGATAAAGGCGAAAGTGAGTTTGTTTGTTTGTTTGTTTGATTTGCTTTCACGCCTCAACAGCTTAAGGGGGACCACTAGTGTGACCGCCTGAAAAAAACGTGATTTTTGGGAATTTTTTTAAGAAAACTACTAGGGTAAAAGCCCCCTTTGTGGAACGGTATCTAATTATGAACATTTACATATTAATGAAGTTATTTCTGAAAGAAACGTCTGATAGCAAAAATTATTATTAATAGAATGATTGTTTTTCAATTTAAATTCACCTCGCATTTAAAGTTTACTTACTTAATTAAAGAAATAAATATGTAAATGTCAAAACTGTTCCAGTATTAGATACCGTGCCACAAAGGGAGCTTTTACCCTATATGGAATGTTTTAATATTTTCAGGATATATTCGTTGATATATAATAAATTCATGATAAAATTTTTGGACCAAAAAATTGAAAATTCAGTGAGTTATTCGCGATCTCCCAAGGCTCCAAAAAAAAGTTCCCCCACTGCTGCAGTGATAGCGGACTTCACACTGCCTGAAATCAAAAAAATCAAAAAGCCTATTAAACTGAAAGGTATGTACCATGCCGTGAACCTCAATCGAAAAAAGAGTTGAAATTTAATAAAATGGCGGAGTTTTTAAAAAAAAGTTTCAAATTTTGCGCGAAAATTTGATGGTTTTTGGCTTGCGAAAATTACAATTTTTATTCGATCGGAAAACTGGAGGTTCATGGTACGAAGAAATATACATAAAAGAAGCTGCAATAAGAATCAAATCGATCGAATGATTTGTCTTCGAGTTATAACTGCAGCAAATTTTAAAAATGAAGTTTTTCTTTACTTTACCTTTTAGTTTTAATCACTGAGAATTTTTACTTAAATTACTTACGATGTACTCACTATAACGGTCATAGTAAAACTAGATAAGTCGCTTAAATGTGCCAGGGTCTAGCTTCTCCACTTGTGACTGACAACCACGTCCAGAAACTCCCGAACTATCAACCTTCATACATTTCTCAATACCTCAAAGTTAATAATGAAAATCAGAATCCACTCTTCAGATGGCTGTTATTCAAAAACTATTTGAGATATGCACTTGAAATTTTAGTATGTTATTTTTAAAGGTATAGACTATCGAAACATGAAAAAAAATTTTCCAATTTTTGAAGACGTCATACTAGTGCTCCCCCTTAAACAATCAATTTGAAACTATGCACAGACTCAGCTGGCGGGACCGAGACGGTTATAAGCTACTTTTTATCTCGAGAAAATACTTTTTTACGACCGAGAGAAAATATATTAAATTACAACAGGTGACTATTAAAAAAATAGATAATTGATTTTAAACTTTGTATATTGTTAACAGAAAGCGGACGAAAAAGGAACAAAAGTTACTTTTTACTCCGGGAAAATATTCCAGTCCCGTGGGAAATCTCACTCTTGTGGAAAAATATATTTTAAGTAAAATAAAAAAAAGAGTCTGAGTTTATTAGATATAGCATATTATTAGCAGTAAGAATGGAAATTAATATACCTTACATTTTACCTCGAGAAAATATCTTACTCTCGAGGGAAATTATACTTAAAACGAAACAATGAAATAACGACAACTGACAGTTAAAAAAAAAAAACGGATGATCGATTTCAAACTTTGCATATTGTTAGAGGAAACGAAAAAGGACACAGGCTACTTTTTACCCCAGGAAAATATCTGAATCCCGTGGGAAAGTATATTTAAATGAAGTAAAAAAGAATCACTAGCTTCATTCGAACTCGGGATATTGTTACAGACTACTTTTTATCTGTTTATTTTTTAAATTTTTTTTTTTAATTATTAAAATGTTATCTTTCAGTTTTGAAATATAGAAAATGCAGAATCAAGAAATGTTACTTTTTAATTGCAAAAGACAAATATTAAAATTTTTTAAGCCCGGAAGTTTGACACTGTATAGATAATTAATCCATACAAAGAACAAATCTTGGACTCATAAGGTACAGCGTTAACTCTTGGACTCAGGAATTCGTATTTTTCGATATCATGACTAAAATTAAAATCTGAATCTAAACTATTAGAAATCTTTAATTTTATTTATTTTTAAAATACGTTAAAAATGTTTATTTATCGTTATTTCTGCAACAAAGTACACAGTTAATGAAAAATTCCATGTGTCAAAGGTTAAGTACGTGCTTCCTAATCCACTAAATAATTATCCTTCAGTTTTCCTATTTTGTCATCAAATTCACAGGAATTTTATTGTCTATCAAAGAGTGTTTTAATTAAATTATATCATATACAGTAAATTATAATGTTAACATCTATTAATTAAGCTGGTTAAATTACTATTATTAATTTTACATACATAAAATAGATATTTTTTAATATTTCTATCATAATAGTAATTAAAGTATAGTAACACTGTAAGAAGCATGGGTATTTGCAAAGGAAATACAAATTCCAATAAAAGAAGTAGCTGAGAATCCGTGGGAAAGAATAAATGTGTTGTATTTTGGTACTTTACGAGAAGTTTTGTTCTGAATGAAGCCTTTCATGGGCAAAAATAATAAATCAAATCAAAAGAGGAGCCTTCTAGACATTCCGTATTAATTCAAATTGATATCCTTTGCCATAAGTATATGCAAAACTCTTAGTAATTATTACAATTTCACGTCTTTATTCTCACCAAATTACTAAATACTCTTGAGTAAGGTGTTACTGAAGCCCATCGTTTCTGAGACGAACTAAAAACAACAAATATCTTTAGCCAGTGATTTAGCTGATAGAAAAATGTTCAAACAATACAAGTCATGGCAACCGGCGACACCAGCATATTGCCTTGAAATACTGTCTTTTGTTTTATCAAAGGCTTAAATTTGTTCGTTTTCTGGCCACGTGATAAAACATGCAGGTAGAAATGATAATAATAATTATTTAAATAAGACAAGTATATTTTAAAAGAAAAAAAATGCTAATTAAAACAGGTTGAAATTTAAATAAAAAATATGTTATCTTTTCAAAAATATTGAACAATTTGAGCAATCTAATCGACAGTATACCCTTTAGATTTCAAATAAATTAGAATTAAACTCATTTTTCATACATTTGATCTTGAAACAACTAAATATATCTAAGTCGAGAGGAAATGGAAATTTTTAAATTTATATACTCTGTCCTAAATGACATAAGATTTTGGAATTCCATTTATACTTGTGAGAAGGTAATTTAAGAAAGTAATATCTAAACAAGGTTTTTGGTATTGTTACTTCATATTTGATAAAATTAAAATGAAAATTGCTGACCAAATTTTTATACTTTTATCACAAAAATAGGAAATTTAGTAAGCAATTTTAAAAAAAAATTAATCTTTAAGATAAACAACTTAGTTCTTGCTTATGAATGAAAAATGTTATTGATAAAACCTATTTTTAATAGTTTACAATAATTTTTCATTTAATAAACAATTTTTCAGTAATAATAACTTTTAATATCTAACAAGGAAACGTATAAGCTACTTATTTTTAATATTAATAGGTCAACTTTCACTAATCACGTGACGACATTCATCTATTTTCTATATTCGTAAATAGTGACAAATTTTCATATTTATTTTTTTGTAATTGTCCCAAAAAGAATTAAATGATGGCGAAGGCGCTGTGCACTAAATTACATTCTGAAAGTTTTTATTAATTTAATTTTAGAATGATTTTCGGATACATTACGTTTTAGTATTTAATACATTTAAAGTTTTGAAGTAAAATATCTGATACTTGAACTTACCTTACTAAAATTGCTATTCTAAATTTTTAAAATTTTTTCTAGAGGCACAGCTTTAAAGTTCTGTAATTTCGGATAATGAAACAAATAAGATGGAATTTTTCAAAATTCTAGACTAGAATACTACCATAATAACTACTATACAAGATTGAAATAATCATATTAGAAACAAAAAATTCAAATTTATGAAAAATTATGGAAATCCGTTTGGTTTAAATTTTGTCATCATATCAGTAAATATGGTGCTGTACGAATAGCAGGGTAGCTGACTATTTATTTTGACCATATTAAGAATTGGTTTTTAATTATTTATTTGTATTTTTGGCAATTAATTGACATTTATGAAGTCAAGGTCAACAAAATATTTAATTATTTTGTCAACAATTAAGTAAATAAATCATTACCTCAGTGTCTAGGTCATCCAACCATACACGTTATATAACTTTTTATTTACAATTAAGTAAAAATAAATTTGGATCAAGTTTATTTACATATCCGACAAAAACAAAATTGCAATTTTTGATGAGTGAAATTACTTTATTTTGTTTGAATTCTCTCTCCTAGGTACATTCTTGGACAGAATAATGGAACCATTGATTTTAATTTTTAACATATTTACTCGTACAACTGGTAGTTGGAAGATGTTTGTTAATCAGCTTTAAACGCTCTAAAAGATTTCAAAAAAAAAAAAAAAAAAAAAAATTGGGGGATAGGTCTACCCACACTGTCAACTTCCCATTGGGTGTCCTTAAAAACTAGAGGCTACTGTACATAAATAATTCGTTTTTCATTTCAGGCAACTTCTCCCTTGGGCCCCCGATAGAGGCTTCGCCCCTTGCACTATACCGGGGGCTTTGCCTTCTGTACCTAAGGGTGGAGGCTCCACCCTTATCAAACAAATGATAACATCATTTGTTCTCAAGATATGCGAGACAAAATATATTTCAAAACAGTTTCTTATTTAGTTTTTTTTTTTTTTTAAGTTCATAATAAAATACTGGCGTTTTTAACATCAAGGAAGGTTCTTAGGCCATTATATAATAAAGGCATGGTAAAAAATCCATATAATCTATGTTATGTTAATAAAGTTAATTCCGTTTTTTTATCACAAAAAACAAACCGCTAATCCGAGTTTGCTGAAAACTTTATCCGATCTTCATTTTTTTATTACGTATCTAATGAAATTAGTCCGGAGTTGATATCATCATTTGTTCTCGAGATATGCGAGACGAAAAAAATTTCACGAACGAACGAACGAACTAACGAACGCACGCACAGACATCACGCTAAAAACGATGGATTCGGATTCTAGTGACCTTGAAACGTGGAGATATGTCAAAATTAGCGATTCGTAAAATCGGACCCATTACAATGACTTCCTATGGGGAGTTAAGAAAATTTTAAGTCTAAAAAAAATTGGTCCGAAAAAGCTGTAAAATATTATTTTAAAAACAACAGATGCACGATTTCCATTGTTGTTTGGTGGTGTACGTCATGAAAAAAGATTTTCAATTGATTTTTTTTTTTTTGTTTTCTAAAGATTTAGTTCGAGGTAACAGCATTTTTGGAGATTATAATCATAAAAGATTATTAGTAATAATTGTTGGTTTTTAGATATTCCTTGATGTACGTGATTAATATATTTTTTTTTATAAACATTTTAATGATTTCTAAACAAATTTAACACCTTAAAAATTATGGGCCGGCTAATTATTATTTAATAGACATTTTTTTCAAATTTATTACTATATAATTTTGAATATCATTGGAAGCTACTTAACACAGGAAATTTGTCTAGTAACGCATCATAAAAGTATTTCTAGTAATTTTTATTGAAAATTGAAAGTAATAAAATTTTAATAATTTTTATTTTTTTAATAAAGGTGTTAAAATATGACTTTGAATTAAGATGTCCATTGAATCGGGATTAATTAAGATAGCTATTTAGAAGAAATATGTGTGTCATATCCTCCGTTATGTGTGGATAGGACATATTATAACCTTGGCTGACTAGATTTTTGTTTACTTTAATAAAAAGGACTTTTATTCTTCATTAAATATCAGTAAAATCATAATTGACTTGGTTTCTCCGAATTTTTGTTACTTTTATTTTCTCTAAATTAATGTTGAGAACTGAAATTAATTTTTCGTTTAACTAATTTTTATTTAAATGACCTTTTACGGATTTGTTGATACAATTCTAGCAGTTTTGGAATAAATATTTTTCCAAACTCAAATCATGTGGTGATTAATCTTAGGGGATTTCAAGATTGAGTGCTATGGAATTAAAGACACGAAGTCACGAATCTTATATTGGAGGCAGTGGTGGATTTACACTGTGGGCACGTGGGGCACTGACCCCGGGCGGTAAATTTTAGGGGCGGGCGGCTAAATTTGGAACACACGTGACAATTTGGCTTTTCTTTTGGTCATTACTTATTTTTTGATAGGAAAATAAGGAAATGTAAGTTATTTTTAGCGAATTCCCAGAATGGAATTCAGTTATTACAGCCACTGTCATGACGGGACTTGAGCTCGGGACTATAGCAGAAATTTGTTTTGAGGTCCCTAGAAACCGAAAATAAGAAAATAATATTCACTAAAATTTATATATATATATATATATATATATATATATATATATATATGTGTGTGTGTGTGTGTCCACACGATAACTCTCGAACGAAATGTCCTAGGTTTGCGAAATTTGGTGAAAATGTTGGAAGTCCAAAACCGTTAGACAAGTTCGTTAGCCAGACACGTCCGTTGCCCGGAACAAAGTTTTTGGTACATTTTTCGTGAAAAAAATTAGTTTTTTTGCCAAAATTTCCCCTTATTTAAAAATTGTTGTGAAATTTTTACACCGTTGGAAAGAGGAGAAAAAATCACATAAAAAAGGTCTTTAAACTATTGTTCTATGTCAACTAGTTTCCAAGAAAACTAATTTTTATAAATGGAATGTGCAGAACGCTATGTTATGCAGAATGCTGCGACAGGGGTATTTTTTTTTGCGCCTCACTTATTTTTTGATAGAAAAAAGGAAAAAAGTGGGAGAGCTATTAAGACATTTTTTTTTTTAATTTTTGTTTTACGAAAAAGTAGGGACGGCATTTTTCACAGTGCCCCGGACAGCATTTAGAGTAAATCCGGCCCTGATTGGAGGTATGAAAAATTACCCTTAAGACCTATTGGAATCGGTTATTCTTACGGGATTCCAAAATTATTATCGTAGGTAATTATAAAAAATTAATTAAGCACAGTTCGAACTTCACTTTATATGCGAAGAAAGATAATTGAATGAGACTAGTCAGCCAGTCGCGAGTGCCACATTTGATAATTACAAAATTTGACATTGTACTCGGATGATTCGTCAATCAATAGCTGCGAATATAACCCTGATGAAACACTAATTGGTATTTTGTCCTAATTTTTCTTGTAAAATTTATTTAAAAACTATAATTAACAATTATTATTGTTTACGTCAAAACGTTAGGGTCTGATTTTTTAAATTTTAATAATTATATATTTATATAGTCAAAGGCCATTTAATAATTTCCGTTTTAAGATTATTATAAGATTACGGTGAATGAAGAGTTAAATTTTTCAAAACAATTGTCACAACCACATTATGTGGTTTAAATAATGAAGTAGGGGAGATGTCCCGGTGTCTGGATCCGAAAAGGCGGTCCCGGGAGGAATTAGAAAGTCATTTTTTTCCACGGTCCTGGAAGTGGTATGAAAGGGCTACAGCTAGGGTTGCGAATTGTTCCGATTTAATCGGGATGTCCCGATTTTACGCCTATGTGTCCGGCGTCCCGACAACCATAGTGGCGGGACGCTAATTCTCTCGATTTTTAACATCTACAATTTTTTTACATTTTTATTCCCGCCAGTCTCGCTCTTGTTGTTTCTAAATTATCGCGCTTGTATGTTATGACGGCTAAGGAAGTAAGTATACTAGCTGTACCTACTGATAAAGTGTACTCTGTCTACTGATTTATAACCAGTTTATAACTTATACAGCTTACAGTGTTGCCAGATTAACTCATTAAAATCCCTCCAAAAAATGGGAGAAATTATTTGATGTACATGAAATACGTAAGCGGCGTTCGAGTAGCCTAAAAATAATCAATGCCAAAGACGGTCAGGTCAACTTTATGAGAAATGTTTTTCTCCAAAAATGATACAGTTGATAAGCAAAAACGAATTTTCTCTTTATGTGATAAAACTTGGACTAATGAAAGGAACAGAGTGACGGTTGAACATGTTAAATCTGAATTGCAAATAAGGCTGAATTTTACAATTACGTAATTAAAAATAAAAATCTTTTGAAATTCGCCAAATATCAAAGTAAATATACTTTTAAGAAGAAAAACTGAACGTACTGTATGTACCTAATAAGAACTTAGTTCTGTACAGTGACAAAAATTTCTAGTGGCAATTTTTACCTTTTGTTTATTAATGATTAAAAACGTTTGTTTGTTTTTTAGCAATTCCGATTTTTTTCCCATTAAATCCCGAAATATTCAATGGTAGAGTTGACAACCCTAGCTACAGCCCCGTTTGCCCCCTCTGGTATAAATTTTAATAGCACGAGTGATATTTAGCACTTACTTTCATGAATCACAATGTTCCGTTTAATACAGTTTATTAATGAAAGGGACAAAATATACTTTTACCAAAGGTCAGATAATACACAATCAAGAATAATTAAAGGTTTATTATTGTATTTTATTTCAATAGTGACATAACTGAGGTTTCTAGTCCCGTCCATAATTCATTAATTCATTAATTTTTTTTTTATTTAGATTTTGTCAATAGAAAATGTCCCTTTCCGGCAACCTCTCCCCTACTTGTAAAGTAATACTTTATTACGTTTTGATTTAGTTAATCTATTATTAAGTAAATTCTTGGTAGGTGTAAAAAAAAAATTATCTTACCAAACAGAAGTCTATCTGAAGTAATAAATATTTTCTACCTGATTTGTTAATTACAATGTAATAGTTTGTAATTAATAAATTAACATAAATACCACTGCAATTAAAAAGGTGTGCGCAGACCATTTTTATTTTGATTTTTAATAAACAATATGATATAAACAATATCTAATTATTGGCTTGTTTCACACATGTCCATTGTTAGAGGAAGGGAATTCCATTCTTCTACTGTTGGATGACTGCAGTCGTTTGTCATAAGACTTCGCTACATTATAGTAATGGAGTCAGTGATCAATGATATAATATAAATTTAGATTAAGCTCTTTAGTATTAATCTTTACATAAAAAATTTAAAATTTTTACGTAAATTGAAACTGTATAATCTTTAAATGAAAAAAGCTATCACTATATAATCTTTAAATGAAAAAAGCTATCTTTTAATTATTAATAACTTTTTTGACTTTCTGGCCTCGTCATATTTTGCGTCATAACATTCTGAATACTTCAACAAAAATTGGCGAAAGAATGGCATATCGCGCATACTCTTTCTCAACCTCGTATATCAAAAACTGCATGTTTTATGACACACAAAACACATTAAATATTGTATTTATATGTATACTTATCTATCTATCTATCTATCTATCTATCTATCTATCTATATATATATATATATATATATATATATATATATATATATATATATATATATATATATATATATATATTTATACATGTAGGTAGCAGACATCAAGGGGTATAATTAGCATAAATCTTACGTTCATAATGATGAAAACACAGATTTAAATACGTTTTTTTTTAATGTGCCCAGGTTGAGAAAAAGTTTGCGCGATATATAATATATAGTAATACAGGGTAATATATATAATATATAGTAATATATTATACAGGGTGTTCCAAAACTCCGGAGACATAGAGCTACCACTCATTCTAGAGGTCAGAAAACGACGATTGGACCCAACTTACCTATGTACCAAACTGCACCGTTTACGCGTGAGAGGAGTTCAAAGTTTACTTAAAAAATCAAATTTTTGTACGCTGTTCCGAAATGCGTGAACCAATTTTAATGAAATTTGATACCTGCGCATTTCCGAGAATGCCACTACTTTCAGTAACCAAAGAAACCTAAACAAAATTCGAGAAGGGTAAGAACTACCCCCACCCCTAGATAAATTTGTTCAGAATTTCTTTAAGGATCATGATAGCGTTTTGAGATTTTTTTAAGGGGAAGATTCATTAATTACCTTTATTTTTTGGCTCTTCCAAAAATTTCGTATTTCGCGTAGTTTCGGAGGAAAAATTTTTTTATTGAAACACTGATAACCGATATTGTTAGGAGCTAGTTTAGTTTTATTACAGAATTTAGTTGGAATTTATTTTAGAATTATTTTAAAATTTTTTCTCGGCCCGTCAAATATTTTAGTATTTACAATTTGACCCGCCGATGCAAAACTTTGTGAGCCTTTCGTTTAGGCGATTTAGATAGTACATACAGCCTTTTACAAATAAAACCAATCATACATTATACTATTCTTAGTACATAGCCGTTCAGTCGTTTGCATTTACTGTTGGAGTATGACATGAAATAGCGATACGTTAATCATGTAAGTCGTGTAGGTTCATCTTATTAAAAATTAAACCGAATACCGTTAAATTTTTGGTTAAAATCGTCGTAAAACATAATTTAATAAGAGCGTGTTCCAAATTTTCATAAAATTCAACTAAAGTTATTTCTATTTTTAATGAATTTTAAATCTTTAAATCGAATGGTGGAAGCGCCGGTGACTTTTTAATTCAAAACGGAACGTAATTTTTACGAAAAAAAAACGGTTTTTTTTTTGTTTTCAAGCAAGAATTCAAGAATTATTTTGCTTCTTTTAAAGAATTATTCAAGAAGTTGATACCAAAAATTTTTTTGCTCAATTTTCAATTTTACCTCCGATGGTGGAAGCGAAGCAAAAAGTATATCAAAAGTCAGTAACTGACAATTTTTGTGAAAGCAAGTAGCGGAAAAAGAAAAGATATTCTTAACGCCATCTATTTTTTCATTCAAATACTAACGGAAAATGCTAGTAATGTAGATTCTTATTCCGGAAAATATAACAACCGAGCGAACAAAAAAGAAAAACTATTATACTAATGACATCTGTTGAACATTCAATAATTTATGAAAATGATGGTAATAAAGTGTTCTGTTAGATCAATTTGTTTTTCGTGAAGCCATTTTATGGTTTTACTACATACATAGGTCGTTTAATTTAGTTAACTTTGATAAACTAACTTACTAAAACCAAATATTAATAGAAAATAAACACTAGAATTTTCATTTACTTGTAAACTGGACTCATTTCCCTGTTTTTCCTACCTGTTTCTAACACCTCTTGTATGATAAACACGTGATTAGAATCCAATTTAAAATCATTAGGTTGGTACCCATCAAATCATTTGATTACAGTGACGTATCCAATTGTTTTACCGTAAAGTGAAAAGTGTAAAAAAATAGGTACCGCTAAAATTACCTGTTTTTAACCTGTGTAATTATTTTTTTGGTGAACAATTGGAAGAAAAAAGGGACAGTAAAAAATATGTTAAACGTGCTAAATGGCTAATAAGTTTCGCACGAGTTTACATTTAACGATTGGCAGTGTCGTTAATCCCGTGGAAAACGACAGGTGAGTTTACACAACAAATAAAAAAAAAAATAAATTTTTTTCCTCAATTTTGTGATAAACGATATTTGACAATGACTTTGTGTAAATAGGCGTTATCTAATTTACATATATGCATTTTAATTTAGGTTTTATATTTGAAATGTACACTTGTCGATATAAACTTCGTCGACAATATAAAATGTAAATAATTAACATTCTTGGTATTCTCTATTTTTAAATATTTGAAAAATTTTGAATTTCATTGTTTACATTTCAATTTAGAATAATTAGTAAATCATAAGAATCAAATAATGTGTTCAATAATATTCAATGATAGATTTACTTGTATGTACCTATTATTTGTTTAAAAAAAATTGATCTTTGGACAATCGTATAAAACAAAAAATTTTATAAAATTATCTTGACAATATATCTGTTTAAAGTTAGGCACTTAAGTTGGAATAATTTAGTATATGCGTTGCTTGTAAATAAGTCTACCTAACAATTTAATATTTTTGTTGTTTATTACGAAAAATCATGTCAATATTACATGAATATTTTTGGCCAAGATATACGAAATGGTAACAATTAGTTTTTAAACTTTTTTTACTTGATATTTCGATTCAGTTATAATAATTATTGTTATAAATAGTGTTAAAGTGAAATTATTGTTAATCAGTTTCTTCAGTGTTTGTTTTTAATGTTATATAATGTTATGATAGTAAATAATTGTTTTCTAAACAATTAACCCGGAAACTGAAGTTAATAAAAATTCGGTTTTTCCAAGAAATCTGTTGTGAAATAAAAGTGAAAATATATTTGAAACAACGTGGCTGCTATGTGCTAAAAATAAATTAAACAAGAAAGTGATCAGATTTCATTTTTTAAACTTTAAAATCCTTTTCGGCTTCCCGGCTCTTCCACCATGATGTTTTAGTAAATAATATTTTTGTCAAAAAACGTTTTAAAACAAAACTTAAAAATCAATAATCTATTTTGTTGATCCAAGACCATTGTATTTTCCAATGTGTTTTGATTAATGTCAAACAAGTTCCGGCTCTCCCACCAGTTTATAATATATAGTTTGTGCGATAGTTACTTAAAATTAGTGAGCAAATGGCGTTTATTATCGAATAGATTTGTTTTGGATTCAAAATTTTGAATTGTTCGATTGGGTTTTGATACGTTTTTAAAAGAATTTGTAGCGTTTTTTTTTTAATATTATTATTATATTTATCTAAATTTAAATAATTCATTAGGGGAAATCATTAGTGGAACACGAGAGTTTCTCAAAGTGGGGGCTCGTACCCCTGAGGATCATGACTGGGAGATATCAGTAAAATAGACATCTTGTTCAAACAACGTGTTATTAAAAAATATTATGTAACATTTTGTTAAGTATAGCTTAAACTCTTGACTCAAACATTTTTTGTGTACTTTGCCAGTTTACTCAGCATAAATAATAATAATATGCGGTAGAGATTGGCGCCTCGCGATGGTTTCTTTGCATTTTTATCAGAGGCGTAGCGACGGGGGTGCAAGGGGGTCTATCATGCACCGGGCGCCACTCGTAGAGGGGCGCCAAATGTGCGCCAAAGAGGGGTGTCAAATGTGCCCCAAAGGGTGGCAGGTATTTGGTGACGTCAAAAAAACGAGGTATGTGAGGTTTATTTTTGCTCGTCACTTGTTTTTTGAGAGGAAAAAGGCAATATTTTTCTACAGGGGTGCCATTTTTTGACTCTGTCTCGGGCGCTACTTAGGCTAGGTCCGGCTCTGAGGGGCGCTAATAAAGTGTCGTGCCCCGGGCGCCGGTTATGTTCACTACGCCACTGATTTTTATCAATAAATACCAGGAATTTTTTAAGTAGCTCACGTAAATTATTAAAAAAAATTTTTAAGGCAGTATTGCTGTGATATGTCTAAAATTTTAAGCTTATTTCAGGTTTTCAGGATTTTCATTCGTAACGAAATGAAATATAATTTTTTCAGTATTTTCATATATTTTTATTTTCCTTTTAAATTTTAAAGAAATTTTTTCCTACTAATTTTGTAAATTTTTGTAAATTTTTTTCCTACTAAATACGTTGTTTATATTTTTTTGGAGCCAAAGTGGAATAAGACAGTCAAGTATATTTTTATTCTGTAGACTATTCTGTATGGTATTACCCAAAATTTTACGTTAGTATTAATAAAAAACCAGTTGGCTGACTTCTAAAAATAAATTTCAAAAATCATTGTTCGTTGAAAACCGGAAAATAAATTATTGCTAAAAATTAATTACCTAAAGGAAAAAAATATAATTTTGAGAATCTATTTTATTAACATTTTTGCTAACCTTTATATGGTATATTTTATTAAAATCTACAAAATTTTTACCTAACAACTGAGAATTGACATTTGATTACATAATTTTAATGTATTGTATTCGTACCAAATTTATATTATTTATTGTGAACATCATGTTAGTAGTAGATAAAGTATGGTATGTAACTCGGTTGCAAAAGCATCTTACACACTCGCCGCTGCGCGGGTCTTGGGTAACTCTTGCGCTCGTGACTAATATGCAAAACATACAACCTCAGTTACGTAATATACTATTACAAATTATTGAATTTGTCTAGAAAAAACTTCAATAAAATGCACAAGTTGATCGTACGATATTATTGAACGTATAGGGGCTAGAGATGTGCCAAACTCGTGAATTCACGCGTGACCCACCGGGTTACGCGTGACCCATTGTGATTGTGAACAATTTTTTATAATCGTGCGTGAGTGGGCGTGATCGTGACATTTTATTTCTTGCCGTGAATATTTCGTGAGTCACGAAAAGTTAAAGACCATAAATAAAAAAATTTGGAAAAGAATTTTTTTCAGTTTTAGAGAATATTAACTAAAACAATTTGATTTTTTAACTACAAAAAAAGACTTTTATATTAGGTACTTTTTATGAGTAGGTACAAGTAGGTAGAAATCCAATAACCCTTTGTGCTAACAAATTCCAGTTTTTTACCGAGATACTTGGCGTGTATACAAAATGATTTACAATTTAGAACTGTCTAACAGTGTTTATGATGTTGTTCTGATTATTTCTTCCGTTTTTAAATAATTCCTTAAATTATTAACAAATTTCTAAAATTGGCCTGTCTCTCACGATGTGTGTATATTCGGTCTCCGTCAATGGGTATAGTTGAAAATATTACAACGTCAGTCTTACATTTTTGAATAGTATGATCTGTCATTCTATGAAGGAATAATATAAAGAACATATGGGTTAATTTTAAGGAAATATTATCTTTTTCAATATTTTAAGTTGTTTATTGTCATTATTATTATTTTTTTTTCAATTTTATTATTTATGTAAGTATTTATAGGTACTAAAAAAATATTTTGCCACAATTTTGTTAAAAAACTACATATATATTTGGTTTGGTTGTGCAAAATATCATATTTATATACAAATACAGTACAATAAGAACAAAAATTAAAAAATAAATCACCAGATGGAAAATTTTGAAAATTTTCTCACTTTCCAGAAAAAAATTAAATAGTATGTAACTTGCATCAGTATTAATCTCACTGAACCGTACTAACCGTATTTCTGATTTTATCATGAGGACATAATTTTAACTGACTGTTAAAACGATAGTGATTTTCATTCAAAATTCTAACGATTAGATTTAAAAGTTTTTATGTTTAATTCGTAAGCGTGCGTGAGTGTGAAAGCATTAAATTTTTTCTTCGTGATCGTGCGTGAGTGTGAAAAGAAATAAATTTTCTCGTTCGTGATTGGCCGTGAGTACAAAACCTAATTCGTGACTGTGCGTGATCGTGAGTAAAAATGTACTCACGAGCACATCTCTAATAGGGGCCGCTTAGCACTAGAATCATACGTACACGTCAAAACGACGAACGAGCTTCTCTACCTGCTCCAATACTACAACTTGTCGGTACCTGCTTGCTGTGAGATTTCTGTTATCTAATTTATTTGTTGTTATAACTTATAACACATAAGACGTATTTATTTTGTTTATAGTCATTGTCGTTTTGTTTGTATTGAAATAGTGTCCGTCAAGAGGACGTCGATGTATGATTACGCGATGTTTTTTTTAAAGATTTTGTACTTCACATATAAAAGTTTTCCTAATTTTTCTAAAATTTTTTAAAGATATGCATGTTATAATTAATTTATTCAATGATTATGATAATGTGAAAGATGATTTCAGCTGTTTAACTTATAGAGACGACATAATACTGAAGTTTTAATATATTGAATCGAAAACTAAAGAATGCGTTTCAAGTGACTTAATAAAAGATTAACAATTTATTTTGTGGAAAATATTTTAATTTTTATTATTTTTTGAGATCTTATTCGAAAAATTACTAACAAATTTTATAAAATTTACAAATGTGCCTAATGGGTAAATAACTACATATCTATAGGAATATTTATGACTGAGAAATTTCACATTCTGTAAAGTCACACATGTCCACTGACTCATAATAGTTCATAAATTAATTATTTGAAAGACATGTTTTATGATACAATTGATGTATTTATCTATTTTTTAATTTTTATAATGAAAATATGCTTTGATAAAAAGATTAAAAAAATTCATAAATATTTACATTAAGAAATTTTTCCAAATCCAATTTTTTTAAATATTTTGTTCGCTTTTGTAGTATTGTTATGTAAAAAAAATGGTTTTTGCAAATGAACTCTAAAACTCTCCGTAAAAAGTCCATCCGTCAAAACGACGTCGATGTATGATTAACGTTTCTTGTAGAACAACGTATGATTCTAGGGTTAACTGTAAAACAGTTGAATAGCACATATAAACACTTGCACTGAAGTAATTTTCTTGGAAAGAATTAAAAGTAACATTCTTTCAAATCAAGTGTACATATTGTCGTAACTGTTTTTTTATACCGAATGTTTTATTAAAAATCTCCCGACAGTGTATTTTTTTTTGTTCAGTTTCAGTAACGAAAAAAGTGATAATCAAAATGGTCATGTCAGCGCGACCAATCTACAAGCGGAAAGTACATCCAGCATAGACAGTATCACATCGCCCATTTTGGACGAGGCCATCGATTTTGATAAATATGGTTCGACACCACCACGGACTCGAATTTCGAGACGATTACGGGAACGAAAACAAAAAGATCGGGAAAATTCGAAGTAAGTGTAATTTTTTGACACTAATTGTTTTGTGAATTTCTTGTTTGGAATTTTAATAATTTAATATATTATTCACTACGTGATAAGATAACGTTGATTAGTGGTGCTCGTATAATGTCTACGATTTTTATACTATTATTATATAATTATCATTTACTGGTTTCTATATTTTAATATTATACAAAAATCAATAAAATTTACCGGGTGTAACAGAAAAAAACATACCTAAAAATTATACATATTATATTTGTTTAGCATTTATCAGTGGCGTAGCGTGCCTTGGAGGGGCCCTGTATCAAAATTAGTTGCGGGGCCCAAATGAAGGGTAAAGATTTCTCACAAAAGAAACAAAAATGCTTGCATTAAATTAAAATAAATATTTATTGATTATAAGTTATCGCTTCCTCCTAGAATTTGAGCTAGCCAAACAATTCAAATTAAATATACACTTTTCTTGCCTTTTTTTCGGCAAATTGAATTATTAAATCATCTATAGCTGAAGACGGTTTCAATTTTCCTAAAATTTCTGCCTCTATAGACAATAGTGATAAGTCTGATAGCCGTTCCTGCCCCATCGAAGTCCTTAGGTAATTTTTTATCAGTTTTAATTTTTAAAGACTTTTTTCAACTGTTGTGGTTGTAACTGGAAGGGTCAAGAATAGAAAGCATGATGTTATTACCTCCGGAAAACTGGATGCAAGGCTATTGAATTTTATCAGCAATAATTCCATGAGTCCTTAATGGAATGAATTTTTTGAATTTCAAATTTTAAGCATGTTTTCAGAGCAATTAACCTGGGAAAAAAAGAAATTGCTTTTTTGACTTTTGTCATTTTTGAAGTGAAAATTTTATAAGCACGTATGACAGTTTTTTTGTATATGTTTTTTTCCCGGGAAGCACGAGATTAAGTGACATTATGGATAACATTTTACTAATTTTTGCTTACACACGTTAGGGGCCTCTGCAGCCCGGGGGCCCCGTATCATTGATACGGCTGATACGGCGGTAGCTACGCCCCTGGCATTTATATAAATTTAAGGCCCAGTATTATAAAGTACAAATAAATCAACGAATAACTATTCTACGAACAAAAAAAAAATAGTTGTGAACTAAATTTTGGTTCAGTATTATTAACGTATTTCATGATTAATATAAATTGGTGGTCGATTAACCTACAATATGTTGCAAATATGTTTTAATTTCTATATATTTAATATAAAAATTAATGCTGTACCTCTAATTTTTATTACAACGTGTATAAAACCCGTTTAATATATATAAATATAAACATAAATAATGTTTGTAAAAATCTTTCAGGACTGTCAAATTAATCTCCGAATAAAATTTAGTCGGTAGATTTTCCGTCAACTAAAATTTAGTACCTACTCTACTTAATTTATTTCAGTTTTATGATACTGACACCTGTGAATAAAACTAAAGGGGACTACTAGTGTGACCGCCTGAAAAAAGGTGGTTTTTGGGAATTTTTTTAAAGAAAACTATTGTATGGAATATTTTAATACTTTAAGGATATATTCGTTGATATATAATTAATTCATGATAAAATTTTTGGACCAAAAAATTGAAAATTCAGTGAGTTATTCGCGATCTTTCAAGGCTCCAAAAAAAAAGTTCCCCCACTGATGCAGTGATAGCGACCTTCACAGTGCCTGAAATCAAAAGCACCAAAAAGCTTATTAAACTAGAAGGTATTGCCCGTGCCGTGAACCCCAACCAAAAAAAAAGAAGTTGAAATTTAACAAAATGGCGGAGTTTTTAAAAAAAATTTCAAATTTTGCGCGAAAATTTGATGATTTTTGGCCTGCAAAAATTACATTTTTTATTCGATCGGAAAACTGGAGGTTCATGGTACGAAAAAATATATATAAATGAGGCTACAATCGATCGAATGATTTGTCTTCGAGTTATAACTGCAGCAAATTTGAAAAATGTAATTTTTCTTTATCTTACCTTTTAGTTTTAATCATTGAGAACTTTTACTAAAATTATTTACGATGTACTCACTGTAACGGTCATAGCTTCTCCACAACATGTGACTGGCAGCCACGTCCAAAAACTCCCGAACTATCAACCTTCATACATTTCTCAATACCTCAAAGTTAACAATGAAAGTCGGAATCAGCTCGTCGGATGGCCGTTACCCAAAAACTATTTGAGATATGCACTTGAAATTTTAATATGTTATTTTTAAAGGTATAAACTATCGAATCATGAAAAAAAAATTTTTCCAATTTTTTCAAAATGTCACACTAGTGGTCCCCCTTAAAGAGTTAAATGAACTGTTTATTTGTGTGGTGTGGGTTTTTCTTGAAACACTCCGTGTAATCAGTTTCCAATTATGAGTATGTTGGTAAACATATTTTAACTATAATTATATTTCTGTGAAAATTAAAGCCTTATCTCTCGTCATTAAACCTGTGCTATCTTTTGATAGATAAAATTATTTTAACTTTTATATAATGTGTTTCAAATCATTTAACTGAACGTTGAAAACAAATAAATTTTGATACTAATATCGAGCCATTACCGCCGATTTATCGTAAGCGGCACTTTTATCGAAATTGAGATTTTTATTGCAAGCGTCATACAAATATTTAAGAAATCCTTCTCCTGTAAAATTTGATATTTGTCGGTTACGCTAAAATGGCGGTAATGGCTCGATATGTACATATATTTAAATTATTATTATTAATAATTTATGGTTTCGTCAAAAATTACTTAGTTTTAGGTCTTATTAGGATGATTTTAGAACACTTAATTCTGTTTTGCTTTTCTGATATGGTCTAGCCATTAGCCATATAAATTAACCATAACCTTACATACGACAGTCCAACTTCAGAACCACTTATTGTGACATTATTACCCACTGTCAATGTGTTAATATTAAAAATGAGTGTATGTTAACTAATATGTAATTTAAGAGGGTGACTCACCCCCTCTTCAATGTTGCTCAAACTGAATTTTGAAATCGAAAATTTCGTTTCTACGTTATTCTAAATGTCTTAAACTATTTTCCATGAAGAAAAACTTCTTAAACTACCCAAGTAGTACGACTATTCGACACAGTCACCCCCTAGTTAACTACCCCTAGACTTAATATTAGGACATTGATCAAAAACAGGTCAATTAGATTTTCTGACGTAGATTTCAAATCTGTAAATAAAATTTTTATATTGTTTAATTTTCACCCCCTTTTTGCAAAATTAACCCCTAAATTTTAACCCCCAGCCACCCCTGTTGACACAATTTGAACAAATTGCATACCAATAGATAGCTCTTTAAAAAAGAGCAATATCGCCAATTTAAACTTTTGCTCTATCTCTTACCGTTTTCGAGATATTTAAGAAATTAAATTTTTAGCCCAATTTTTGGAGGGCGATTTCATCCCTTCAAACCGTTTTTCCGCCGATAAAGAAAAATACGTGTTGCTTATTTTTTAGTGTTCTACAACATATCTAAGTTTCATCAAAATCGATAGGTCCGGCCTCGGGACGTTTACTTGTAAGTGGGAAAATTTTTAAAAATAATAGCAACTCTCAATTATGGATACGATGTTAATTCGTATTTACGTCAAATATATAATCAATACGTCACTGACGATTTTTTCTATTTAATTTTACAACTTGAACTGTCGCGCCATTAATATCAGTAAATTGTTAAACAATGAGTGATACTAAAAATATTAGAATATAAATATTACAGATTATGACGATCCGAGTTTTTTTATATGCATATTTGTAATTTAATAGCACACAACTTTATTTTTTATAAAGGAAATCGTAAATGTTACTTTTTTTAAATTTTTGCAAATATTGCACAATTAAAAAATGAATTTCTTAATTAATTTATAAAAATACATGTTCAAAATCTTTTATGACTCTTTAAGGGGAGATTTACTCGAGAGTCCTTAAAAATTGTGTATTTTTCTAGAATTTTTTTCTCAATAACGGAAGTAAATATCAATTTTGTACACATATTTATTAAGTATTAAACTATACAGAAAAAAATTTTCAAGGAAAAATATCAAAAATTGTCCATTTTATAGATAGTGCAGTGTGACGATCCGAAAATCCAATGCCTTGTTGGCGGACATCCTAGCGCCGGTAATAAACCACCGAAATCCAAAAACAAAAAAGATTTATAAAATATATGAAGAGTACCGGCACCTCTACCTATAATATCAATAAATTGCTGAAAGAAAAAAAAATGGCGGATGTTTGAACTTTTGATTACGATATTTATCTTATTTTTCGCTCTTTAAAGTAAACTTAAAAATAAAAAAAATATTGAAAGTGCATCGAACTTAGGTAGAGGTGTCGAAGAATTGAATAGTTTTTGAGTTATCGTGTCCGCCAGTTCCAAAAATGTAGTTCCGAGATATTATAAAATATATATAAAGAAACGTATTTTCAAAATTTTATATTTAATACTCACTATTGCGTGAACTACGTTTTTTGAATTTTTTTTTATAGAAAGCTGGATTCGGTTAATGTTCAAGAATCTTGTTTTTAAATTATTTTCAATAAAATCACTTTGGGAACATATTCTACACATAATTTGCTATCAATTTCAGCAAAAAAAAACGATTTTTTTTATCAAATCTCAAATAAACCTTCCCTTAAATTACTTTCAGCAAAATCACTTTGGGAACATATTCTACACATAATTAGCTACCAATTTCTGCAAAAAAAAAATCGATTTTTTTTAACGACTCTCAAGTAAACCTCCCCTTAAATTGTAAAATGATGTTTATAAATTATATTTCAAAAACGGCGTAGTGAATAATTTTTATTTTTTATTAAATTTTGATTAAATATTTATGAAATTCCTTTGATACGTTTTCATTTTATTCAAAAAAAAAAAAAAAAAAAAAAAAAAAAATAGAGTTTTGCCATAAGAGCCCGTGTTAAAATTACAAAACTTTGAAATCGTTTTTCTCAAAATTGGGGTAATCAATTTTAATCGGAATAGGTTCGTATTACTGGAATTGAATTAAATAAATATCTAGAAAAATTTCGTTAAAATCCTTTGAAAAAATCCTTTTACCGACCAACTACCTTAAGTTTACTAAAATTTTTCAATGCCTTAAAAGCTGTAAATTAAATGATAAAATTAAGAAAGTAGAAGCGAATAATAGGTTTTCGAAATCATTCTTTTCGTTTTTACCAAAATTAAGCTCGCGGAAGAAAAAAGACTTCAGTTGAATCGGTCATAATTCCAAAAAAAAAAAAAAAGAATTTTGTCATTTTGATAGCAAAAATGAAAATTTTGTACCTAAATTATCCCAATTGAATCAATATTTCTAATTCAAATTAATCCCGGAAAGCTTGACTTAAAGAAAAAAAAAATTTAATTTCATGACGTCATAAGTTCACTAAAATTTTTCAATACCTTATAAACCGTAAATAAAATGAGGGAATAATGAAACTGGAAGCGAATTCTAGGTTTTCGAATTTATAGATTTTCATTTTCACCAAAATTAAATATATAGGAACACTAAAAAGAAAATTTCTTTCACACTAATTACACTGCGTTACAAAAAAATAAAAAATTTAGTACCCACTTTAATTTTGCCTGTTTGTTCATTCAAACACATCCTTCAATAAGAATATATGCGTACTTTTTTTCCATCGCCTACTGTTTTTTAGGTACAATAATTAACATATATAAATATTAGTAAAAAAATTAAAAAGTAATGCTTCAGTATACACATTATTTTAGTTAGTAATGAAAAATTATTATAATTTATTTAAACTATAATTCGAGTAAAACCAACAGCAAAACTTATCATTAAAATATTTGAACACATTAAAATATAAAATATATAGTGAAAAGTACATATTGTACACAAAAATATGAAAAATATTTAACTTTTTCTGCACGCTTTAAACACCAACAGTAATCTCCTAACATAGCTGCATCCCAACGACCTTGAAACCGTTCTTCAAGCCTTTTTATATCCTGGTGAATCCGTTCTCCTAGTTCACCACTTACAACTTACAAGATTTGAAGTAAGAAAAGAGAAATAGGATTGAGAAAAATGAATTTTCAATGACATCCGGCAACCCATCTTGTTGTATGCATTTAACAAATTGTTCACAAAGGCTGCCTGTATACGATCAGTAATACTGTCAGTATTTAGAAATACTGACATTATTACTGATCGTGTATTGAAATTGATAATACTGAAGTATTCGTATATATAATTTATACAATAAAAATAATGATTCACTATTTTTGTCAGTAAATACTGACAGTATCACTGATCGTGCACAGGCAGCCTAAGAGTTCTGCGTTTTCGACTCTGTGATTACTTATCCGTGTGACCAATACAAACGATTTTTCTTTCTCTCAATCGAAGCAGTAGTGTACTAATATGGATACAATAAGGATAGTTCAAGAAAAGTTGTCGGTGTGCACCTAAAAAACAGGACGTGATAGTAACAAAAGACAAACACTGTCAATATACTCTCGCTAACAGAAAACTATAATAGCAATCAGTTTTCCGGGTATCGAAATCGTGTCACACAGTGTTATGTTTCTAAAAGGGATTTCGATAGCAAAAATGAAAGGTTACGAAACAAAAATTATGCTTGCAAACGTGTGCGAACACTTTCAGATCTTTTACACACTTGCTAAGTACGTTCCTTAAGAATTTCTAAAGCAGACGATCGGGGATTTGTTATTAGGCTAATAACAGGAACAGGAAAGTAATGACTAGTGCCGGCAAATTTTCAGTTTTCCTGCTGCGGACTTTAGAGCAACCTCGGAAAGTCCATACCCAACAAAGTCCTAAATCCATCTCTGATACAAAATATATAATTTCCAGTAAGCCATTGAGTTTCATCCTTGGCAAAATTCCAATTGAATTTACATAACTTTTTTGTGTTTTTTTTTTTTATTTTCAGTTCTCCAAAAACACACAAGCGTTACGGTTGCCCGTTTAGTCGAAGAAATACCGTCGAAACATTTTCAAACAATGAATCGCCCCAGGAAATCACGTCACCCACCACAGAACCAGGTAATTGTGAAAAATCTTACAACTTTTTTCGAGTTTCTAAATGAATTTTCCTTGTAGATTTTCAGAGCAGACGCGCAGAGAAACGATCATTGAAATTATTACGTGGGTCCGAGCGCGATTTGAAGTTGGATATCGGGCAACCGGCGGTGCTTGCGATGAAACTCGATCGAAATGATGATCGATGCAACAGTATGCCAGCGGTTTCTCATCCACCAATAGGGATGCCAACTTTGGTACGACGTTTTTTAAAAATTTTGAAATTCAGAAATTAATTTTTCTTTCATTTTGACAGATTGAAACTTGCAACCGATTTATGAGTTTAACATCTCGTCCCGTCACGTGTCGTCTCAAGAAAAACTTGGAATGTTTCCAAAAATCACACTCGTCCGATTTATCAAAGACTGATAGTGAAGAATGGCCCGATGATCGGGTTGATTTTTTCAAAAAAGTTAATAAAATGATTCGAATTGGTTCTGCAGACAATAAACTTCAGAGGCAGGTTAGTATTTAAGTGAATTCTGGCCACATGACTACTGTTTGGAACAAAAATTTTGGAAAAAAGTAGAATTATCAAAAATTAGTTGGTATCATGCGTATCTCTTTGTACTTTTTCAGGATTTTGGAGTTTCAGAAATTTGTTTTTAATCGGTAAGTAAAAATTCAGTGAAATCTTCTCAAAATGAGAAGGTTTTCGAAATTCAGAAAAAGTATAATCAGGTTGCAGGTGATACCAATTACTTTTCATTAAAATGGTATCTAATATTTTTGTAAATTCGATTTTTTTCTTATTTTTCTAGGAGAGCCAAGATCAAATTTGGCAAAATGAATTACAAGACTTAATTTGGTTGGAATTGCAAGCATATCATGCGGATCGCACCGCGACTGAACAAGATTGTTATCTTTGTCAAGAACGTAAAAAAGTACGTCAATTATTGCAAGATATTATGAATTATCGGTAAGTCAGTTCTTCTTTTTTGTGGTTTATATTTTTTTTTTAAATAACATTTATAAGAAGTAATGCTTCTTTATCAAAGTACATGTAAAATATAAATACATATCTGACAATGAATAAGAGATCGACGGATTTTCACACAATAAAGTTCCATGAGACGTAAGATGTGAGATGTGTCGCCATCTAGTGAGTCTGGATGAAACTTTGTGTAGTTTTCTAATTGAACCACTCATAGTAAGTAGATATTTTTGGAATATCACTCAAATTTGCTAGAAACACATCAGTTTGAATTTTTTTATAATTGTAAGTTAAAAAAAAAGATAAAATGAATGAGTAGTTAAATTAGAAAACTATACAAAATTTCATCCAGGGTCACTAGATGGTGACACCTATTATGTCCTACGTTGAAACTAAAATATATGCAACGTATAATACCGTAGTGTTGTACCGTCTGCAACACTTCTAAATACATCTACTTATGTAAATCGTTAAAAATTGATAATCACAGCTACACATCGACTATCTTTATTCCCGCTATTTGGCAATCGATATTGCAGGCATTTATATGCAGGCTGTCGCTAAAAAATTTATTTCATTATTCATTTCACCTGCAGTTGGATTCTAATAATTTATTGCAGTTCTGTGATGAATTTTGCCAATAAAGACTGAAAAATTATACACGCAGAGATGTACTTGGTCAATTTCTTCGCCACTGCCTCATTTACGTCCTTCTTGCTGTTAACATTAGACAACTGACGTTACAGTTGTGTAATGACACTTGGCGATAATTTTATTTTAATGTCTGAAGCCAGTGAGCCAAAGAGAATATTCTAAATGATCAATAAGTAACTCTATGAAATACAGCAGTGATTCTTTTTATAATACACGTGCGAGAAAGTAAGAAATATATTTCCTAATCTTTTTAAAAAAGACAGAAATATATATTTTATTCATTTAAACATGTACTACGAATATATAATTTGTATACAGGATGTTTCATGTATTAAATATGAAATGCATTTTTAATACGAAATACATTTATTTTTTATAAATTATAAAAAGAATCATAGATATCGGAATTATAAATTAAAAATATACTGATTTCCAATTTTCTATATTTCTGAATGCGAATACAACTCCAAAAGTTAACATAATATAACCTGTGAGCATGCGTAGTAAGATTTTTTATTGTATTATATTCACAAAATATCCACACTTTCTTGCGAATACGAATACGGTTAAGGATACGAATATTTTATTTCTATTAAAAAAACTAAAATAAATTTACTATGGAAGTAAATTTATCAAGTAAATTTTATTCAGAGAGTAATTGAATATTTTTCTCCATAAAATAGTTTTTAATTTTTGGTATTTACGTTTTTTCAAGTCAAGAAAAAAACTCAAGAATTGTTTTAATATAAAACACTTTTCGAAAAGTTTGAATTTAAAATAATTACGGAACTCGAACTTTACTTGATCCGACACATATCTGATAAATTTTTTTTATGAAATCTAAGAAGGAATAAAAAAAAACAAAGGGTGATTAAATTTGGCATTTTATATTTTCTTTAAAAAAACATTTACAAGTCTTTTGATGCAAATAGACTATGAAAATTGCATTGGCTTCTTTTTTTACAATAAATAAAATTTTAATTTTCATTAAATTACAAATATACACACTACTTTACAAATATCAACCAAATAGATCGACTATTACTCTACTGAAAGTCTAATCAGTCTAATTGATTCAGTTTTATTCTTAAAATGAATAGGAACTAACTTTAAATATTTTCTTTTTCTAGTGAAAATTTTGAAATTTTATCCAAAAAAAAATATTTTAAACTTTAATTCCTGTGAATTAATTAACACAATTATAAATTCTTTTTGAAAATAAAAAAAATAATAATTTCATATTTACATACAAAAATTTTTACATTTATATAATAAATAAATAAATAATATCATACATATATCACATTATAACTGTTGTAGCCTATGTCTGTGACACTCTGTAACAACGTACCACAACTACACCTTACACCTGTGACTAGTCAATGTATTTTTATGTAGTGGGCATACATAATAATCACATACACAATTTTACAAAGTTTGTCCAACCCTAGTAGGCTAGTTTATGGTAATAACTTCAGTTTTCGTCTGTTTATTTTCCCAGATGGTGTGTACGGTAATTTCTCCATGAAGACAATTCCGCCATAAAGTTGTTTGAACGGTGATAATTGTCCTGAAATTCAAAAAAATTGAAAATTAATATATATTTTTCAACTTTTTCAACCAATGAGAACAACGTATTAATTATTATTCATTGAGTTGCAATTGTTCAGAACAATAAATCTAGTGTTAAGATAAGTATTCATATACCGACATTTAGTGACCGTAGAAATCAATCAAAAATTATATATTTTTTTAATTTAAATTAAAAAGAAATATCGTAGAAAAAGTATAGTATTCTACACGCGTGCAATGCTCACGCTTATCAAAATTCTACTGTTTTGATTTTGGCTTATCAAAATTCTGTTGTTTTATATTGCAAAAAAAAATTCTGAAAAATATTTACCTTCTAAGTATTTCTTGATTCGCGTCTCCGAAATATTTGAATTTTCATCGCGTACAACAAACGCTTTGGCACGGGCTCCATCGAATCTATTTCGGATACCAATCACGCACGCCTCTTTGATTTCGCCATGCTGAAGAAGCACTCGTTCGATCTCGAATGGCATAATCTCACAGTTTTTATACGAAAATTTATCGGCCAAACATCCTTCCACATAAAAATTCGAGCACTCATCATAAAATCCAATATCTCCGGTACGATACCATCCGTCCTTGTCCAACACATCGCATGTCGCCAACAAATCGTCGTAGTAACCGGACATGACTCGTTTACCTCGAACATAAAGTTCACCCAACATATGTGAGCCCAGTACTCTTCCGGTCTCGCTATCAACCACTTTTATTTCCACATCAGGATCCGGTACGCCAACTGACATTTTCTTATCGCTTGGCATCGTGATCATGCCTGTGGTTTCCGTACTTCCGTACCCAAGGAACAATTTGGCGCTTCCAAACAGCGTTTCTGTTAGTTTATAGTAGACGTCCGCTAATTTACCCCCGTGAATAATTAATAATTTACAACTTGAGAGATCGTATTCGTTAATTTTTGAGAAATTAATCAATTTAACTAGGAAGGAACTTGGTATAATTACAACTAAGTCTTCTTTCCAATCGTTGATAATTTTCGCTATTGATTCCGGATTGAATTCCGGTGATATAATGAATAGTGTTCCATGATCAAAACACACCAGCATCGACTTGATTCCGGTAATTGAATATATCGTTGAAATATTTAAAATTGAAACACTACACCAATCCTCATCCCAATGTGATTGTAAATGATGTAGAAGGTTCCCGTGGGATATACAAACACCTTTTGGATTGTCGCGACTCCCACTTGTCGGCACGATAAATGCCGTGTGATTGAATGGGTCCGTGCAATTGAACGGCACAATATCGTCACCATCTTCACAATATTCATCCAAAAATCGTTCCAACGATTTATGATTTTTCGTATCGCCGAAAATTATTAAATCGATGGACAATTTCAGTTCGGCCAATGATTTTCGAATGATTTCGATTGACGTGTAATCACAGAAGATGATTTTTGGTTTTGTAATTGATAATAGATGTTTTAAATCGGCTGTAACAAACAGAAAAGAGATTGTAAATATTTAGGTATTTTAAATAAAATTCTATTTTAAGATTTATTTTAATAAATAATCAAGTTTGTCTATTCAGCTGTGAAAATTGTTTATTTGATAAAAAAAAAAAATGGAATAAACTATGCAAGGTCTACATAAATAAGTGAATTATTAGTAAAAAAAAAAACTACAGTTTTGTTTTTTCCGGAATTTTATTATTTCATACGAAAAGCAATTATTAATAAAATTGCTTTTCAACTGTCTAAAATAAATTAATTAACGAATTAGTCAGGGGTAATAATTCAACGGATAAAAATCGGAGAGAGAAAAAAGCAATAAAGAATTATCCAATTTTTTCTAATTATTTTTGTTCTTTGAACCGATCATAATGTACCTGAAAAATTATTGTTATATAATATTTCAAGTAATTGAAGTGTATTTAATTAAATAGGTATATATAATATTTGCGAAGAAGTTCAAGGTCTCCACCAAGAAGCAATTATTGTGTTATTAAATATTTATATTTTTATTCCTACAGTTTTTCTTGCTTATGCTACAATGATACTAAAAGATTTATAATTCGACCCAGTTTTAAATCTATGGCCTTAAAAATTCTAATTTTGTATCATATTCAGTGACTAGTGATGTCGAGCTATCGAGCAGTTAGTCAATTAATCGAGTAAACTTGTTTTTCAGACAAAAGTAGTCATTACTCGGAAATATCGAGCGAACTCTAATCGACTACATTTTTTGACTACACCTCTTGTTGCATAAGAACGATGTTTTCTTTTGAATTTAATTATTGACTTTTAATATATTTTTTCACACATAAACGTGAAAAATTATACAAATAGATACATTTTTAGTTTTTGTTTTTTGAAGCCTAATAAATAATATACAAAAATTAATAAATTAGTCGCTTTTAGTCATTTAAAGAAAATTAATCATATCAGTCACTTAGTCGAAATTAAAATAGTCGACTAAAAATGACTAAATATAAACAAAATTAGTCGACTAAATCGATAAATCAATTAATTATCTGACATCACTATCAGTGACACAAATTTTCAAATTAGTTCATTTACTACAAAAAAATGCCAAATTTATATAGTAGGGAAATTTATATATAGGGAATTCGTAGAAATCTGGAACGATTCTTCACCCTTACTTCACTCAAAAATGTTTAATTTTTTTAATTATTTAAAATTTAAAAACCCTTTTAAAATAAATTGCGCATTTACATTTTTTTTTCAAACCAAACATCGAATTTCGTAGAAAAAAATAATTTTTAAAAGATGTTTTGAAACGAAATTAAGTTTTATTAACTATAATTTAGATAATTAAATAAACAAATAGATGTGATTATTTTCTTAAATTGAAGTGTAATTAAGAAATTAGCGAAATGATGTCACACGAAATGTCAATATTTACGGATTGAAATTAAGTAAAATAAATCAAATTTTTTACTACGTGCCAAACCAAACATAATCTGCGAAATTTTTTTTTTAGATTAAAATATATGTAAACAAGTGATTTCCGAATTATAGAATCGCATAAATATATTAATTAATTTTTTTTTTGGGTGCTAGTTTTTTTTTGAGAGATCTAGAATGATGACAAAACAGTCAAATCACGTTTTTCTTTTGCTCAATCAAGAAATCTAAATTCATTAACACTTTGATTCAACAAAACTTACAATTAAGTCCATTTAATTAATTAAGTTTTTTTCTCAGAATTTACGTAATTTTTAATAATAATTGCGTTTTATTTATATTTTTTTCGAAACACCTTCAAATTTATATTTCAAAGATTAGTACTGGCAAATTTTTTTAGGAAAAATACAGCTATTATATTACAGTGGATGGCTTGGTGAAATTTGAGCCTGGGGCTGTGACTTCAAAACAAAACATCGGGTTTTCACGAAATTTGGCGAAAACATTTGAATCTTCTAGAAAATTCTTCATCTAAATATATCGAATACCCAAAATCGAGTATTTTAGGCGTTTTTCGGAAAAAATGAGTTTTTTAAAGAACAGAAAAACTTAAACCGAAAAAAATATTGACCATCCCAATTTTGAGAAAAACGGTTTCAAAGTTTTGTAATTTTAACACGGGCTCTTATGGGAAAACTCTATTTTTTTTTTTTTTTAATAAAATGAAAACGTGTCAAAGGAATTTGATAAAAATTTAGTATGTTATAAAATACCAAGTTACAAACCATATTTAATAAGAAATAAAAATGATTCACCACGCACGGGCGCCCGGGTCTAAAAAGAGGGTCCGTAGCCTCGATTCGGAGCCCGGAAGAAGTGAGAAGACATTCTATTTTTGCTCGCAAATTATATTTTTGGAAAAAGAATGTTTGAAATTTTTATTGTGCCCGGGAGGCCGGTCATTTTTCTCGCCGGCCCTGATTATACCCTTCAAAATTATGAAAAATTCACCTAGTTATACAGGATGCTGTGACAAAATGTGCATCTTTAACAATCTATTAATATTAAATGCAAGTATTTATCCATTTTTAAAACAAATCCTTGATTATTTACATATAAAATATGCGTGTAAACACATTATTCAATCACTATTTATAATTTAATTAAAATTTCTAATTAACACAATAACAAAAAGCAGATACTTACGTCGACATAACGATGGATGCAACGGTGCAACGGCTGCACCAACATACAATGCACCCAGCATCGGTAAGCACACATCAAGGTTATTACTGCTACATATTGATACGACATCGCCGTGTCCAATACCAAGATTACGTAACCCTTTGGCCACTTTCAGACTGAGCAATTTGATATCGTTAAATGTTGTAAAATCGCCGGTGATTGGGTCCACCTGTAACAGAAAGATTAAAAATTAATTTAAAAAAAAATGTTATTTAATTATTATTCATATAAATTTAGGCATTTGGCCAAATTGAACGCGTACAGCTTGTTTCCAAAAATGAAATAAACAAATAATTTGGCACAAATTCGGATGTTCACACGAAAAAAGAATAAAAATGTTTGACTTTGAATGAAAGAAAAAGCTATGTATGTGACTCAACTCACACATGTGTGACCTCTTACAAAAATAGAAATTTGTGTACAAATATTACAAATTTTTTGAAAATTATATTCGAAATAATCTTATTTTACGGACAGAATGCACATCCTCCACTTATTTTCTCACTTGGATCTCCTTAAGGCGCTTAGTTAGCAAATTCCGATGTATATAGCTTTTCAAATAAAATTACTTTCTAAATAAATAACTTTTGCTAATAAAATTAAAAAATTCTAAACTATATTTTAATAATTTAATTTCCAAAAACTGAAAAAAGTATCGAAATTTATATTAACAAAAATGGAAATTTTGAGAAAAGGAATTTGGAACTTAATTGTGCTTAAACACTAACGCGTCAACCGCCTTAAAATGCATTTGGAAAAAATCGAGCCTCTTAATTTGCATTCAAGAATTTATCAATAAACATTAATTAATTTATATCTTTTTAGTCACGAGTTTTCAATAATTGTAATCAATTTAACACACTGTCAATAAATATTTAATAAAACCTTGATTGGTCTGTTTACAAGATAAGTAAAAGTTATTTAGTTATTTTATATAAAAACAAATTGAATTAAGTACCTATAGTTACTTATTTTTATTTATTTTTTTAAAAAGGAAATAAAATTATAACAAAAAAAAACAAGTATCTACTTCATATACTTATGGTTTGGGCAACTAAGGTCAAACAGTAATTGAATTGAAGGTCAAACTTATAAAATTTTTCGTAATTGTTGTGCTAATTACACAAAATTACGAAAAATTACCAGGTATCGAACGGGTTAAATACATCTAAATATACAATTATTTTAAAACTAGCTTAACATTAAACGTTACCATCACAGAAAGCTTCAACAGATTGTCAACAGATAGCGCCTTCTACATTGTTTATGTAAATACAGTTTTTAAAAGAAGTTTTTTTCTAACGAAAACATTAAACTGTTTGTTTATTTTTTGTTATTAGCGGGCAACGTAATCTTCAAAATAATGTCTCAATCATTAATTTTAAATCGGCAAAAGAACACCTTTGAAAAATTATATATTCTATAGTATATTCTTTCTAACAATGTTTAACTGAAAATTTGAAAATGTGAAAAATTTGAGTATCTGTCAATTATTATTAACGGCCTTGTTTACAAAAATTTTACCTGCTGATAACATAATTAGGTCGTACTGATTGTTACCGCGCATATTTTCAAAGCTCTATATGTGTATACTTACTAATGTTCGGAAATTTTGCGGTGCTGACAGGACCGTACTTATATTTTCAAAACTTAAAACGTTAATAAATCGGGGTAAATATATATATATATATATATATATATATATATATATATATATATATATATATATATATATATATATATATATATATATATTCAAAATATGCCGATATAAAAGGGTATTGCTCGTATATAGGTATCCATAATTACCTATTGTTTATATCTAAAATCGCATTAAAATATTTTATCTAAAAAAATAAACAAAATTTTAATACTTAAAAAAAAAATAAAGACAATACTGTCAGCCCCGCAACCTTTTCGATCAAACATAATTACATAAAATTTACTCCAAAACGTAGAAAATTATCGTAAATTTTTATAAGAATTGTTGTTGAATTTATTGACCGTCAAGGATATAGGTAAATGCTGATAATATTAATTACATAAAATTTACGCCAAAACGTAGAAAATTATCGTAAATTTTTATACGAATTGTTGTTGAATTTATTGACCGTCAAGGATATAAATGCTGATAATAGAATTATTTTCGTCGTCAAATCAACAATTCTAACTGTAAACATGTTTTGATAGTCGTAACGTGGTCGTAACATATGTATTTTCCAATGAAATATTCGCAATAAAAAGTGATTGTACTAATTACATATTGTATAATTTTATATAGGTACGACGTATACCAAAGTCCTTGGATACATAATTTAACAGTAACAATTTATTAAACAAATATGCACGGCGCTCTAAGTATGTTTGTCAACAAATTATGCAATAAAATAAGAATCAATTCCGGAAGTGTCATTGATTGTACGAAGATTCACTTCCAACAACGCACTTCTGTTTTAGATTAAAATTATTTTGTTTGTAAGAAAATTTCAGTTTTTTTTTTTTTGTGATTTTAAAGTTTTTTTTTTTTTTTTTTTTTATACTATGTATAACATTTGTATGTTGGTCTAGCAATAAATAATATACTAATTAACTAAAAAAAAAGTTTTTTTTAGAAATATGAAAATTATGGAAATTTGATATTAAACAATACTTAGTTGAAATTGTAAATTTATTCCGCTGAAATCTTCTTTCAAAGTCACGTAGTACCAATAAACCAGTATGTAAATTATTTTACAGTAGTCGTCAAAAAGTTTCGCCAAATAGAACAAATAGTAAATGTTGCTGAGTTTTTAGACTTCCGTATCCCGTATCCGTCTATTACGATTATAAGAAAAATTACTTTGAATTAAAACGGGGGGGGGGTCAATTTGGTGCAAAAAAAGTTTTAATAAATATATCATGTGAGGTAAATTTGAAAGAACTATCCTTAAGGATTCTAAATATATTTTTTTTATAATTTTTGGTTCGGTGGTCTTAACGTAGTTGCTCTGAGATAGTCAGGTACAAAAGTACATTTCAACAAAAAAATTTTCTCTTATCAAAAATTGACTAATGTTTTAATATTCTCCAATTATTATATTTGTTTTACCACTTGTGTTTTTTTTTAATTTTCGCGTGCTTATGTTGTTTAGCAATATAAAAACATTAAAAAAACGTTGTAAAATGCTGTTTATAAATTATATTTAAAAAACGGCGTAGTGAATAATTTTTATTTCTTATTAAATATGGTTTGTAACTTTGCATTTTATAATTTTTCTCAAATTCCTTTGATACGTTTTCATTTTATTCAAAAAAAAATAAAGTTTTCCCATAAGAGTCCGTGTTAAAATTACAAAACTTTGAAATCGTTTTTCTCAAAATTGGGGTCGTAAATTTTAATTGGAACAGGCTCGTATTGAATTAAATAAATGTCTAGAGAAGTTTCATTAAAATCCTTTGCAAAAATCGTTTTATCGACCAACCACCTTAAGGATACAGCTCAAAATTTCTTAGAAATGACCGCTCCTTGATTTCCTAAGTTCGACTTTAATAGAACTTAGAAATTATCAGAAAACTACGGATTTTTCGACAGTGTAAAAGTTGCCAAAAAGGAAAATTTAATTTAATAAACCTGGAACTTGCGACTCCAAAAAAAAAAAAAAATATTTCCAACTTTTTAGAGATTTTTAGATGTTGCGCTGTAATTTATTATTTTTATTGAGCCATTGAGAATAATTTTCGATAGTACTGTATTGATTTTCCTATTTTTTTTTTTTTTAAATTTGTTACAAAAGAATTATTGTATTTTTGAGAAGCATCTACATATTTAGTTAGATATAATCACTAATTGAGTAACAGCGCATAGCCTTTAAAATTATAAATTATGCAAATCAAGCTGCTTTAAGGACATTTAAAACGACTTGTTTACAATTCATATTCGCATACATATACTAAGAAAAAAACTTGCCCATTTTCAGAATTCATTTAAATAATCGATCTGAAGTAAATGCTACAAATTAATTTTTTTTCTTTAATAAAAAAAAAAATTAATAAAAGAAAATTGTTATTTTCATCTAAATGGGTGTGTTTCTGAATAATTGCCCTTGAAACTAGGACAAACAAAATTAAAAAAAGTGTTAAGTTTGTAGGTTTTAAAAATATTAAATAATTTTGAAGCAAATGTGTTTGTTGACCTTAAGGAAATTTGCCATAAAAATGTACTTTTTTTAAAAAACATACAAAGTTGATATGTTATCAGAGCAATATGGTAAATTCATCGAGTACACACTACACATTTAGAAAATTTTACATTCTATCCTTAAAATACCACTGATAAGACACTATAGACATAGTTATTTATGTAACAAGTAATAAAATGATAGTATTTTACAATATTCGAAGTATACCGTCCACGTACCAGTACAAAAATACCTATCTTGCACGTGTTGCATACAATATTTTCTGCAATTCTAAATTAAAATAGAAATTAATGCATTAAAAAATTGTTGAAGTACTCTTACTGTTACTTAATAAACTAAGATCATCTTTACATGTTCCCATTTTAGAATTTCAAAAATATTGTATGCAACACATGTAAAATGGGTGTGTTTTTTACTCGTATTTGGACGAAAAGCCACAAAAATAACAAAAAAATCATATATTTGTACCCCTTTCCCACAAAAATTGGAAATCTTTTTTCTTACTAGACCGGTTTCGATCAGTTTGATCAGTCAAACTACTGAAGAGGATCACAAAAGTGTCGAAACCAGTCTAGTAAGAAAAAAAAGAAAATAAACTACTGAGGAGGATCACAAAAATGATCAAAACCGGTTTAGTATGAAAAAAGAAGGAAAGAAGAAAAAACAATTTTTGTGGGAAAGTGGTACAAATTTATTATTATTGTACAAAATAACCCACGGTTTCGATCTTAATATTATAATCATTCACAAAAAAATCCAGTATTTTACAACTTATTGCATAAATAATTATAAAAAATATTAACTTTCTTACTAGTTTTAAATATTTTTTTGAATACGAGTGCCACGGAAACGTTAACGCAATTATGGAATTTGGTAAACACCGATTATGATGGTAAATAAAACAAAAAATTTGAAAAAGGCCATTGATTTTATAATTTTGAAGTTCAAGTGATTTTTCGCTTTTCAAGGTGATTAGTTTATTTAATAAGACTTATTGACCTTTTGAATATGCAAAAAAAAAAACTTTTATGGAAAGTTATGTTGTAAAGACACAGCCAGTCTTACTACAATTAAAAAATTACTGAGGTCTAACACAATCGATTCTGTTCAATTTGTCCCGAAAAAAATTTATAATCTACTTCCTGTCTTTGAGGTAGTTTCGAAAAATGGTATTGTCAGATTGTTGCTGAAGGTCCAAGCAACAAAAGGTAACTTTTTTTAAAAAGAACTTTTACTGTCCAAACAATAAAGTTGCAAATTTCGTAAAATGTCAACAACTAGGATTAACAATAGCTATGCAAATTTTTTTCTACAAAACTGGATTTTATAATTTTATGCGAAAAAATTAGCATTAATTCAAAAAAGCAATAGAATTTGTGAAATTTTTGAATATTCAGTGGTTTTTTGAGAACATATTGTGCATACATCCAAAACCCAGTAAAAGTTATCATGGACTTGACCTTTCAGATTTTAATCGCTTAGAAATCGCGATGTTATGCGTGAATTTAGTAAGTTTTTTCTTAAAGGAGTAACGTTTTTAAATAAACACAGGAAAATTTTTCGTTTTTAGGTCAATTTTTTTTTTTGGACTAATTATATTTAATTTGATTTTATCACGAATTTTAAAGTATGGTTCTTATCTGTAACCTTCAGCTATGACTCATTTAGGAAATAATTATACATATGTAGAAGAGAAGAACGTGCTTTTTCACAAATTTGTTTTTTATCAAAGTTGTTGACCTGTCATTATGTTTATGAGTTTACGACAAAACTTTTAATTAATCGGACGGAACTATTCATTAAAATAGTTAAACACGTTCTTATCTGCCGTGACTATAAACAGATATATAATTTTAATTAAATTATATCCGCCCTGATCGTCAGCAACGAGTTACAAACGAAAATTACTTTTTTCCGATAGTAATTAAAGTAAATATGATCTGTTACATTTTAACTAATTTTAGATTATTTAAACATATATAAAGTAATCAGTTAATCACAAATTTAATTGGTATTAAAGTTCTAGGCCATGAATACTGTGGTTTTTAAATCCACATACAAAAATTCCACGAAATTAAATATTATACAATATAATATTTAAACTAATAAAAAAAGAAGGAAACGGAACTGACCTAACGGTTACTAAGGTAAAAAAATCATAATTTGCAATCACTCTTATGAGAGTGATTGCATATTAAGTAATTGCATAAAGAATTATGTAGTTTTTTATGCAAAGTCGAATAATTACCATTTATTTACGAAATATCGTTATTGAATTGCTCGAAAGGTTCTAATTGGTTTTACAGTAAAACTCCGAGTAATACCAAATTTGTCCAGTAGGGGAGCAAGTGGTGGAGGTGAGATAGAACCACAACTGAGAACGGTATTATTTAGAGTGACATTACTAAAAGCTCTGAGTATAGTTACGAAATAGTTTTTTAGGCTTTTTTTTCTTTGGATTAAGATACCATCACAGTGTGATCGACCGAAAAAGAGTCAATTTTCGCGATTTTTTTCGGGTGGATAGGATGGGAGAACTATTTAACAATACAAAAATAGCGGCTTCCCTACAAATTCCCCCATTCCCCAACCTATCCATCCGAAAAAAATAGCGAAAATTAAATATTTTTCGGGCAATCACACTGTGATGGTACCTTAACATAACGATTTTATAAACAAAATTTTAAACTGCAATAAAATATTAAAATGTAAACAAAAATGCAAGTTACACCGGTTAGATGCTGCAGTTTCTATATTTAAAATCAAATTTATTATTGCTTAATATTTTGATATTGGCATTAGAACAATTTCTCACTTATAATTTCATAAATATGTACAGATTACTCATTTCAAATTCAGACATGGGAAATAGTGTATTTTGCACGTAGAACATCTAAATGATATGTAAATTTAGCAGCATAAAAGCAGCAAAAAAATATTAGATAAATCTTTGCATAATTTAACAGAAAAATTTATTTTTTCAAAACATGCCGAACTGTAACCGAAGGTCATCGGATCGAGATCGGAGTGGATTTTAAATTCATTTCGCAACTCCTAGAACATAATTTTGGGGATATATATATATTTCGCCGACCACCAGCATCTTTCAACAACTAATGTTTTTGAAATTTTAAATTGAACTTTTTAATAATGTTTTTCTCAAAACAGGTTTTTTTCCGCGCCGTGGAACATAACTTAAAAAGTTATTAAGGTATTAATTTGAAATTTTGTTCAGATATTCTTTAAGGTATTGGCCTTTGCATATACCTAAGATTTTGCATAAATTATTACTACAAATATTGTTTATAACAATTTGTTTATTAAAAAAAGTGACATTTTTTTCTTTTTGATTTTAAATTGTGAAAAAAAAATTTTCTAATCAGAAATAGGTCTATGCAAAGCGTAATGACTTCTTTTAATGAAATTTTTTTGTCCGATTGAATTCAGTTGATTACAAGAGGCTGGGTATTCCACGGCGCAAATTAAAAGAGTCAATATATTTGATAGATTTGAGCGTTACTTTATGGTATTCCATTTTAAAATAAAAGGACAATTTTTTACTTTATTAATACCACTTTATTTAGAGTTTTAATTGTCTGTGACATGTTTCGGCTCGTATGGCCATTGACGAACATTGTCTTCTTATTTTAAACAAAAATTGTCTTTTTATTTTAAAAGAGTCAACTTGGAACAGCTGTAGCGCCGCCATTTATTCTTTTTTTGCATAAAAATTTATGAGTGAATACACCATAACATGTACTATACTATGTAACTTCATTTGATACAATAAATGTATCCAGTCTCTTAAAAAAAAAATTATTAAAAAACCTCTTGTCTGGAGGATCCTCCCCCCTTGAATTATTTACCGGCACTACCACCATTATTATGTAAAAATTTTTGTTTTTTTTTTTTTTTAAATTTTAAACAATAAAAAAATTAATGTTATTTCGGTATTCTAAATATTTTAAAAATGTGGGGAAAATTTGACTCTAGTGATGGAGTTCTACCGCTTACGGTTTTTCTCCGGACTTTGATGAAATTTTATTGAGGAAAATATTTCACTCAAATTGTTCAAATACGTCAGTTACCTGTGTAACTAAGCAGAAAATACTTGATAATTTTCAAAACAATTCTTGACAGGAAATAAGAACTACTGAAATTTATGAGAGAATACCTATTTTTACATCATCAGAAATGACCTTTATCGAAATAAAATTCCAAATTATATTCATTACAAATACTAACGTGTCTCTGTCGTCAAATTTAAATGTTGTCTCCAGGTACCTACTTAAATAACACAAAAATTCTTTAACAAAAAACCTGAAAATTATATGCAAATTTGGCGTCAATATTTTTAAATAACCTTCGAAAAAACAAGTTATTTACTGTATTATATATCAAAAAAATTTTGAACTCGTGCACAATAGTTCTAAAGCAATAAAAACTTAATGAATATGACATGTTTCGATCCAACTATTCATTACCAAATAAGTAAACATAAATATTATACCTGTGCAATCTGTTGTCCAAACTGTTCCAAACGTTCCAAAATATGTACACCCACACTTCGATCTTGCACGTACGGTAATTTTGGCCCGTACACAACATTCGGTTGCTGTTGTGCCACACTTGAACCACCATTATTGTTATTGGCACTATTTCTATTGCCACTACTGTTTACATTATTATTATTATTGTTACGATTGTTACTAAAAAATGCCGGTATTGTTGTTGTCATGGCGGCACAATTAAATAAACTTCAATTGTATTACATTAAAACAACAACATAAGTGGGAAGAAGTTTTAAGAAGCGTTAAAAAGTCTGCTTAAAAAGTTTTTGTAACATGAAACAATGAAAAGAAGCGGTTTAACTTTTTCTTGTTTTCAACACACTCATTCACTAGCACGCTTTGCGATTACATTCGCGTATGAAATGCTTGTAGCTCGCACATGGCTACTTATAATAAACTGAACAGCACGAATCGCGGCTCGCGAGTCGTCGCTATCAGCGCGATGACGCTGCTATGCAAATATGTATGTATGTAAAAATTTTTTAAATGTTTGTTTGTTTAATAAGTGGTTGTTTTTGTTTGATAAGCGGCTCAAGATTCCCAAGATTCGAACGGACATACCCACAGACAGTCGTACTCAATCGTACTTGTTCATTATGTCAATAAAAACATTTCCAAATTGATAGGTTAGGTGTCATTTTTACGGGAAAAGTGTTTTTTTTTTTTTTATTGGAAGTATAAATATAAATAAAAGCTCTTTTAAAAAATCGACTTCAAAAAGTAAAAAATAATTAACCCTTTGCACTCGAACCATTTTTTAGTATGGGTACTCAGCTACTCGACAGTAGTTTTAAAACGCTGCAAACACTATTGTATTAGGAGAACATAATATCATAATACAATATATCTATTAGTTAATTAGTAGTATGTATCACAATGTATTGTAGCAAGACGTCGTGTCGTTGTGTTGTATCATGTTTTCCTAATATAATAATTTTCAAATAAATGAAGAAGGCTGAGTGAGAAACGGAGCGAATAATCAAAACGTGGTCACACTATCGATATAGGGTCTGATATCGCTCCGATAAAATATTGCTGGCGTTCCAGACGAAAATTTTGTTAGCCTAACGTTAGCTAACGGAGCTTTCACCGTTACAAACCAGAGGGCACGCATTCAAAAATTAATGCACGTTAAATATTTTTTCACGGTTTTTCACTGTATAAATACTTAATTTCTGAAGTACAGCCACATTTAAAAATTATGGAATAAAAATAATCAGTCACCATGGTAGAAATTGTTGTTTAGTATGTAATGTATATTAATTTTTTGAATGCGTGCCCTCTGGTTTGTAACGGTGAAAGTTCCGTTAGCTGACGTTAGGCTAACAAAATTTTCGTCTGGAACGCCAGCATTATCTCAGTGGTATTGGTACTGGAGCGGTATTGAAGCTAGAGCGAACCGTGACTGATATCGGACCGATACCAGAGCGATGATGGGAATACACTCATTATTTATTATGTAAGAATATTTTATCGAACCGGGAGCGGAGTGATATCGTACTGAGAGCGGAGCGTTAATGTAAATCGGGCCTTAGGTCCCCTAGCGTGTTGTAAATAATAAAATACGTACCTATTGTTTATGGCGCCGCTGCGGCGCCTAACGAGTGGAATAAATATTTATTGTGTCGCCGTGGCGGCGCCCATCGAGTGCAAAGGGTTAATAGCACGAATTTTGAAGTCAGGTTAGTTAGGTCAGTTGGGGACTGTAACTTCGATTCTTAAGCTAACTCCCTTTGGCCCAAACAATAGAGAAAAGAATAGAAGAAAATACATGATATTTTAAATGTAGCTTCAAGAATAAACCTTGACAGAAAAAAGTGACAACCTTATTTCATTATTAAAATAAATTTTTTATATTTTAATGAATTTACAATAAAGAAAGGATGATAACAATGCAGCGCCGGTTTGAATGTGGTTTAGAAATTACAAGTGCATTTCTTGAGAATAATGACAAAACTATTTTATAAATTAATTTGTGATTTCTTTTTTTTTGCTTAAGATTATAGACGCCTTGTTGTGACCTAAATTGATGCATCGAGTGATCACATATTTCTCAGGAATACAACTAAAAACCATACAGTTCGTTACAAAAGTTTGTACAATCATAACATGAAAAATTTTGGAATCTGCAGTCAGCTCAGTTCATCCACTAATAAGGGAACTGAACGAAACTATTTTTAAAAAAAATCAGTAAATGACTAGTGCAGAAATTTGTACCTTCACACTTATTCCAAGATCCAGAAATCCAGATTTTCCAATTTTCATGTGTGATTTTCATTCTGCCGAATTCTATTGATAAAATTGCCTCTTTTAATTCGCTTAATGTCGAAAAACAACCAGCAAATGAGCCTCAGTTAAGAGTTAATAGTGATGTTAGAGGCGCCGGGTAATACGGTATTAAACTATTTTTGTGTGCAATCCATGAGTTGTTTTTAGCGGATTTCCATTCTGGAAATTCAGCTATTACAGCAGCTCTTATGGTAAGACCTAAGTCTGGGACTGTGGTAGAAATTTGTTTTGGAGCCTCTAGAACCCGAAAATCTACTTCACTAAAATTTATATATATATATATATATATATATATATATATATATATATATATATATATATATATATATATATATATATATATATATATATATGTATTATATGTATGTATTTATGTGTGTGCACGATAACTCTCGAACGAAACGTTTAGTGCTTATAAAATTTGCTGTGCGAATTGGAATCCGGATTGGCTCGGGTAAGTTCGTTAGCCAGACACGTCGGATGCCCATAAGTAGGTTTTTTTGGCCATTTTTCGCCATTTTTAGTGTTTTTTTTGCAAAATTTGGCCAGAATTAAAAAATTTTTTTAATTATTTTTACACCATCGGAAAGAGCGTAAAAAATTTCATAAGATAAGCTTTTAAAACATTGTTCTAAGTGAACTAGCTTCTGAGAAAAACTAAGAAATTTGCTGAATTTTTTTACAATAAATATTTTATCGTTTAAAACAAGTGCTAGTTAGTTATTCAATATGTATGTATGTGTTATAATAACAATAGCTCTGTTTCATCAAAATTAGCCAGATTTTTTAAGAGTACGTTATGGAAATGAAATTTTTGTATGATGTCCTCCTTTAGAGAGAAACAACTATATATATATTATATATTTGCATACCTAGAAAAAAAATCGAAAACTATAGTTATATAATCTAATAACATATGAGATCCGTTACATTATATGAGATCCCTACATTATATGAGATCCGTTAGGGTCCTGAGGATCCAAAAGCGCCAAAAATTAACAACTGAACTGATTTTGAAAATTGTTTCACTGTTAGAAAGCTAAACTATTTTAAATGGGTACAGGTCTTAGATGAGATTCGCCAGTGCCCAATATTTGGAAATTCGCTATATTATGCAGATGCTGCGACAGGGGTATTTTAAATTCAGAAACATATGTACCCATAGGCTAGTATAACATTCTAAAAAAATCTTAAAATTAATAGTTTGTAATCGAAAAATATCATGTTACAAGCGCTGGGAAGTAGGGAGCTGAATAAACAGAATAATAAGGATTATGAGACTTGGTGAAACAAAAATTTGTGTAGAAGACTCACAATTTCAGATTTCTTCGAATTTGATTTAACAAAATTAATATTTTTGTGTGCATACACACTGTGGTGAAAGCGCTGGGGACATGTTAAGTTGTTTTTTTTCCACTTGTGTAAGGACAGTGAATTTTTAAAACGCAATTTTTCTTTTAAGTTTGTAAAAATGTTTTTTTGTTTTTTCTTGATAATAATGATTTTGCAAACAGCTTAAGATTAAAAAAATTGGTTTTATTGCGGTTAAATTTCCGGTCATAAGTGTTTTACTTATCAGTAAAAATAAAATTATAAAAAATAAATTTTAAGTGACCACATCCAAATTGTCATAGGTACATATATTAATATTTAATATGAAATTTGAAATGCAATTTTTTTTAGAAATGTGTCGTTGTTTGGAGAAGGTCATCTACTTCTTTCTCTCAATAATTTCCATGCTCTAATTTTTTTTTTATTGTTCAAAAAAAATTATGACTCATTTTTTGGTATTCATTGTATTGTACCGATGTTAATTTGTGGGAAAACTTATCATGGTGTCGATTACTCAGTAGCTTACTCAGTGTTGAATAATTGAAGTTCGTTGGTACGAATTCTAACAAAAAAAAATTCCATCATAATATGAAGACTGGACTTAAAAACAGGCTAAATGCCAAAAAGAAAAAATTGAGTTCGACCCGAAAAAGAAATCTAAGTGCCATTGTCAACAATCTAGACAGAATACTAAAATTATTTTTTTTGACACTTAAGCTGTCTTTGAAGTCCAATCTTCCTACAGTCACAAAAAGTAAATTTTTCAGGGAAGCGTTTTTAAAAATTAAAGTGTGAATCATGTATTATAGGCGCATTTTTCAACATAAAAATTTTTTGCCTGAAAACCACGCATAGGATCTGGTTCAAACTTTCGGTAGTTATTGCTAATATAGTAAGCTAGGAAACGCCATGCCAGCAAAAAATAGACGGCTAACCGTTTTCGCGAAATTTGACATCGAATTATGTATTATATGCACATTTTTCAGCAAAAAAATTTGGTTCTTCCCCTGCATATCACGAATTATGTTCGATTTTCACGTGTAATGTTAGCACGGGGTCAATATTCTGCATATTGCCAACATAACTGCATGGATTTTGGCATTTTTTATTTTTTGTGACTCTGATCGTTTTTCCCCTGTACCCTTCATATGTATACGTAAAATTAAACTTTGTTGTCCACTTTAGTGCAATTTTTTTTGTTTTGAAAGGAAGGTTGATTTCGAATAAAGATCTAATGTGAACGACCCCTTTTATGTGTCGAGACCAGTCTTCTTTTTAGGGTTCCGAAGAAAAATCTCTATCACACCCCCAATCCCCATAGTTCCGACATCTTATGAAAATACAATTTTGCATCTAAAAGCTACAGGTGTAGATGTCTCAATTTTTTCTTAATTTCTTTCCCGTATTGGAAAGTAAGAATACAAATTTTTCTTTAGCGTACGAAATCATGTGGGGTATCGTCAGAAAGGACTCTTAAAATGGAGTTCAGATTTCTTTTACCATTTTTCATTTTTAAGCCTCATTTGTGAAAAATTGAGCTTGAAAGTAGCGAATAACTTGTTTCTTCCTCCGTAATTTTGTTGATCCAAAAAATCTGAAATAATTACGAATATTAGCATTTGCTAAAATCACTTACTTAGAATTATTTCGACCAAACTGTGTCAGTAATTTTCGGAAATATATAGAAAACATCCTCCAAAAACAGGAAATGGTGGAAAATGGACAAAAATTTCATTTTTCGTAAATAACTAAATAATTCAACGTACCCTGTGATGCGGTATATCATTAGAAAAATTTTTTAAAATGAACTTAAGGTAGTTTTAAGTTATGAGCGAACTGAAACTCTTGTCGAATATATATTTTTAGATAGATCGTCAAACCACTGAAGAACCCTGACTAAATACGTGCGCAACACGCACTTAACAAATTTTTTTCTTAATTTGACCTCAATTCTATCTTTCTGAAGTGGATCTTATAACAAGATAACATTGATTACAACATTTATAGAAATTAATATTCATTTTCATTGTCAATAATAAAGTCCAGTGAACTGGGGAAATTTCCTAGTCCTGGGAATTGTATGATTGAACAAAATTTGCAAGATTCGCGAAATTGATAACAACAATTATTGTATGACTTGGTAACTAACACGTATATGTGATATTTCTGTAAAATTTTACAAGGTTTTCAGCAGTTCATTAATCAGGAAGTCAACAAATTTGTTGTCAAACAACAATTTCTCACACGAAATCGAAGAATGGGACACGAGAACATGTTTCCACGAAATATTCCGCAACACACTTAATTTGGTTTCGAAGAAATGTCAAGGTGCGGAAACGAGAAATTCAAAAAAAAAAACGGGCCAATTCAGAAAAAAGTTACATAAAAATTTAAAAAAATTCATTTAAATAACTTTATACGAATATGTTCTTTGTTTAAATATTTTAAAAATTATTACAGTTAATTAATTTTTTTTTTTGTATAATCGATTTATAAATTGAAATTTTATTTCCTGTATTTTAACGGAAATTTTCCGCTTTTATTTGATGAAAGTGAGTAGATAAATTGAATTTTCAATCAGGGTTATTTCTTAGGTGTATTTTCTTGGATATATAAACAGATCAACAATCCTTGAGCTATTTTTTGATTAGGGTTCTGTAGAAAAATCTTAAAACTCTTATAGTTTCGTCAGATCCGTTCGCCGTTCCCAACCTTCGGCCCATGAAAATAAATAAAATTTTGCAATTTCTGCAGGTTTCATGTCCCCACGAATGTCTAGAGGTTCGGACAATGAAACTGAGATTCCTTTTTTGTCGTTTTTCAATTATAAATCCCGTCTATGAAATATTGAGCCTCAAAGGATGGTTTTTGTGGTCCCTGTAACTTTTCGACCATAGATCAAAGAAATTTGAAAAAAATACAAATGCAAGCGCTTGCGAAAAATACACATAAATAAAGCTATTTCGGTTAAGCTGTGTCGACAACTTTCGCGTAATAGGTGACCAAATTTTCGGAAATTCAAAATATATCCACCAACCTTATAAAAATCAAAGGAGTACCGGAGGCAGCAGTACAGAAGAGGGACGATCATTTTTAGAAAATTTTGAGCTGTATTAAGGCCACTGGATCAAAAATCATAAAAAAGATATTTTTGGAATCCTGAGAGGGAGCTCTATTAAATGATTCCTGACATGATTAAAAAAATTAAAATATTTTCTTGGAGCAAAATTTTTTTGCTAATCCAAATTTTCAATTTTAAATTCCTACATTACCTCTCTGACAGACGAATGGACCGACACGGGAGTGGTTTTACAAGGGTCCCAATTTTCGTTTTAAGGTGCGGAACCCTCCAAAAAATAAAACCAAGCTTTAAAATGTATATCGTTCATTACCCTTTCCAAAAGAATTTGTTTTTATTTTCAAAAATTTTCGAAGTAAACAAAATACATATTTCACTCTTATTCAGTTTCAAATACGAACTCACTATCAAATTCTAATAATATATATCTAATAAAAAATATGCTGTAAGACCAGTTTTGATTGGTCAAGGCCTTCCATCCATACATAAACAACTCACTCTATAAAAAATATAAATTGTCCATTTAATATGAATTGTTTTCTTATATAATTAATAAATTAATAATAATTTTGCATTCATAAGAGTGGTTAGACTAGATTTTCAAAAAGGCCAAATCATATTTGGGATTTGTTGTGAGAGCAGTAGGCGCGCAGGTATTGTTTGAAAGTATTTATGGAAGTGCATAGATATATTATGAATTTATGAAGCGATAAGTCTGTCTGTTATAGGTCAACTATGTAGGCGGAAACTGGTTTTTGCACTTACACATTTCCGTTTTAGCGAATTTCCAGAATGGAATTCAGCTATTACAGCGACTGTCATTACGCGACTTGAGCCCGGGACTATGGCAGAAATTTGTTTTGTTTTGAGGTCCCTAGAAACCGAAAATTATATATATATATATATATATATATATATATATATATATATATATATATATATATATATATATATATATGTATATATGTGTCCGCACGATAACTCTCAAACTAAATGTCCTAGGTTTACGACATTTGGTGAAAATGTTGGAAATGCCAAACCGTTGGACAAGTTCGTTAGCCAGACACGTCGGATGCCAGAAACATACTTTTTGTTCTTGCAAAAAATTAGTTTTTTGCCAAAATCTCCACTTAATCAACAATTTTTGCGAAATTTTTTTACACCATTTAAAAGAGGGGAAAAAATTACATAAAAAAGGTCATTAAACTATTGTTCTATGTCAACTAGTTTCCGAGCAAAACTAATTTTTATAAACGGAAATTCGCTATGTTATGCAGGATGCTGCCACAGGGGTATTTACTCTCAGTACGTAAATAAATATTTATGGAAACATTTATTTATTTTGCCAATTGTTTGTTTTGAAAGAGTAAATCACGTGTTTGTTTCGCGTGCTGAAATTTTAATTAAAATAGTGCCTGGAACCAGATGTGTCAAACTTAGTTACGTTATTATAATATTATTTAGTTTTGGATTAGATTTACCTGTCTCCCACTTTAGCACTTAAGGGGGTATTCTAGTCTAAAGGCTCGATTTTGAGGTGATTTTACGGGCGTAATGAAAAAAAAGTAAACATTTTTAGTACCCATTTTTGTAACAGTTTTTTATTGATATTTGAAAAGTATAAAAATGTATAAAAATTTCAAAATTGAAATCGCTACAGGCTGGCAAAGTGGGGACTCAAAAAAAGGTGTCTCCTGGTTAACGTGAGTCCAACTCTCCTGGTGATCTGAAACATAAAATTTTAGTTAATTCCTAATAAACAAGGTACAAGAATGTAGAATTAGTTAGACGTAGCCGATTTGAAAAAATAAATTTTTTCACAAAATGTCTTCCATTTAAAAAAAAATCAATTTTTCGCCTCCTTTTTTCAACTTTGGAAATTTTTTAAAAATAGTAAAAAAAATTTTTGAAAAACCCCTACATCGGACCAATTTTGATAACATTAAGAAGGTCTGTACCAAATTTCAAGTAAATCGGTGCATTAGAACTTGAGATATCATGTCAAGATGTCAACCGTATCGAAAAAAGTAGTTTCGAGAAATTTATATTAAAAATTTGAATTTAACACTGAAAAGATACACAGTACACAGAGAAAATAACCATAACTCCGAAAATAATTCGAATTTCCGTAAATCTTTAGAGGCTTATTCTTAAAAGTCTAAACTTTAAAAATATGACAAAAAAAATCGATTTTTTCGAATTTCTAGACTAGAATATCCTCTTAAGTTCCAAACAAAAAATATATATTGGTTAGTGCTCTTCACTTTCCCAAAATTAGTATAAAGGACTCCATTTATTTCAATGAATTAAATTAGGTAAACGATCAAATAAAAAAGGAAATTTGGCTGCCAATGGGGGGTAGTACACAGCTTTCTCGTACTCGTCACGATTTATTATTAAAAATTAAAAATTTATACAAAAACTATTGTAAAAAACAAAATGGAAAAACTCATTAGCTCAAGTACTCGTATATGTATATCATGTTCTTTAAAAATAAAGTGTGGTTCAACATTAAATAGTTTCAAATGTGATAATTGATAATACTTCCAAAATCGTTCCGCGAAAATCTATTAAAAGAAGAATGAATGATTAGTTAGCTGAAGAATAGTAAAATATTGCCAATTACAATTTTGCTCATAAAAATTTTTCTAATCTGCAAAATTTCAAGTTTCTAACAAATATATATCCGAAAATTATATTTTCATCGCACAGTCCATGAAAATTGGTTGTGGCTCAAAATATTTATAGGCTAAATTATAAAATAATAGTAAAATATATTTCACAGACTGGGGCAGACGTTGAATTGGTAGTAAATAAGATGTAACCTTATTTTTAAAAACTGAAAATGATTCATTTCAAAAATAAAATTTTGTCATATATAGAAGTTATTATAATTTCTACTATCGTTTTTCAATATATTAAATTGTAGATCTTGTGAGAGATACTCGTAGCTATATTACAAATTTGTCCAAAACATAAATTTATGTGAATGAGTCATTTCCAATTGTCATTCTTTTCACTATATCAACATTTAATAGAATTTCATGGTAGCGCCGTAGCTACCGTTACTCCAATTGCCATGAAGTTCGTAGAGGGTCGTCTAAGAACCCAACCTCATAATTTCTGGAAGTTTCATTGAAAACAATTGAATAGTTCAGAAGTTATGCCACTTGGAAAAATCTCATAAAATATTTTTAAATTATGGGAGCGCTGTAAAAAACGTTGAAACCGTTATGTACAGCGCTTCCACTGTTTGTTGAAATTCGATAACGTTCTTATAATGTTCCCATCGTCACCACTAGGTGCTGGAAACGTGGGGAAACTACGCCTCTAACATAACTAGTAGGGGAAATCATCTTTGTTAAAATTAATATTCATGAGGATTCAAATTCAAATAATAGTTTCTTAAAGATTAAAATTAGTTATATTGATTTATGGCTGTAATGAAATGTCAGTTTATTAATAGAATATTAATTATTAAAAACGAATAATTAATCAAATCATTATAGCGCACAAAAAAGCTATAATAAAAAAGTTTCTACTTAAAACGTTTAAAAATTAAAATTACAAAACTAATTTAAATATTAAGGAATGTTTTTTCGTCTCAACTGTATTTTTTGTTATAAATTATTTCTCAAGCTTCCAATTATTAATTATTAATAATTATATCTTCGTTTCATCATATTTTCAATAATTAATTACGAAAATTATTGACTATCAAAGCTAGTTTATTTTTAGTGAAGTTGAAAACTGGAAAATTGTAGAATTAAAACCAACTTTTTTCTTACATTTTTCTCAAGTTTATAATTAAAGAAAATGAAGTTGGTCTTGACCCACAAACGCTAGATCAATAACTTGGTATCTGTTAAGGTGAACTGATATGTCGTGTATGGAAAAACTATAATTTTCTTTCCTTGAACGGAATAAAAGAAAAATTAATTGGAAAATGCATTAGTTTGCTTTGATTAAACGTAATTTTATTTTTTAAACAGCACATCATTTGAATTAATAAACGAACGTAACTTTACTTGAAAAGAAATAACTGCACAAATGTGCAAGCGATAGCGTCTATATTTACAATTAATTAAGGTAAAGGTGTCTATTGTGAAATAGTAACAACGTTTAACAACTAAAATTACCTCTAAAATATACTATATTCTAGTTTCATTATTAGGAGAGCAACCGAATATGAAATGTTATCTCATATTAGAAAACCATTTAAATTATAAATAATAATAAATATATAAATTATTTAATTCAAAATGTTACATTTCAACCATATTTCAAAAAATTTTCGTCCAGAAATTTAGGAATTTCAGCCGGTGGGATCTAACTCATGATAGTTTTATCGGAAACTAGAAAACCAAATTTTTTTTCAGTTAGTAGATAAATACAGCTAGTCACTGAACGAAGGATTTAAAAAAAAATTGTTGACGAAAATTTCGAAAAATGAACAAAAAGTTTGATGTTTCGATTCTGTTCATGTGCTGTGATATAAATGTCTGATCGCATAAATGAAACAACCTGCTATCCCATATTAAGGTATTTGGTGCGAGATAGTCAGGTACAAAAGTATAGCTCCTTGAAAAAGATTTCTTTTATCAAAAATTAAATAATGTATTAATGTTCGTCAGTTATTCTATTTGTATACCACTTGTATTTTTTTAATTTCCGCGCGAATTATGGAATCACCCTTTACATTTAAAATATAAAAATTAATATTTAATTTAAATAAATCATACCATTTCAATTTTCAACATTAGCCCTGGAATCATACCTTGGTCTACGAGTCAAGTTAATCATACATCGGCGTCGTTTCGACGAATGGACTTTTTACGGGGAGTTTTAGAATTTATTTGCAAAAAACATTTTTTTACATAACAATACTATAAAAGCGAACAAAATATTTAAAAAAATTGGATTTGGAAAAATTTCTTAATATAAATATTTATTAATTTTTTTAATCTTTTTATCAAAGCATATTTTCATTATAAAAATTAAAAAATAGATAAATACATCAATTGTATCATAAAACATGCGTTTCAAATAATTAATTTATGAACTATTATGAGTCAGTGGACATGTGTGACTTTACAGAATGTGAAATTTCTCAGTCATAAATATTCTTATAGATATGTAGTTATTTCCCCACATTTGTGCCCATTAGGCACATTTGTAAGTTTTCTAAAACTTGTTAGTAATTTTTCAAATAAGATCTCAAAAAATAATAAAAATTAAAATATTTTCCACAAAATAAATTGCTAACCTTTTATTAAGTCACTTAAAACGCATTCTTTAGTTTTCGATTCAATATACTCGTATTAAAACTTCAGTATTATGTCGTCTCTATAAGTCAAACAGCTGTAATCATCTTTCACAATATCCTAATCATTGAATAAATTGATTATAACATCCATATCTTTAATAAATTTCAGAAAAATTAGGAAAACTTTTAAATGTGGAGTACAAAATCTTTAAAAAAAAGTATAGGTTAATCATACATCGTCGTCCTTCTGACGCACACTATTTCAGTATAAAAGAAACGACAATAGCTATAAACAAAATTTATACGTCTTATGTGTTATAATAACAAATAAATTAGATAACAGAAGTTTCACAGCAAGCAGGTACCGACAAGTTGTAGTATTGGAGCAGGTAGAGAAGTTCCTTCGTCGTTTTGACGAGTACGTATGATTCTAGGGTTAGTTGCATAATATTTTATTGTTTATACTAAAATCATGTATCTCTTGTATGTAATCTCAGTTATTTTTCTTATAAAACTTATTTGTCGCATAATGTAATTATGTAATATTAATTATTTGTAAAAACCAAATTGAGCACGTACGAATACGAAAACAAAAGTGTAATAGATATTTGGTTCTTGCAAAATAATTCAATTCATTTTTAGAATTCAGTTAGTCAACATTAATATGTAATTTAAAAAAAAATTTTTTTTTAAAACGATTTCGGGATCTTGGCTACTATTGTTCACGCTTATGTTGTGGCAATATAAAAGCATTGTTGAAGAAGCGTTGTAAAAACGTTGTAAAATTATGTTTATAAATTATATTTCAAAAACGGCGCGGTTAATAATTTTTATTTGTTACTAAATATGGTTTGTAATTTTGTAATTTATAACACGTTAAATTTTTAACAAATTCCTTTGACACGCTTTCATTTTATTCAAAAAAAATCGTGTGAATATGTCAACTTTCCATAAGAGCCCCTGTTAAAATTACAAAACTTTGAAACCAAAATTGGAGCGATCAGTTTTTTTAAAAACTTTTATTTAACTTGCTATGTTAGTATGTTGGTTTAGATCAAATCTTGGAACCAAAATTTAGACAGGTTCTAACTGAGCCAGAGGTTTCAAATTTTGCATACGTGTACATGACAATACAATATTGTATAATTAGTTTTATCCTAAATCGCCCCAAACCAAAATTGTTGATTTTTAGTCCTGTGCAACTTTTTAACATTTCGAATTGTCAAATATTGTCCATTGATTTTACATTGCAATTTTTTGTTTCAATAGTTATGTTTGATTAGGGTAAATTAACCGATTTAAATATAGCTAAAAAATTACTTCTTTAATTTTTTTTAAAATTAATTGTAATTACTAATCAGACTAAAATGTAGAAAATAAAATAAAAAAAAAGTTTTTCAAGAAAAAGCTTTTATTTAAAAATATGCTAAAAAAATAAAATAACTTTTGAGTGAAGTCTGAAACATTATGCAACATAATTTTGAAAAACTTGAGGTGTTTAATTAGGTTTGAACTGAAAAGTAAAATAGCTACACTTATATCCAAAACAGAAAAAATTAATGATAGCGCCTCAAGCTTTTATAAATTATTTTGCATATTGCTTCAAACTTCACTCAAAAGTTATTTTATTTTTTTAGCCCATTCTTAAATAAAAGCTTTTTCTTAAAAAACATTTTTTTTATTACAATTATTTATTTCGGTATAGGCTCGTATTATTGGCATTGAATTAAGTAAATGTCTAGAGAAGTTTCGTTAAAATCCTTTGAAAAATCGTTTTTCGGACCAACTACCTTAAGCGACCGTCTCACAATAGATAGGTAACTTTACTCTATTAGTATGTACTCACTTTGCATTTTATTAAATAAAAACCGTAGAAGAATCTTCTAGAAACTGCAGAATGTTATGTATACTTAACTGTGATATGTACCCGTTATCTGCGACATGCAGGAAGGCATTAAATCAACATTCATTATTTTGTGTAAATGTATTGGTCTATACTGCACAACTACAAGCACAAAAGTATGCCATTGTTTATACGAAACGATTGTACATAGAATTATCTAGCAATTTATGTGATAACAAAAAAAAATTAAACCACGAATTATCAAAAAAGCAAAAAAAATGTTGAATTGGCGTCGTTGGCGCACTAATTAAAGTGACTAGAGCGTTTAAAAGATTATGGAATGATTTTTTTGTTCAAAGATTAAAAATTTCTTTGAGTTATTTTTTCTCTTAGAATAAAAATTTATTTTAAATTTTGCATAATAAATTAACTCGTAAATTTCTTTAAGTTTTTTAAAAAAATTCTTTGGATAAGTTAATTTTTTACAAAATATGAGAATAATTTACTTTTCACTCAATTACACTGTTTGATTACGAGTTAGCTTTCGATTAATTAACTCATCATCAGGTATGATAAAGTAGGTACATTATTCTGATATATTGCAAAATCTGGCTTCTTTGAACGAAAAGATTACAGTATTTACCAATGAGGAAAATCAAGTCTAAAATTAAAAGTCTAATACTAGTTTTTCTCACGATAGAAGCAACAATTAAGAGGCTCTGACGTACATAAGTCAATCATAAAAAAAACGTTAATCATTACCTGCAATATAGTTAATCGTATAGTTTATAATTATTTTTCTTTATTTGCTGTCTGGCCGTTTAAAATATTATTGCCAAACGCCAATAATATATAAAATTTTATTGATTTATCTAAAAAAAAAATACCCCTGCATGTCACAGCGTTCTGCATAACATAGCGAATTTCCTGCTACAAAAATCACTTCACTTTAAAGCTCGATACATCGCAAACGAAACTTAAAAGTCAAAAATGGTAAAAGGAATCTCAACTTCAATTTAGGAGCCCTTCTTTTTAATTGTAATATACATCTGTAGTATGTACATTGTACATACAAAATTTCATGAAGCTATAAGAGTTTTGAGAGTGTCTTTTTGGAAACCCTAAAATAAGTAAACAATTTACAAACACTAAATACAGAAAGCTTGGAGAGATATGTTGCCGTAAGAGTAAATATATTTTTCTGTCTCGAAAACCCGGTTACATAGGATAATGATTCCAAAACCTTGCCATAGTGTAAGAACAAAATCGAAAAACTTTTAAATTTTGACAAAAAACTCTTTTTTTTGTTCCAAGCATCAAATGTGTCTAACTGAGAACTCATCCAAGCATTTAGGATTTGCAACGTTTTCACCAAATTCTATCGTAGTCACTAGTCCCGGATTCAAATCTCACCATGACAGCGACTGTAGTAGCCGGATTTTCCATTCAGAAATTAGCTAAAAGATTAAAAATACATATATCATCGAGTTTATGAATTTAAAATAAGAAGATAATAAAAATATCTAATAAAAAAAACAGAGTTATGCAACATCCAGTAATTTATTTCGCTAGTTATGTCAGTAATTAGTGATTTAATTAAACTATTATTACTTAATTGTTTGAATTATTTTTGTAAAGATGCTTATCTGTATAAAATCCAACAATGTAAGATAAATTCCTTCTAACCACGCAAAGTGTTTAACGGGTTACTTCACTTTGGAAAAATTTCCTCTTTTTTTTAATGGCGAGCCGCTTCAGAAAATCGCATCTTGAAAAAAAAATGGTATCTCAGATCACGTATAATTAAGGTGACCAGACGTCCCGTTTTCAGCGGGACAGTCCCGTTTTTCGGAGACCTGTCCCGATGTCCCGACCAAACTTCTCGGGACGGCCATTTGTCCCGTGTTGGCAATATTTGAATTTTTATGAAATGTTTTATTCATTATTTGAAATAATTTTTAACTGCCTTTAAAATCCTTTATTTGGGTTCTTTCGTCTTTTTCCAAATTATCGTTTCATTATCAAAGGGCTCATGCTACAGTGGTGGTGAAATCATCCGCCATCAAATTAATTTTATGGTAGAAAGAAAAATTAACACTCTAAATGACTTTGAAAACACCATTATTGACTTAAATTTTCAAAAATTTTCCGGGGGAGGATCCCCTTTTTTGATGAGGAGGTGGGGTACTCCGTACCCTCTAAACCCCCCGGTAAGGTCGGCTGTCACGTTTTGACTCTTTACAAATCTGGTCACCTTACGTATAATATAGGTACTCGAACAAGTTCTATATTGATTGCATTATTCATTACGGAGAAATAATTCTCTAATAAAACCTTTTCTGGAATTTCAAAGTGACGTAGCGCCTTAATATCAGGGCTGGGAAAAATGGTTCATAGAAACCATTTAAAATAGAAAATGGAAAATGGTTTCCAAAGATGCATTTAAAATACAAAATGGAAAATGGTTTTGCTGAACATATTTAAAATAGAAAATGGAAAATAGCTATTTAAAATGGATTATAAAATGCAAAATCTTTTATCGTTTTTTATATTAATAAAAAAAAAGTTAAGAAAATGTCAAACGTATTGAAATTAAATAAGGGCAGCGCAGTCTTTTGAGAAAATTTTATAAAATTTGCATGATTTGAAAACAAAATTTAACTCTTGAAATATTGTTACTCAAAAATATTGTTAAATTTAATTCAGACTTGACATAATCAAACCGTGACTATGTTATTACTGCGGCTTCTAAATTATGAAAATCATCTACTCGAAATGTTAAGACATTTCTTATCGACGTGTCTTAAAAATAATAGCACACAACTTGAGTCAGAAAAATTAGACTTGAGAGAACTGCAGCTCTAGTAACTCAGGCGACATTGAAACTCGAATTATAAAAAATTTGAGTCAATTAAATCGACTCACATTTAACACAATTTGTTAGACTACGTTCAATTCGAGTTCTATGATTAATATGAGTCATAAGTGTCATATATATACACATAAATTTGAGTATACGTGCATTTTCATTTTAAATGCAAAATGGATTCAAATTTCCATTTTAAATACAAAGTGGAAAATGGTTTGACCGAACTATTTAAAATAGAAAATGCAAAATGCCATTTTGTATTTTAAATACATATTTAAAATGAAATAATTTTAAATAGTTCCCAGCCCTGCTTAATAATTGTATATTTTATTGAAACTCAGAGTTTGTTTGTTGCCGTCGCAGACCGGTCCTGAACCTCGTTGAAAAATTTTAATAATTTTATAGGAATCTTTTTACAAAAACAGTGAAAAGGTATAATTAATTAATAATTATTAACTGCGTTTAATGTAGCCACGTGTTTCTGTTTGGTATTTATAATTTGATAAAACTAAGACAAGTTTCTGTTTTGATTACATATATTTGTTGACTTTTTCCACTTGCATTTTCAAAATAACAATATTATTACATACTTATATTAAACGCAATATATATTCCATATTTTTTTTATATTATGTTTACAAAACATAAAAATCTACACTTCTTGAAATATCTTATCTAAATTATTTCGGAAAATACGACAGACTTCTTTATACATAACCTCACATAAAATTGTTATGCATTAAAATGTTGAAGGGAGAATTTTCCTACCTTTAAAATACATACCGTGAATTTAGAACCCATTGAATTATTAACTCTAGAATCAAGCCGGTTCTACACGATGCTACGAACGTTCCTTCCAACGTTCGATCGAACGTTTGAGGGAATTAAGTTCGATAGTTGGTGCGACGAATGTATCTGCTACACGGTAAATCGAATGTTTGATCCAATACGAATGATGATGTGTTGGTACTCAGTGGACGAGGCTGTTATCTGTCTGATGTTATCTCTAATGTTATACACTGATGTTGTCTCTCTTGTATAATGTGTTGGGACAAACGTTTATTCAGTGGACGAGGATGTCATCTGTCTTATGTGATCTCTAATGTTATACACTGATGTTGTCTCTCTTCACATGAACGAGTCGTGCAGCTGCTGAGTCGAACCAAGCAACGCAACCAACATTGACCTTCAAACGTTCGAAGCATCCCTTTGACTCGGTGCAAGAATACCGACATCGAGCGGGACATGGCCAAATGCGAATGTTTGACGCTCGACATTGGACACTCGTAGGTTTGAACAACGGCCACACGATGCGATGAACCATCGAACGTCCAATGTTGGAAGGTGTTCGTAGCATCTATATCGTTCTCTACCTGCTCCAATACTACAACGTGTCGGTACCTACTTGCTGTGAGATTTCTGTTATCTAATTTATTTGTTGTTATAACTATAACACATGGTCTTGGTCTTGGTCCTGCTAAAAATGCAAGACCAAGACAAGACTGCGAGACGAAGACTAATTTTTCTCATCACTAGTTTTAATATTGTTTCCCCAAACACAGTTCGATGCTTATAGCTTATACCCGTTTATCCAGTAATTCCATAATTTATCCAATAATAATTCTCAAAAAAAAGTTTTATTATCAATATTCATATTTTAACAATAATTTATTTGAATAGGTGCAAAAAATTGTTACTACAGATATCACGGTTATTGCACCCTATTTACAGTATTACAAAGTAGCAAGTGGTCGTATTTTGAGCGTGTCTTGCGGCTTCATTTACATGTTAGTTACTAAATCGATCCATTGACCATTTTGTGTATATAGAATACCTTCATTTATCTATGTTTGGAGTTTTGGAACAGACTAAGTATAATTACTCGCAGATATTTTTGAATATTTAAAATAAATTTTCTGAATGACTCCAGGCAAATAATAATCGATTATTACGTGTTTTCATTTTTAATTACAATATAATAAATAAAGCTACCGATAAGTAAGTATATACCATTAAATTTTTACCGCATCATAAAACGTGACTCATAAACGTAAGGTGTATTGCTGGTAATCAGAATCACTTAAGTCACTTAGTTACGTGTTCATTTAAATTTACAATTGTTTTTAAAATAAAAACAAAAACCTTTTTAATTATTAATGAAAATTTATAAACTGTTTGCGTACAGTTCAGTACAAAAATTCCAAAACAAGTACTGAATAATATCTTTTTAACGTAGTTGCTCTGACATAGGTACAAAAGTATATCTGAGCGAAAAAATTTTATTTTATCAAAAATGAAATAATGTATTAATATTCTTCGGTTATTATATTTGTATACCACTTGTTTTTCTTTTAATTTCCAGGCGCTTATGTTGTAGCAATATAAAAGCATTGTTGAAAAAGCGTTGTAAAAACGTTGTAAAATGAAGTTTATAGATTATATTTCAAAAACAGCGTAGTGAATAATTTTTATTTCTTATTAAATATGGTTTGTAACTTTGTATTTTATAACATATAAAAATTTTTATAAAAATTCCTTTGCTACGTTTTCATTTTATTAAAAAAAAATAGAGTTTTCCCATAAGAGCCCGTGTTAAAATTACAAAACTTTGAAATCGTTTTTCTCAAAATTGGGGTAGTCAGTTTTATTTCGGTAAGGGTTCGTATTATTGGTAGTTATTGAATTAAATAAATATCTAGAGAAGTTTCGTTAAAATCCTTTAAAAGAATCGTTTCATCGACCAACTACCTTAAATAAATTATGAGAATAATTTTCTTATTTTTCCTTATCGCTTTCTGTTAACTTAAACTGTTCGGTTACGAGCTAGCTTTCGCGTAATTAACTCATCATCAAGTATAACACAATTGAAGAGTTCCTTTACGGATCACAACCTTTATTAATATTAATTGGCTAGCATTGTGTATGCCAAATGGTTAATTATCTGCGAGTACCCTTATAATTTTGTTTCTGCATTGTACTACTCAAATAAATTATTTTTATGAGCGCATACAATGATTCATTCGAACAAAATATATTGTCGTAAAAATTGCTTATGAAATATTTTGTAAAAATTGTTCAATATTTACACAGCTTTTTTTTTTACTTTCTTACCTTTTTAATATTTCATATCAAAACTGACAATGGAATCACTTCAGTGTCCGTCCATCTGTCACATGAAATTTTCTCTAAAACACTTTATTTGACGTAAAAATTCAAAATTTTGCACAGAATTAGACTGTGGTGGTGCAACTATAGATGCAAAGTATAAAAAGTTGAATTTTAATTTTGGGAGTAAATTCCAGGGGGTAAAAATTAACATTTTCATGACCACATAAAATTCGAATCCCATGGTCAAATTTTGAGAATGATAGATCGTAACGAGTCTTAAATTTCCTATATTTTATTCTGAAAATTATAAAAAAACTCTAGCCACTGATTACGGCACTTTGATTTAATACCCAACCCAACATATATACTACTACAAACAATTAACGGAGCAAAAAAAAAAATTGTTAGTTTTTTAGTGATTTTTGAAGGGCTGTATTTACGTGGAAAATGGTCGTATCGAAAGAAGCATTTTGAAGCTCCAAGATTCTAGTTTTCAGATCTTTCGTCTAAAAATTTTTAGAAGTGACAGTTATCGGGCAATTATAAGAAATAACACAAAAAAAGTTTTTGCAAATTTTTTGCTCTTTTTTTTTGGTCTACGGGCTTGAAAAATTTTTTTACAGTAAAACCATGGTATTAACATGATAGCTTGTTTATTCAGCTTCAAATTCCTTTTTAAAATTTTTCTCTACGTTGATTTTTTCCGGAGGTATCCAACTTTGAATGCAAAAGAATCCTTTTTGCTTTAACCATCGATATCTCAGTAACCAGTGATCGGACGGAAAACTGAAGGGCAGTTTTGGAATATGGAATAAATTTCCTACAAGACTAGCAGCGTACTTTAGGAAAAATAATTTTTTTCATCCTTAATTTTAATCTGAAAAATGTGAAAAAAGGGACTTTTTTCCTTGTTGCGAAAAATCTTCCGCATCCCTGCGAATATTGATGGGGAGTCTAATGTTTGTACGAATTTTTATACCTCAAGGTACCCGCAATAACCCTGTAAATCGGCAGATCGATCTATCGAATGGTTTTCCTAAACCGTTTGTTCAAAATTTTAGAAAAAAAATTAAAGGAGCAAAATTGAATGAAGAAAATTGAATGGAAAATCTTTTATCCTCCCTTAATTGTTTGTAGTAGTATACATAACGAATTTCTTACATTAGCCTTTCTCTTTTCAATTTTGATAATTTTAAATTTTGTTAATAAGGTACGACACTGTCTCTCAAAAACGAACCAAGTGCGTGTCAAACTACACAAAACGATGACAGTGTGGTTATGGTTACGCAATATTAAAAATTTATTGTGGGGAAAACTATTTGTTTTTTGTTTTTTTGTTTTTTTTTTTAATGAAAGTCATCTTGATTATAAATTATTGTAAAGATTCTAATCTCGAAGTCTAATCCGGAATATTAATTATATTACTGATGTACGTTTGCACTTTCAGACTTCAAACAACGATCTTTAACTGACTGTATTCGCTAATCAGCTTTGACGCACACTATACTTAAGTCATAAGAAATTGTTTTTATTATTTGAAATTGCATAATATTTTCGTAATATGCATATCAGTAAGATTTTTTTTTAAGTCAGAAATTCTCTCAACAAATAACAGTTCTTACAATTTGTAATTTATAATTTCTATAAAGTCACGTAAGTTACCACGTAACAAGTGCAAAAAAGAGAGAATAACTTTTTCCTGCGTCGATTCTGTTGAATCATTTCAACCTTGTTACTCATATTTACTCTAAAAAATATTTCCTATCACCTAATTATGCATACTTATTTGCATTTAATATGCGTAGGTATATTCAGTCTAAAAATAGTTTGCTTATAAGGCTATAACGCAGGTACACTTATTTAAAAATAGCAAAAAATGGGTATGAATCATCAATTTAAAAGAAAAAAGGTTAATTTTTAAACCTTATAAAAACCATTACAATGGTTTACATCACTTTCGGCAAAAAAGTAGTGTTAACAGTGACGTCAAACACTCCAAAATTAATTTTATTACTGCGGAATTTTTAATTACTTTTTTCGTGTACACGAAATTGTATACACCGAATTACCTTCAAATAATTTTGAATTGATAACGGAAATCTGGTTTGCTTGAATTAAGTAAAGGAATCTTTAACAGTTATTGAAAAGAATTTTTTGTATTTATATACAAGCAAAATTGCTACATATTTTAGCATGAATTTAGCAGAATCAAAGCCTGATATTCATTCGGAATTGTGACGGGAAACTACTGAACAACTTTCGATCGAAATCGAACCCTCAGTTTACCAGTTCCAGGTGTCAGTACGTTAGGTCGCTCAGCTAATTGTAAGTGCGGATCAAAGAAGGGGGTCATAATCCCCTCTGAACAGAGCAATTCAAATTTTATTGTGGCTTATTTAATGATGTCATAACAGAATGACTAAACTGGAATCCAATTTTAGGCGCCGTTCTTTTCATTTTATCCAAAATTAAGCATAGCTTAACCAAAGCTAGAAAAAATATTTCAGTTAAGTCACTCAGAGTTCTAACTTAACCAATCATCTTAATTCAAATCACACAAATAAAGCTTAATTTGAGAAGAAATAAGTTTTTTAATTTAGTGATGTCATTAAGTTTACTAAAATTTTTTTAGTGCCCCCAAATAAAATCAAAGGTTTTAAAAGCCGTTCTTTTTAGCGAATTTCCAGAATGGAATTCAGCTATTACAGCCACAGTCACAACGCGACCTGAGCCCGAGACTATGGCAGAAATTTGTTTTGAGGTCCCTAGAAACCGAAAATAATATTCGCTAAAATTTATATATATATATATATATATATATATATATATATATATATATATATATATATATATATATCCGCACGATAACTCTCGAACGAAACGTCTTACTTTTACGAAATTTGGTGAAAATATTGGAAATCCCAAACCATGGGACGGGTTCGTTAACCAGACACGTCCGATGCCCGAAGCATGATTTTTTTGACAATTATTGTGAAAAAAATTTATTTTTGCCGAAATTTCTCTTTATTCAAAAATTTTTGCGACATTTTTTTACACCATTGAAACGAGGAGAAACAATCACACAAAAAAGGTCTTAAAACTATTATTCTATGTCAACTAGTTTCTGAGAAAAACTAATTTTTTTTAAACGGAAATTCGCTATGTTATCCAGAATGTTGCGACAGGGGTGTTATTTTTACTAATATTAGAGCTACTAGAACTACTAGGAAAGAGACTTCAGTCGAATCAGTCAGACTTCTAAAAGAGATTTTGCCATTTCGGTAGCAAAACTGATTCCATAGCTCACATAAGTTTTCGGAATCATTGTTTAGTTATAGGTGCATTTAAAAAAAATGCATTATAAAACTTTTAAAAAAAAAATTGACCATTTCTTGATTTGAAAGCTAGATTCATCTCTGCGCTCAACAACTTCGCTGGTCGGTTTAGAAAACTTTAATTGTGTGCAAAAATCACTGCAAAATAGCTTACTACGATTTTTATGTAAACGTTTTCTGAATCATTTAAAATATTTCACCCAACGCATCTAGTGTACTAGATTTCAATTGAAACTTCATTTCGGAACAAAAGGAATTAGTAACTTACATGGAATAACACGTGCTTTTAGAAACGCTAATTACTGGCATTATTAATAATAATTTACCGTGAAAAGAATTTCAAACTTCTCAACGTGATAAGTTTCTTTATTTTTGTTCATTTAATAATATTTAATTAATTAATATCATTATTCATTAAATTAATATTTAATTATACTTAATAACAAAATTATGCTACCACTTTTTTTTTTGTTTACCTTCTGAATATTGAAAAACTATTTTTAATCCGTTTTATCCATTATCTTGACAACTTCTTTGTTATCAAAAAACTAATTATTTATGTTATGGCTGTGTATTTGTTTAATTATTTCGAAATGACAATGTAAATTTCATGATAACAGGAGAAGAAAAAATGTTTTATCATTTGTTATCAATGTTATCATGGTTCGTGCCTTTTATTAATCTATTTACTTGCTAAGTCGATATTACTGTTTACAATTAAAGTACAAAAATATTGTTCTAAGACAGGGGTCGGCAACCTTTTTTGGATGGGGGGCCATTTTTAAAAAAAAAAATAATTCTTAGCGGGCCGCACACTCAAATATTTTTCAATGTAGTATGTCGCTTAAGTAGGTTTTTTTAAATGAATTTTCGAATCTAAAAATTCAGCTAGTAGAGTCACTGTCTTGATGCTGCTTAAACCCGGAACTATAATAGAAATAATTTATTTTGAAGTCTCTAGAAGTCAAAAATGACATTCACTAAAATTTATATAACTCTCGAACGAAAAATCCCGTTTTTACGAAATTTGGTAAAAATGTTGGAAGTCCAAAAAGTCAGACACGTCCGATGCCCGGAATGGATTTTTAGGCATTTTTGTCTAAACAATTTTTGTGGAAAAAGAGAGTTTTTTGCCCCAATTTCCTCAAGTTTTTGCCACATTTTCTTACACCGCACCGTTGGAAAGAAGAGAAAATAATCACATAAAAAGGGTTTTTGAAAAATAATTCTAGGTCAAGTTGCTTCTGAAAAAAACTAATTTTTGCAAACGGAAATTCGCTATATTATGCAGGATACAGCTACAGGGGTATTTTCTTTTTTTAACACCACTTAATATAAATATTATTAAAAATCAACATGAAGAAAAATTTTTAGTAACAGTTTTATTTACATGTTATAAAACATCGGAAAAGGTATACACCTAAAGTATGCTCAACTCTGCATAAGCAGAGCAAATTGTTCGAAAAGTTATATTGCTTGGTGGGCCGCATGAAAGCTTGCAAAAGGCCGCATGCGGCCCGCGGGCCGCAGGTTGCCGATCCCTGTTCTAAGATATAAAGATTAAAATGTTAACATTACTTTGAAAAATTTTTGTTTCCTTTTTTTTGTTGGTTTAAAAGACGTACTGAAATCTCTAGAATGATATCAAAAAGAAATCATCACTGTGGTAATATTTTAAAAATTGTTTTGAATACGATTTCTGAAACGACTTCGAGCGGTTGAAAACGTTAAAAAACGCTGCTCCCCTGCGCATACCATTTTGGAGTCTTTCAACTTTGTCTCATTACAGGTCAGTTATATTTTCATAAATAACTCACAGATGGCGTTAATGATAGGTATAAGGACACAAAAATATAAACACGTTTTAAAACTCTGTATGCGTTTTTCTCGAAACTACGTTTGCCAAAACGGTGGACAAGATAACTGCAACAATTTTCATCCGATTTATTTGAAATTTTACAAGTAGCTTCTGTATGTAAATTAAAAATCACAAAGTGATTGAAAAAATTATCCGGATCGGCCGGGAATCGAACCCAAGATCTCCTGGTAACTATGCAGGTGTGCTATCCATTACACCATCGATCCTTTGCTCGACAGGCGCCCGATACAGACAACATTCAATCACCTATGTGTATGTACTATCTATAATGCGAGAAGCAGTCACAACTTTTCAATTTCAAATATTGATAATATCTAAGACAGTACACCTGATTTTTGAAATTGGTTGATCAATAATTTTTTTATAAACAACACAGAAAAACTATCAAATAAAACTTTATTATCAAATAAAACTTTCTTTTCTGGCATTTCAAAGTGGTGTATCGCCTTAAGTGCATTTAGAATTTAAAAGCAACACCAACGTCAAAAAAATGATGTACTGCTTGAGCTTATAATGAGAATGTAATGTAGTAATTTAGTAATTATTGTATTACTAATCATACAGTTACTGACCATTCCCAATTCACTAATTCAGGAAAGTAACAACTCAAATCGGATTAAATATTAAATTTTGTTTTAAGATAAACCGATTACTCGAATCTGATTAATTTAATATGTATCATTAACCCACTATGTATTTGTTACTTAACATGCTGAAAAGGCAAAGTTGTTTTAGACGAATTTTTCAGTATATATTGTGACCCCAGACACGTAAATACGAATTTTTGTGCAATCCTGCTAGAGAAAAAAGTGTAAAAAAAAGTTTTAATCTATATTTACGTCAAGGCGTGAACTTTCTGACCTGTGTTTTTGTATAAACAAGTAAAGGTCAAATCAGAATTAAACAAGTAATAAATCCTTTCAATAATGTTACAATTAGTTGATTTTTTTTAGTTCTGGGTCATTCACAAACAAAAATAGTTTAAATTATTGAAACTGAATTACGTTGTTTCGTATTATTTAACCATCAACCCAGACCTTTGCTAAAATTATACCAATTTGTCATTATAACTTAATTAATAACAATACCAATATTGTTAACACCAACTTTTTTGACCCCTTTTGAACCGAAAATTAGTCAAAATTTAACATTGTTTCACACCTTTTATTGTGTATGTGTGTTTTTTTTTTGTGTAATGACCCAATTGTGTTTAATAACAATAAAAAAACTTACGTCAATTGAACTTTTTTTGCACAAACGATTGCAATAGACTACAACTTTAAGTTTTGATTTCATAAATTGTCGCCGTAATTACGATGAGGAAAGTAAAATGAGGATAACTGGGGCCCCTTTATCTCAAATCGAACAATTAAAAAATATATTATCAAGATTTATGTGTTACTTAAAAGAAATAAATGTCTCAAAATTAAAATAATTCAATTAATATAATTATATAGTTGAATTTAATTACAACATTTTTCCTTAATTTTAACCAAACAGAAACACGGAAAGAGATTAATATTTTTAAAGACCGTTACGGTCAGTACAAACGCCCAGGCTTCGGGTAAAATGATTCGGGTGTCTAGATTGGTAGGACTAGTATTTTAGAATAAAAAAAAAAAGCAAAAAATTCATTTTCTTCAGAAATTTTCACAAAGGAATTGTTTAAATACTTCACTTTAAGGTTCCGTAGCAAACAGGAAAATCTTTTAATTTGGTCTTTTCTGTCTGTTTGTTCATATGTATAGTACAGTTTAAGTACTCTCTCATTTTTGTACCAATTAAGACGAAATTTGGTATGGAGACAGAGAGTGTTAACACAAAATTAGAACTTACATTAGATCGATTAATAAAAAAAAAAAGATTTTTTTGAAGTATTTTAAAAGCTCGAAAAGCCTTATAAAAAGAAACTGAAAATCGTTTTACTATTCATTCTTAGGTCGTGTTTACGAAATATTGAGTCTTAAAGTGGCGTACAGTTTGTCCCCCCTCAAATTATTTCTATTAACTTGGCTCTATAAGAGATACATGCAATCAAATTATCACACTACGGAATCCAACTGTGAGCGTGTTTGACATGCACTTGGCCGGCTTTCTTTTATTAATAAAAAAATACACCTTACGATAAGTGTGCCTTTGATAACATTGTTTCAAACGACCAGTCAATTAAATTTTAAGATCCGTCTATAGAAAATAATCTCTTTTTTCTTTTAACAAAAAAAGTACTTATTTCACAATTACATATTTGAAACATTCAAGTACTTTTTGTTTAACAATATCTTATCAAAATTTTCAAATAGGATGTTTTCGTTGCAATGAAACTTATTTATTTATCAGTTATCAGCACTGGCTAGTACACTGTGGTCTTGGGGGCACGAGGGGGCACGCCTATGTGGTGGCACTATGCTACCAAGATAGTAGAATTTTGATAGTACATAAATTATTATGTATTATTATTAAAACAAAATGTAACCTTAATGTTATCAAAACTTACGCGTACTGATAAAACGTACTTATTTCTCATTTAAGGGGTGTACAAAATTTTTGATATCCCTTTTAAAAAAAAATCAGTGATAAATATGAAAAATTAATCTTAAGGACAATCATGGCATTACGTGCAATAAATCACGATTTCAATATTAATAATTGCTCCTGTAAAATAAATAGATAATAATTATTACAGTGTCTTCAAGCAATCATGTAAATAAATCCACAAGTTGTCATGGCAGTTATGAAAAAAGTGATGCGTAACATTTTGTGCGCGAGTCAAATTTACAGTTGATTTGTCAAAAAATGTTTTATTTTTCTCCAGCATAAATAAATGCAGATTTTTGTACAATAATATTTATTTTTCCTGATGTTGCTTGAAGACACTGTACGCCTTTGTAATATGATATTAATGATATCATAGTTCTGCCGACCTTGCAGGGGTTAAGCTGTATAGAATGAAATTAATAAAAGTTATAATAGTTGATTTGATTTTATTAATACATACATACTTATTTATACAGGCTATAAATAGTTGCAGTTTTTACTTGTTTTTTGTTAATCATTCAATTAACTGGTTTTCATAATTATTTTAATATTTCTTCTTTGATTATAAATGTAGAAAAATTATCCACGTGGATATAACAACTATATAAACAACTTTTGTCATAACAAAATTGAAATCAGAGATGTTTTTCTATTCGCTCAATTGCCCTGGGTAAATTAAACAAAAAAAAAACTGGCTATCCAATCCATAAAACACATTAAAATACATTACTACACTTCTCTCATTACAAATCCATACATTAACGAACTTTCGTAAGTAAAATTCAACTATTACGGAAGCTATCATGATGGGAAGAAAGCTCGAAACTATAATAGAAAATCTTGAGGTCCATAGAAATCGAAAATGATATTCGTTCAAATTTATCGAGAACAAAACATTATTGGTTTTTACGAAATTTGGTGAGAATGTTGAAAGTCCTCATCCTTGGAATGAGTTTTTCTTCAGTGAAATCTATCGGATAACCAGATTTTAGGCTTTATTTGACAATTTGACAATTTGAGGCGTAGCTATGGTGACTAGCGCCCCTGGCCAGACTTGAAAGTAGCGCCCCCTTTGATAAAAAGAAGGGGGAGTGTTCAGTAACTTAATAAAAAATCCGCCCTCTAACCACAATCACATCATACGTCTCTTCTTATCTTTTGCACAAATTACCTGGGCTTCTGGACACAATTTATCGAACTTCACAGAATTACGCGATAACGACGCCCAGTTTTGTTTCCCAGACTTCTAGAAATGCTAGATATCTTTTTACTTTCAACTTATAGCCTAATTTAAGACTAGCCAGTGTAGCCATATTTATGTTAATTGTTATTTTATCTCATTCTATGTTCTTGAGTAATTTTTTCAATGTTCTTAGTATCTAAATCAAATGATATCTATACACTTTGACGATTAAGCGAAACCATCGCGGCGGCTCCCCCTCTGCTCCGGCACCCCTGGCAGGGGCCATCCCTGCCACCCGCTTGCTCCGCCACTGAAATTTATATTACTTTATCGTAAAGAGCCATTGAACCATTATCCTATGTAAGCTGGTTTTTGAGATAAATCTTTTGAACTGAAGTAGGTTAGTCCTGGGAAATTCAGTGCGTTATACAAGATAATGCGATAGGGGTGTTTTTGAATATGTTAAAGGTGCTGTGTAATATATTTCCAGCAATGTTTTCGATTGCGCTTAATAGGGTTACTTTCCCTATAAAATTAATGAAGAACGTTACATCATTTATTGCAAATTCCAAAAAGTATTCAAAAATAAAAAATGCATCCAATTTTTCAGTCCATTCCATCCAAGGCCATCAGTCGAACACACCTTCATGTGTCATTTATTATGGTATTAGTAAAAATTAACACTTTGACGGTCTTGAACATCGTACGACGTCGTGTGAAACCTGACTATGAACTGCAACACAACGCTGTATCGCGTCAACTATTCCGTACAAAGCGTACACCAACAAAGTATTCAAACATACTCGCTCGCACCATGAAATGTCACCATAGTCAAAAGTGGCGCCGCCCTGGTGACAGAAAAAAACTGTGATAGTTCTCATTAGAATCATAATTTTCATTAGCATTAAGACTAGAAGTCCTAGGAAGTTTCTTAGCCGGCTGATAAATTAACTATTACTAACTAATTAGCTGGAAATAACCCGAATCAATAATATTCCTGCTAAATTATTTCCTTAAACTTCCGGTTTTGTTCTGTTTCCTGCATAGATTACAAGTAAACATCTTTTAATTGCTCACTATGGTTTCATAATATCTTATACAGTGTAGAGATTGTAGGTATTTCGACCTTAATTATAGTTATAAAAGTATTACATTAGATTGAAGGTTAGAAAAACAAACATTATAGCTATACAATATGGTATGCGTATGCTAGATACGTTGTATTTATACTGGGTGAGTTTTCTGAGAATTGCCATTGTTATTACGGCTAAACTATTGACTTTAATCAAAAATTTGTTTAATAACAATTAGTGCGGCTGCACACCTAGGAGATACGACACAGCAGATACGACATGAGAGACATAAGATATGTGTCGCTTGCAGACACGCATCGCTTGAGTACATTTAAATTGCATTGAAAATACAAAACTGCTGCACACCTAGGAGATACGACATAGCAGACACAGACATTTGTCTTAAGCGACATAGCATGCTTGTCTGCTGTCGCTCGTGTCGAACGACAAGTAAGATAAATTTAAAAATTATATTATATCACTGAGAGAAAAATGGCAACTTAAAATTAAATACGATCATTATTGTTTCAATAATGTACAACTTAAAAAAATGTATTGAAAAGATAGGGAACTTTGTAGAAAATCAATATTATTAAACTTTTAAAATAAAGTTGTTCTACATTAAAACAATAAATTTCAACCTTACTAGACTTTCGTTAATGTTTTACATTGAATCAATATGGTTTTTTTTAATATTATTTTTTCTCTGGGTGTACATTTGAAAGAAATGGTAAATTTTCTCCAAAAATATTTTTTTAATGTAATATTAGATGCATACCGACAGTTTTAAACACTTTTTGAAAAACTGTCAAATACCGTATTCAAATACCAAGTGTATTACCAAGGAGGTAAGTCCAAAAACGTTCCAAAAAATGTATCGTTTACAATTAATTTTGTTAATAATGTTAAAAATTACCCATTTTTATGCAATTATGTCCTAAATCAGTATTGTAAAGGTAATATCACAAATTTGACATGAAAAACTATTGCTAGCAAATTGAAAAGTTCCCCTTGTTGTACTGTTTTTCATGTCGTATCTCTCGTGTCTTATCTCCTAGGTGTGCAGATGCCATGTCTTAAGACAAATGTCTGTGTCTCTCATGTCGTATCTGCTGTGTCGTATCTGCTAGATGTGCAGCCGGGCTTATGGATACCGCTAGGGACAATCAATTCCTATAGCCATCAGGAACTTTATTTTGACCCATATTTATTAATTAATTGAAAATTATTTACTTTTTCTATATTTCTACTTCAATAAATATTAAGTGTAAGACAGGGTAAAAGCCCCTAATATACAGTTTTGATATTTTATATATTAATGAAGTTATTTTTGAAAAAAACATAAATATCAAAACTGTTCGAGTACTGAATCGCGTTCGAGTATAGGGGCTTTTACGTTACATTACTTTTTATCAATACTACATTATCGTTAGCCCGAAACCGTAGTCAGAACTCAATCGGCATAATTAATTTTGAAAACTCAATTACTCAAGAACATGAGATAAAATAATGGAAACTTGAGTATTATCAGTAGTTTTGAATGTAAAAATCAGTATTTTTTTAAAAACGTTTAAACATCGATTCCCATTTAAAAAAGTATAGGTTTGTATCATAGCTGGAATATAAATTTATATTTAAAAATACTAACTGCGGCTACTAAAGAAACCGCAAAGCTCCTGGCTATAACAATCCATTATCACCAGCGATAGCTACAGCTGCTACAAGTCTTACCTGAACAATTTCCTGATTAAATTAATAGTTTAGCCAATAATAAAAATAGCAATTCTCAAAAAAATTCACTCTGTATTAGATATTAACTTATTATTATGTATTATTTATTATACAATTATTAAATTATACTAATTAATAATTATAGTCAGATTGATAATTATCGGAAGTGATTATGAATTTAAAAAACGTGACCAGTACACATATGTAACTTTAAAGTGCCGGAGAGGGGAAAAAACATGTTACATAAATGTAATTAACCTTTTTTATTCATATGTATAGGGAGTCTTCGTGATTACAGCATGTTAAGGGGAAGTTCTGATCTAGTGACCTAAAAACAAGGTGTTTTACTGGAATTTTTTTCCCATATAAGGATATAAAAGTACTCGGAATTTTTGTCACACACTCTCAAAACGATTTCTTTTATTTTAATATTAAAAATTTTTTTACTGTTTTTTTCTTTGAATCAAAAAAAATGTTTCGATAATTCAAAGAAAACCTTTTTTTGATTCAAAAAAATATTTTCTTGAACTTTTTTTAGTTGTTAACAAAATATTTCTTTGAATCAAAAAAATTATTTTTTGATTCAAAGAAAATAAATTCAAAGAAATCGCTTTGAGAGTGCATATTTACTAGATATTAGAGTAGGAAAACATTTTTTTTTACTCCTACTATTAAAAGTAACATTTTGCGCACGGCTAACTATATGTAAAAATTGACGATTGCTCACACTGTAGGAAATTATTTCGCACGGCTTAATATAATAAAAAAGTTGGCTATGTGTTGATTTAACATATAATCTATATATAAATAATTCTAAAAATATACATATAAGGAAGGTTTAGGTGATTTTTAGATAATAATTATAAGGAATATTTTGGAATAAATGATCACCAAGTTACATCAAAAAGTTTTCTTTTGTTTTTTTATTGGCTACGTACGTTTCGAGAATATAAATCTCTTCTTCAGGCCATAATCTTAAAATATTAGAAACAAACATAATATTAAAATAATAAATGGTAATACAATAAATCAAATACTTACAACTTCTTTTAAAAAAACAAATCAAAATGAAAAAATTATTATAGTTATTAAGATAAAAATACACAATTTTTACAGTCAAAAAATAAAAATTTTAAATTAAGACAAACAAAATTTTTTAAAATTTTTAAAAAAATAAAAAATTATATTGTTGAAAAACTAATAAAATACTTTTTTTAAATAGTAATACGTCAAACATTGAAATGAATTAAAAATCAAAAATCAAAAAATCAAAAAACAAAAATTGCAAAAAATCAAACAACAAATTGAAATAGACAAAATAGGTCCACAGATGTACTTTATATCTATTATGTTTTATAGAGAATAATAATAATGTGTTTATGTTAGTGGATATTATTTATAGCATATTTAGATTTATTTTTGTTTATGTTTTTGAATATTTTGACATAAGGGTTTATAAAGTGTCAGATTGTCATTTTCAACTTGGTTATTTACATTTTCCGTTGAGAAAATCCATAGGGTTTCCAGGTTCAATCTTTTTCTATAGTTTTTTTCGTATTGTAGCACCTTTGTATTATGGAAGTCGAAGACATGGTCCAAATTATACGCGTGTTGTGCTAAGCCTGTGCGTAATTCACCCCTACCCAAATCCCATCTGTGTTGTTTTAGGCGATACTCGAGAGCCTTAGATGTCTGACCAATGTACGAAGAGCCACAACTCGAACAAGGAACTGAATAAACTAGATGGCTTCTTTCTTCAATTGGAGTCACTCCTTTTAGGTTTGAGTAAAGGGAATTTTTTATGATAGTTTAAAGTTCACCATAGAAATAGAAGAAAATAAAAAACTTTCATTTTTGGACGTGCAAATTTTAAGAGATAATGAAAATAAACTTAAAACTACTTGGCATCGGAAACCTTATTGTTCGTCCAGATTAATCAACTGGCATTCTAATCATCCGGTACATGTAAAACGGAATACTGCATATAGTATTCTTAATAGGGCCATAAACTTATCACATCCAGAATATCGACCTACAGCCATACGAGTAGCTAAAAACATTTTAGTTAAAAACAATTTTCCTCAGTCTGTTATTGAGAATATGACAAAAAAGCTCGTTCACCGTACATATAATAACAACTGTATTACGAACAACACAGACAATAGACCGCCCAAGAAAAATATATCACTGCCTTATATGGGGAAATCAATCATTCCAGTCTCTTCTTTCCTTAAATCTCAAGGGTTTTCTCCAGTGTTTAAGTACCCCTTTTCCATAAAAAATTCCCTTTACTCAAACCTAAAAGGAGTGACTCCAATTGAAGAAAGAAGCCATCTAGTTTATTCAGTTCCTTGTTCGAGTTGTGGCTCTTCGTACATTGGTCAGACATCTAAGGCTCTCGAGTATCGCCTAAAACAACACAGATGGGATTTGGGTAGGGGTGAATTACGCACAGGCTTAGCACAACACGCGTATAATTTGGACCATGTCTTCGACTTCCATAATACAAAGGTGCTACAATACGAAAAAAACTATAGAAAAAGATTGAACCTGGAAACCCTATGGATTTTCTCAACGGAAAATGTAAATAACCAAGTTGAAAATGACAATCTGACACTTTATAAACCCTTATGTCAAAATATTCAAAAACATAAACAAAAATAAATCTAAATATGCTATAAATAATATCCACTAACATAAACACATTATTATTATTCTCTATAAAACATAATAGATATAAAGTACATCTGTGGACCTATTTTGTCTATTTCAATTTGTTGTTTGATTTTTTGCAATTTTTGTTTTTTGATTTTTTGATTTTTGATTTTTAATTCATTTCAATGTTTGACGTATTACTATTTAAAAAAAGTATTTTATTAGTTTTTTCAACAATATAATTTTTTATTTTTTTAAAAATTTTAAAAAATTTTGTTTGTCTTAATTTAAAATTTTTATTTTTTGACTGTAAAAATTGTGTATTTTTATCTTAATAACTATAATAATTTTTTCATTTTGATTTGTTTTTTTAAAAGAAGTTGTAAGTATTTGATTTATTGTATTACCATTTATTATTTTAATATTATGTTTGTTTCTAATATTTTAAGATTATGGCCTGAAGAAGAGATTTATATTCTCGAAACGTACGTAGCCAATAAAAAAACAAAAGAAAACTTTTTGATGTAACTTGGTGATCATTTATTCCAAAATATTCCTTATAATTATTATCTAAAAATCACCTAAACCTTCCTTATATTAATTATACAATGGAATTTAAAGAAATTATTGACATGTATGACATTGACAGTAAACGTGACTTACTATCCTTAAAACGACATTTTACGAAATTAATTAAAAATAATAACCATGTGAAATTTTTAAATCAGTGTAACAAACTTAAAATAATCCCAAATTTTATCAAAAATGTCAAATTGGCCAAATTTAATAAATTAAAACGTTTTTCTTGTTACAATAAGTCTTTAAATCATTTTTTTCGAACCATTTTAAAATGTCAGATTAAACTTATTTACATCCAAATTTCTACAATTAAAAAACAAATTGATTCTTTAATTAATAAATTGTCTAGTACTTTGCTCCCAACACATTTAGAAATTATCATCTCAGAATTACACAACAGTAATGCATTTTTGGACAAAAAATTAAAACTTATACATTTGAAAAAGTTGCAAAAGTTAAAAACAGATGTTTTATCAAACTTTACAATTGAGAAAGACTGGTTGGTAAATTTGACCGATATAGACATCCCAGAATATGCTATTTTTCTTTTATCTTTAAATCCTAATTTTGTCACTAACAATTTTAGCAGAGCACAAAACATTGCTTCGGTGTACGACATTGTTTCCACCATAGAGACATATTTTCAATACAATGCAGATATTGAAAATAAAAACCATATTCGTTATAAACTGTCTCAACACCTAAATAGAATATTAGTCAATAATACAAAATATAATAATTCTGTCTTGGATAGTTTTCTTAAGGATTTAATAAAAAGAACAAAAGATTTTTTAAAACAGAACAATTCTATTCTCGTCCTCAAAAGCGATAAAGGAAATAAGACAGTGTTGTTGGATACGGCAAATTACATTAAAAATACAAATAATTTAATTTTTGACAATACAGTTTATATGAAATTAAATAATAACCCATCTAGTAAATTACTGAAGAACATCAATATGTATCTATCGAAATTAAAATCTTTAGGTTTTATTTCTAACATAGATTACAGATATTTGAAACCAAGCAACTCATGCCTCCCTAAAATGTATTTTCTTCCTAAAACTCATAAACCTTTTAATAACTTAGATGAACTGACATTCCGTCCAATTTGTTCGACAACTAACACAATGTTATATAATTTAACCAAATTTTTTTCAAACATTGTACAAAAGGCTTACTCAAGTAAATATGACATAAAAAATTCCTTTGAATTGGTTAACAAAATTCAGAATAAAAAAATCCCATATGGTTATAAACTGATAAGTCTGGACGTACAATCGTTATTTACGAATTGTCCCACCAGTATTTTTCTAAACTGGGTGGAGAAAAATTGGACACATATACAGTCTTTCACTAACATGGACTATGATACATTTTTGGAAGGCTTACGCTTGATAATTAACAACTCTTTTTTCACAACTAGGTTTACTGATGGTGTTTTTAAACAGCTGGATGGTTTTCCTATGGGGGGGGTCGCTATCAGTGGTCGCATGTAATGTGGTGATGGATTTGCTGGTTGATGAATGCCTGGACAGATTGGATTTTACTGTACCGTTTTTCTTTAAGTATGTTGATGATATGCTTTTAGCAGTGCCTTATGATGGTATGCAGCATATTCTTGACATATTTAACTCATTTTCTGATAGTTTAAAGTTCACCATAGAAATAGAAGAAAATAAAAAACTTTCATTTTTGGACGTGCAAATTTTAAGAGATAATGAAAATAAACTTAAAACTACTTGGCATCGGAAACCTTATTGTTCGTCCAGATTAATCAACTGGCATTCTAATCATCCGGTACATGTAAAACGGAATACTGCATATAGTATTCTTAATAGGGCCATAAACTTATCACATCCAGAATATCGACCTACAGCCATACGAGTAGCTAAAAACATTTTAGTTAAAAACAATTTTCCTCAGTCTGTTATTGAGAATATGACAAAAAAGCTCGTTCACCGTACATATAATAACAACTGTATTACGAACAACACAGACAATAGACCGCCCAAGAAAAATATATCACTGCCTTATATGGGGAAATCAATCATTCCAGTCTCTTCTTTCCTTAAATCTCAAGGGTTTTCTCCAGTGTTTAAGTACCCCTTTTCCATAAAAAATTCCCTTTACTCAAACCTAAAAGGAGTGACTCCAATTGAAGAAAGAAGCCATCTAGTTTATTCAGTTCCTTGTTCGAGTTGTGGCTCTTCGTACATTGGTCAGACATCTAAGGCTCTCGAGTATCGCCTAAAACAACACAGATGGGATTTGGGTAGGGGTGAATTACGCACAGGCTTAGCACAACACGCGTATAATTTGGACCATGTCTTCGACTTCCATAATACAAAGGTGCTACAATACGAAAAAAACTATAGAAAAAGATTGAACCTGGAAACCCTATGGATTTTCTCAACGGAAAATGTAAATAACCAAGTTGAAAATGACAATCTGACACTTTATAAACCCTTATGTCAAAATATTCAAAAACATAAACAAAAATAAATCTAAATATGCTATAAATAATATCCACTAACATAAACACATTATTATTATTCTCTATAAAACATAATAGATATAAAGTACATCTGTGGACCTATTTTGTCTATTTCAATTTGTTGTTTGATTTTTTGCAATTTTTGTTTTTTGATTTTTTGATTTTTGATTTTTAATTCATTTCAATGTTTGACGTATTACTATTTAAAAAAAGTATTTTATTAGTTTTTCAACAATATAATTTTTTATTTTTTTAAAAATTTTAAAAAATTTTGTTTGTCTTAATTTAAAATTTTTATTTTTTGACTGTAAAAATTGTGTATTTTTATCTTAATAACTATAATAATTTTTTCATTTTGATTTGTTTTTTTAAAAGAAGTTGTAAGTATTTGATTTATTGTATTACCATTTATTATTTTAATATTATGTTTGTTTCTAATATTTTAAGATTATGGCCTGAAGAAGAGATTTATATTCTCGAAACGTACGTAGCCAATAAAAAAACAAAAGAAAACTTTTTGATGTAACTTGGTGATCATTTATTCCAAAATATTCCTTATAAAAAATATACATAATAATTATGTTGATTATTTATTATTGTTTCTATAGATCCAAAGTATGCTTTGGTAAAAATTTGAACATCTTACCACTGACATTATAAATTTAAAAATTTTTTTACTACTTATTTAAATTTTATTTTAATTATTTATGTTAAATTTTACGAAAAAAAAATGTGCTTATAGAAAAAGTATAGTGAAAATACGTGGGAAAAGCTTATTTCTCACTCATATGAATTGTTGCACTCGCCGTGCGGGCTCGCGTAACAAACTCATATTCGTGAGAAATAAGCCTCTTTTCCCACCTTTTGTACAATATACTATTTTTATCGAAAAATAATACCACGGAAACTTGAAGCTTTCCTGAACAAAATAATTGCTCGGATTTTTATTAGGCAATTTAGCGTATATTGGTTGAATCATCTGTGACCAACTATTACAAATTTTAAATAATTAATTGTTTTGAATATTAAAATTTGAATAATGAATTCTTTTAAATTTAGAATTTTAGAATTTAGAATTAGTTAGCAAACTGGTTTGATGATTGGCCTATATCAATATTTTTGTCATGAATATTTAACAATTTGATCATCTTGCTTAGCTTTTTACAATTTTTAATCTTATGCCAGCTAGAGCATTAAAATTTCAGTTTTTTTATTTTACTAAAAACCCACTCGCTTACCACAGCCCATTTTATATCAAACACCCGCTATAAAATAGTTCCAAAAAAAAATTAGCAACTTCAAAAAAAAATTTCTCGAATTTTCTAAATAAATATTTTTTCACCAGCCGAAAATTTTCTATTTATAAACACACGTTTTTTTGGCATTTAATTATACCTTTCATTTTACTTCACCAGATTAAACTTGATTTTTGAATTAATAACCTTTAAGAAAAAAAAATAGTCGATAGTTCGGTTTTGTAAGGAAAATTTGAATGGACACGTGAAAATTGCGCAAATATTTAATTTTTTATGATGGAAAAAATAAATATTTGACTTTTTTATTAGAATAAAATATAATATTATTTTTTTATTAAATTTGGGTGTACACGCGAGATGATGATATAATTTATGTTTGTAAAGTTTTTTTTTTAAGATAAATTTTTGAAAAATCATTTAAAATGCAGATAATACATTCTGAAGTGTTTATGTGTAAAATTTTAATCTTTGTTTAGTCTGTAAATGTGAATTATTTTGAAAAACATTATAAATTAGCGCGGATAAATTTAATGCAAGTGAATTTTGTTGTTGCCTAAGAATAAAAGATAACAATTTTTTTCTTAAGTTCCTGTTTTGTGAACGTATCCACCGTGTTAGAGCAGATTTGAATGTATTTCACTTGACCTAACGTTCACATTACAATAGATAACACTGATAAAATTTTTTCAATTAGTGTGAAAAATAATGGAATTGATTTTTCCTCTGGGAAATTCTTATTTATTCAAATATGAAATTTCATATTTTTTTGCAATTCATTGGGGGATTATCGGATTTCCATCTGGTATATTTCAAATTATTCTCTTGTTTCTAAGTGTAAAAACTAATTGGGAGACGAGACGTTCTGAAACGAATGTGACTGTGTCCATAAAACAAAAATACCACTGTCGCAGCATCCTGCATAACATAGCGAATTTCCGTTTATAAAAATTCGTTTTTCTCGGAAACTAGTTAACATAGAAAAAAAGTTTAAAGACCTTTTTTTATGTAATTTTTTCTTCTCTTTTAAATGGTGTAAAAAAATTTCGCAAAAATTTTTGAATAAGTGGAAATTTTGGCAAAAAACTAATCTTTTGCAAGAACAAAAACCATGTTCCTGGCATCCGACGTATCTGGCTGACGAACTCATCCAAGGGCTTGGGACTTCCAATGTTCTCACCAAGTTTCGTAAAAATTGGATACTTCGTTCCCGAGTTATCGCGCGGGCATATATATATATATATATATATATATATATATATATATATATATATATATATATATATATATATATATATATATATATATATATGAATATTATTTTCGGTTTCTAGGGACCTCGAGACAAATTTTTGCCATAGTCCCGGGCTCTGGTCGCGTAATGACAGTGGCTGTAATAGCTGAATTCCATTCTGGAAATTCGCTAAAACTATAAAATACTAACCACTTGGAAGAACGACAGAAAAATTGCAAAATCGGAAATTTTTCCTCTCTTTAAGATAGTGTAATAAAACTTTCAAAAAACTTTTGAAATAAAAAATTAAGTTTTTTAGTTTTTCTCGAAAGCAAGTTTGCTTAGAACAGTGGTTCAAAAACCCATTTTATGCAATTTTTTCTGCTTTTAAAAAGTAAAAAAAAAATTTGAAAACTTTTAAATTTTGATAAATTTTCAGCCAAAAAATTTTTTTGACGGAAAAGGCCCAAAATACCCGGTTTTGGAATCGGACGTGACTGTCCAACGAATTTATCCAAGACTTTCGGACTTCCAACGTTTTCACTAAATTTCATCAAAATAGAAATCATATACTCTCAGGCTCAAGTCTCACTATGACAGCGGCTGTAATAGCTAAACTGTCATTCTAGAAATTCGCTAAAAAAAATCTAAAGTTTTTAAAACTATGACACTATAAGAGCTACATAGTTTTGACCACGGAACCTTCATTCCGTGGTATATGTATCACCTCATTCACAATTTGGACTAATATCAGGCGACATGATATTCCATACAGTATTTTCCAATTTAAAAAATTATGAAAGTTGAGTAAAACATTTTTTTAAATATCATTTTAATTGGTTTGGAATAATATAACATCAAGAAGACTGTGGACAAAATAAACAAATGTTACGAAATTTTTCTAACATACTCTACCTTTATGATACAAATTTCATTTCAAAATTACCATTTTTTTATTAAAATTTTCAAAACATACGGAATAATTCAATATTCAGACTAAGTTTTCCTTTAATCTGTCAATTCTAGCGTTAAATTAATCAGACAATGACGTCAGGGAAAATGCGTTAAAAGCAATGATAGTCATCTTAATGGATTTTTGTACATAAAATAGAAAAATATATTTTCTGCTTCAGTAATTTAAAACTGATTTGAATTTTAAATTTAATAATTTCTCATGAAAACTCAACATGACGTTAAAGTACAAAGTATTATTAACATTTAGATCGATTTTTATTACCTTGAATTATTTTTAATGGTTCAAACGCAGAATTTGATGGGCAAAATTATTTTATGGAATTTCAACTGTGCAAATATTCTTATTTAAAAACTAGCCGTACCTGCGGCGTCGTTCGCGCAAAGCGTTGTTATAAACTCAATGAGAAGTATGTACGTGTAATAATTATACAGAACTTGCAAAGAATAATAATTTTTGTGTAATGCAGGCACATGCTCAAAATGGTTTTTATATTTTCCTGTGGGAATGAGGAATTTTCCCGGAGTAAAAAGTATCTTAAATGTTGACCCAAGTAATAGGTTATCACCACACCAAATTTCATCAAAATTCGTCCAATAGTTTTTGCGTAATTATTAATAATTAATTAATATTCTATTATAAATTATTAATATTCTTCAATTATTATATTTGTATACCACTTGTTTTTTTTAATTTCCGCGCGCTTATGTTGTAGCAATATAAAAGTATTGTTGAAAAAGCGTTGTAAAAATATTGTAAAATGATGTTTATAAATTATATTTAAAAAACGGCGCGGTTTATTTTTATTTGTTATTAAATATGGTTTGTAACTTTGTATTTTATAACATATCAAATTTTTATCAAATTCCTTTGACACGTTTTCATTTTATTCAAAAAAATCGTGTGAATTACAATTAAAATTACAAAACTTTGAAACCGTTTTTCTCAAAATTGGGGCGGTCAATTTTTTTTTCGATATAGGCTCGTATTATTGGTATTAAATTACCTAAATAAATGTCTATAGAAGTTTCGTTAAAATCCTTTGAAAAATCGTTTTTCGAACCAACAACCTAAATCATGAAATACTTGTTTGCTTAATTTTTTTTCTAATTCCTAATATCAAACAAAACAACATACATACGCATAAATACATAATAAATTTAATTCAAACAGGCAGTTGATTACTTGAATGTATGAATTATTGTCAGAGTTGATTGGCTGTGACACGAGGCAAAACTCACTGTTCAAATGAACACAAATGTAACAACATGTGGACTCAATCAAATAAAATACAATAAGCATGCTGAACTATACATATAAATTGAATAATTGAGACTAATTTTATTGTTTACAGAATTGTAGATTGCTCCATTTAAGCACGTTTGAAATTAGACGTAGAACAATAGGGCAAAAATATACGTGTGCATTTTGTAACATATCAATAAAAAAAAAATTTAGTTTTGAACAGAATTTGTTCTTTCTTGACGTATTATAAAACGTTTCTACTGAAGTTTTAATTATCTATGGCTGCTTTCGTCACTGTTTCCCCATAGATTTGTCTTTGTTTTAAAGGTATCCGTGGTGTCTTCAGGTGAAGTGTTCGATACAGTTTAGGCTTTGTTTTGTCTTTACTTGCAGCAAATGTAGGATGTCTATACATATGTATCAGTTTTTCCGGATTTGTTCCGGTGTCCCGAAAAATTCTTTCGAGACAGCTGTTTGTATCTGTTTCTGAAATTAAGTACTTTTTATCATCACCTTCGAGCGAGTAACATGATCTAGTTCAAGTATCGTCTTAAAATGACCAACTGTGCTTTTTGAATAAATAGGTAGCTTTTTTCTGGAGCTTGTAGAGAAGTTTTCTATGAGCGTAAAAATTTTTGGGTCCGGTGGTTTTAAATATGATTTTTAAAGAAAATTCAGTTTAGAAAAACGATGTTTCCAAAATTTAAATTACTTGTGAAACAACAGGGCAAAATATACATGTCTTTTTAATATACGCAGCAAAAACTGTTTTTAGTGTTTTTTTGTGACTTTTTTATGCGAATTATGAATTTAAAAAAAAAATTATCATCACAGTACATAATCAGAAAGGAAAGTAAGAAAATGTCAGAAATCTGAGCATCAATTTGCGATAAAGTTACTTATTGACTGTTTGTAAGCGTTGAGTCAATACATTGCATAAGACTACAAATTAGGCCCGATTTACATTAACGCTCCGCTCTCGGTACGATATCATTCCGTTCTCTATTCGATATAATCTTGTTGTGTTCACATTACAGTGCTGATATCATGCTGGTACCTATTCTTTCTCTATTAACATTATAATGCCGTTCTGGGTACGCTCCCATTTCGGTCTCAGTTCGATACAAATATCTTTTTATAACCACTGAATGCAAGCGGAGTGGAGTGGAATCAAAAAACTGTTTACACTATAGGTACAAGCCGTACAAGTCTGATATCGCTCCGATAAAATATTACCTGAGTGGTATTAATATTGGAGTGGCATTGGAGCGAGAGCGAACCGTGACTGATATCGGACCGATATCAGACCGATGATGTGAATACACTCATTGTTTATTGTATAAGAATATTCTATCGAACCGGGAGCGGAGTGGTATCGTATCGAGAGCGGAGCGTTAATGTAAATCGGGCCTTATTTATCTCAATTTTTATAATATTATAAAAATGAAATAATATGTTCTCATGTGTAATTTATCTTGTTTAGAAAAACAACATCTAGGGAAACCGTGAGGTTTTGAGCGTTTTGAATTCTGTACTTTCTATCAAACTTCTTTTATCGCATAAACAGGATATGTTGTAAAAACAAGAAAATTTAATTTTTAAACGAAATTTCGTCCATCTAAGTATGTTACTCGGCACTCCCACCCATATTGTAATAATCAAAATAAAATATTTCATCAGTTTAACAAAAAAGTAACTTCAGACCATTAGTAACTGACTATTTTTATGATACATGAGCCAAAAAAAACAAACATTTTAATTATTTATTATTTGCTCAAAAAAAAAAAAATTTGCTATTCACTTCTAGAAACAAAAAACGTTAATTAACTATTGTTGATTTTTTGTAAATTTTTTTTTTGGACTCTGACATATTAAGTGTCTTTTTTGAGTGTTTGAAGATAATAAAATACCCAACGAACGAAAATTTAATATTTGTCTTTTTTTTCGTGGCGTTGTATGTCGCCGCAAGGTCAATCAGAAGGGCACTGGAAGTCATTTTTCTTCTTGTTAATTAAAGACATACAATATGTTTTGTACAATATGTTGTATTGTTTTGGTTTCAAATATGATTTTTTCCTTATTTTAATAATAATAATAATAATGTCTTTATTCAGTATACAACGTACATTGTATGAACAGGGTCACAATTTGATCGAAAAGACTTATTCTAGGAAGCCATCTACAGAGTAGAAGCTTGCCTGTAACAGATCAGCTTTAAGTTTTTTTTTGAAGTTCTCTAAAGTTTCATTCTTTAGATTTTCTGGAATTTTATTATATATTTTGATCATGATATTATGCACGCTCCTCAGAGAAACCGTCATTGTTGAGTTAATTAGATTTAATTTATTTTTGTGTCTCGTGTCGTAACTGTGGTTTGGTATATTATTCGTAAATAGATAATAATGCTGTTTAATAAATACAGCACACTGAAGTATGAACATACAAGGCAGAGTTAATATTTTGTATTTTTTAAAGTAATTTACACAGTGCTCTCTAGGAGGCGCATTAAATATTAATCTTATACATTTTTTTTGAAGAACAAAAATTTTTTTACTGTGTGATGAGTTTCCCCAGAAGATGAGACCAAACTGCATTATAGAGTGAAAATATGCATAATATGTTGTTAACAAAACGTCAGTTGATACAATCGATTTTAAATATCTAATAATATACATAGCTTTACTTAGTTTTTTATGGACTATTTCAACATGTGAATTCCAGTTCAACGACTTATCAATATGGATTCCCAAAAAGCTAACAGTATCCTTAAAATCTATTTTAGAGGGTGAACTTAAAGGAAAAGTGAGGTAATTTCCAAATTTGATTATTTCGGTCTTTTGTGTATTTAGTTTGAGACCATTATTGTGGCACCATTTGTTTATATTGGTGATACATCTAGTAATATTAAATATAAGATTGTCTGGATCGATTCCCGTACATATGACAGCAGTATCGTCAGCATATAAAAAAGTTTGTTCTCTTATAGAAAGAGGTAAGTCATTTATAAATAAAATAAACAAAGTTGGTGCTAAGACGCTGCCCTGAGGAACTCCTCTTACTAAAGATTTGTAATCCGAGCAGATACTTTGCAAACCACGTTCATTGTCGGATTTATTTAAAATTTTTACAGATTGGTATCTACCTGTCATATATGATGAGAAAAGTTCCATACTTTTACCTCTTATGCCGTACTTTTCCATTTTAGATAATAGTAGCTGAACATCCACGCTGTCGAAAGCTTTCGTCAAATCAAATAAGACCATGGCTTGTGGCACTTTTTTTTCCCACATATCTAGTACACTGTCTAAAACATTAAATACAGATTCATTTATTGACCGTTCCTTTATGAAACCATATTGATTTTTACAGATAATTTCAAAAGTTTTCAGATACTGCATCAACCGATTGTTAATTGCCGTTTCGAAAACTTTTGCAAACGTAGTCAGAAGAGAAATTGGCCTATAATTTTGCATGTTGGTGGTATCTCCTTTTTTATGTATAGGAACGACAATCGCTTTTTTTAGATCATCCGGAAATACACCATCATCGAAACATTTATTAATAATTTCGCTAACTGGTTCGCAAATATAAGGAGCAGAACATTTTATTATATCGGCAGGTATTTCATCCCAGCCGGTTGATTTTTTAGTTTTTAAACCCAAACAAATATTGTAAACTTCATTAGAAGTGGTGGGAAATAAATAAAAGTTATTGGGGGTATAATTTACTTTTAAGTCCGAATGGTTACAGTTAGGTAAATTTAATGTTTCTGTAATATCAATAAAAAAATCATTAAATTTTTGACTTACTTGTTGCGGATCTTCATAGATTTCATTATTGATTTGAATTTTTGAGATACCAGTATTATTGGTTTTTTGAGAAAAAGTTTTAATGATATTCCAACTTGCCTTTATTTTATTATTTGAGTTTTCAATCATATTATTATAAAAATTTAATTTTGTTTTCTTGACAATATTTTTAAGTTGTTTTGTTACCATTTTATATTCATTACGTAAATGTTGTGTATCAATAAACAAATTGTCATATTGCTTTATATACCTATAGAGATCATTTTTATAGTTAGATAAATTTTTTATTTCAAGGGTTATCCAATCCTTCTGACCACGCTTGCAGTTAAAAGTTTTGGTCTCTTTAGGGAAACAGAAATTGAAAATTTCAGAAAAGGTATCCAAAAAGGAATGAAACATAGAATTTGCTGATTTTTTTGTAGATAATGATGACCATTTTTGCATAGATAAGTAATAAAGAAACATTTCGATATTTTGTTCTGTAAAGTATCGCTTTTCTGTTGAAATATTATTTTTAAGGGTAAAATTTAGTTCTGTTTTAAAGGCAAACAATATTGCCCTGTGATCCGATATATCGATGTCAAGTACGTGTACATCGTAATTGTCTATATTGGTAACAATATTATCTATGCAAGTAGACGTATATGACGTAACTCTTGTCGAATCTGTTACAGACAGGCTTAGGCCAAATGATAATAAAAGGGACTTCATAGTCTTGACAGTTTTGTCATCTTTATGAAAGTTAATATTAAAGTCACCACTAATTACTAATTTAGTATTATTTGTGTATACGTTTTGTATACACTCGTCAAACAAATTAAAGAAAGTCTCTATGTCACCATTGGGTGATCTATAAACAGATAAAACAGTTAGATCTAACTGTGGGATCAGAATTCCACAACATTCAAAATCTATTTCTCTGTTAAAACGATTTATTTTATCAAGTACTATGAAGTCGATATCATATTTTATGAAGATACACACTCCTCCATGAATTCTTTTTTCACGACCATATCCGGCAGCTAACTTGAGGTCATTGATTTTTATTTCAAGGGATAGTTCTTCCTTGGATAGCCAACTTTCACTGATACACAGAATCTTCACGTTATTGTCCAAGTTTTTCAAAAGTATTTCAATATCTTCTATTTTGTTTCGAATGCTCTGCGTATTTAGGGCGAGTATTTGAAAGTTCTCATGGGAATTTTCCAGCGGTTTGTCGAAAAAATTTAAATCTTTTGACAACCATTCCCATGGGCCAAAATGCCTCGGAGTATACTAATTTTTCCATTGATGAGTCCACACCCACTTGGAAACTAGCGTTTTTACCCTTCGAGGGTAATTTTGTACATTCAAAATTTCCGTGCGGATTTTTGGTTTTTAGGAAGTCGATGACATCTTCTTCGGTATTGTCCTTAAATACTCTTCCTACATATAACCAAATTTTCTTTTCTGCAGTTTTAAAATTTGTTTCATTATTGGCAGTTCCAATAATAATGTTACGGCGTCTTCTGTTTTTAACTGGCTGGAATTCTTCATCTGCCGATTGGAAGGACTCCTCCAATATTTCGACTGGTGCACACGTAGGATTCTGTACACTATCGTTACTGGATTCCGTGTTATTTGATTCAATCTCGACGGTCACACGATTACTATTTGTTTCCTCCGATGTATTTTTCTTGTTTTGACTCGTTTCTTTTTGGTATCCACATAATAATTTGGGTAGTACAATGTGATCAAAGTCATGTGTGGCAAATAAAAATTACTTATTTATTTTGCGACGTTTCGAAACCTAAAGTTCCATCATCAGATGCTTTCTTTTCTTTATATGTATACAAGACGTCGCGATGATGCAGCTTTAAGTTTCGAAACGTCGCGAAATAAATAATCAATTTTTATTAGTAATTATTGGTGATTTTTTCTCCAAACCCTACCTTAAAATTAAGTTTACTTAAAAAATTAATCGTAATCTCAACTTTTCTTTGTAAAAAAGCTCTCAAAATAGAACTTTTTTTAATAAAAGTAATAAATTGTTTACAAAACTAATTTTAAGTTATGAGTTATTATGATCTTAGATTATGATTTATTTATAGAAAATTATTTTGTAAAATTTTTATTAAATTTAAATGATAAACCCTGTAATATTGATAAATTTTAATATCAAGAAGTATGTATTTAAAATATCTACATTTACAACATGTTCATAAAAGTGGCGAAGATAAGAAAGCATCTATTACGCCTTACTTTTTAACTAAATAGTACATTATAAACCAAGGGACAAAAGTGTGACTTTGATCCAGAGGGCCTGTAAACCCGCAAGAACAACAATTCACGCGAGAAATCAAAAGAAACACTTTAATTCCAATTTTTTTTACAATTCCAAATTTAAATTGTGCGAAACAATATTACATCAAGTACACTGTGAAAAACCAATCAAATTGTATAATACAACAAGTTTGAATTTGTTTATTATTTTAAGTTAAATTTCACTTGCCAATTGGGGATGCTTTATAAATTGTGCTTTCTGACTGGCTTAAAAGCAGGAGCAAAAGTATTTCTGGTCCCTTGAGACTTAAAGTGACACTTTATTTCGTATTACGAAGGGACTAAAGTATGTATTTTAATCACAAAATTGCAAGCATACCTTTTTAATAACTCGTGAAATGATTCCACATGCCTTGCCATGTAGTAAATCATAAGAAAAGTTTTTTTTTTAGATTAAATTGAGGTTCTTTTACCTTTTCTCATTTTGAAGCCTCGTCTATGAAATATTGAGCTCCAAGGAGATGAAGGGAATTTAAAAAAATTATATACGATAGCACCTACTAAGAATTTTAACTAAAATTAACCCCCATAGTTACACGTAGAGTGAATAGAGTGCGCATGTGCAAGTACCATTATCGAATATATAAAAGCTGTGAAAAATTCTAATAATATTAACTACGGAATTCTGACTAATGCGTGTCTAGCACGCATGTTGCAAATATTTTTTTTCTCTTCAATCAAAATATTTAAGAAGACGGAAACTTTTAAATCGCAAAAATTATTTTAATTATAAAATTTTGATTATGTAATCTTGATACAGACAAACAAAAAATACAATAAATTTAATAGTGAAAATACAACTTTTTACCCAATATTTTTTAACAGTTTTTAATTGGAAAATTACATTTTTGATGTGAAGAAGCTTCACGAATTAATTATATGACGACTTTACACCTTTGTTTATAATTAAAAATTTTCCTTAATCAACTTTTTTTTTAATGTTCTTAGAAGAAGCATTGTTTCAAAGCTTATGATGATAACTTTTATTCTATAAATAAACTATTCTTTGCAATTAGCAAAAAAAATTTATCATAACAACTCAAATCAACCTTGAAGTTACTCAAAATAGTTAATTTCTGAAATCTATTTCCCTTGGTCGATCATTATTTTAAGATGATATTTCTTTTTTGGGAATAAATTAAATTTTTTTACAATTATATTATAAATAACTGAATAATTATTTGAATTAATTTACATAAATTTTTTTATGTTTCTCATAAAAAAAGATTGAGCACGTTGCCAGCCACATGCAAAAGATTCGTTATTTATTTAAATAGAGACAAAATGATGCAAAAGGATAATTTTTCCACTTTATTTATTTGTAGCTAATTATGACGTTTTTAGTGATAACATAGCTGCAACACAACAGAGTCTATTCACCTTTTTTGTTTTAGATTCAAACGAAATCGTGACAAAAAGTCCGGAATATTCAGAACGCAAACATCCACTTCGACAACGTGCAGTAATGACAGTGGATACGACCCGAGGGTCAGTGGGAGTGATCCCGCCAGCATTACCAGTGAACGTAAGAGTTTAATTCCAAAAAAAAAAAAAAAAAATTGGAGTCATATTACTCAAAATGTTTTTGTTAATTTTTTAAGGATCCAATGATTGTCCGGGTTGTTTATCGATGTACTGTGAGTCGTGTATGGAGGATCAACAAATCGCATTGCAAGAAGTCGATTATCTGTTAAACAAATTGGACGCTGCGGCTTCTTTGTATCCGTCGAGTAGATCGTTCGCCTTACAGTATCCACTCTACAAATCGCCGGAATTTACGTCAAAAGTTAAGGTAAAATGGAAATTTATAAAAATGAGATAATTGGCTAGGGCTCGGTCTTTTGAAGGGTCCGATCAAACTGTCTATTTTGGATATTTGAATCAATATTTAAAATTTAGTTTTTTTTATTGCTTTATGTAAATTAAAAATCACAAAGTGATTGAAAAAATTATCCGGATCGGCCGAGAATCGAACCCAGGATCTCCTGGTAACTAGCCAGGTGTGCTATCCATTACACCATCGATCCTTTGCTCGACAGGTGCCCGATACAGACAACATTCAATCACCTATGTGTATGTACTCTCTATAATGCGAGAAGCAGTTACAACTTTTCAATTTCAAATATTATCGAGTGCTTGTGAAACACTACTACGTATGACAGACTTTTGTCTGCATTGCTTTATATTTTTTGTGTGCTCTGTATCTTGTGAGAGTGGAAGGAGCCTGGTGAGAAAAAGACGTCTAGAACCCCAAAGTGGATCAATATGACGCCCTGTCGTCACTTTTTTAAACATTAGCGCAATGTTTAAAATCAATTCTTTAACTCTTAATAGATTTTCTTAATAGATTTCTTGTAGCCTGGAATAATTTCCGCCATTAGCTGGAATAGCTTTAGGTCGTGTAATATGAAATGTCGTTTTCCGACCATTAAATGTCGTTTTTAAGCATTAAAGAAAGGTTTAAAAACAATTCTTTAACTCTGAATAGATTTCTTGTAACCTGGAATCATTTCCACCATTATTTGGAATAGCATTTAAATCATGTAAAATGAAATGTCGTATTCCGACCACTTGGCCGACCATATATTTAAGACAAATATCTTTTTTTTAAGCAGTAGAGAAAGGTTTAAAAGCAATTCTTTAACTCTGAATAGGTTCTTGTAGCTTGGAATCATTTCCGCATTAACTGGAATAACATTAGGTCGTGTAATATGAAATGTTGTTTTCCGACCATTTGGCCGACCATGTAATTAAGACAAATATCGTCATTTTTTTAGGCATTCGTGAAATGTTTGAAAGCAATTCTTCTAGCCCTATAAACACCTAACCGGTTTACTTTTATTGTGTATGGTTTTATGACTTTGGTTGTTCGCTGAAAAAGCACGATACTTACGTTCGCTGAAACAGCACACGCTGTACGAGCACGTAATCCAAACGCATATATGTAAATATATTTACGTACAAGTGTGTATGTGTCCGTATTTTTGCGCACAAAATAGGTGAACTAAAAATTCCTAGTTCTATTGGGAACTATTATTACGTAAACATTAAGTGAAAGCACTCAATAAACTTTCCATTTCGAAGAATTTTCCGCTCCTGTAGCCATAGGCGGATCCAGGGGGTGGCTGTGGGGGCTACAGCCGCCCCCCTTGACCTACAATAAGTAACTTTTTTTAGTTAAACATACAATTTAAAATACACAATTCCCCAAAATTCCTCCTGGGATTAGAGGCAGCCCCTCTCTTTTTAACTGGCTGGATCCGCCCTTGCCTGCAACCCATTGAGCGGAAAGTTCTCGAGAGCCTACTGTATATGGAAGAAAATTTTAAACATATGCAAATGACTTTCCACAGGTGATGTGTTTATGGTATAACTTAATGAAACATCAACGATTCAAATTGTATAGTATGGGCAAGTTTATCGTGTCATTACATGGCCGCTATAAATGGCCGATTAATGTCCAAGAGGACAGTAGCTCCACGAGTGGTGTGCACACCGAACATTCCAGTGACGAGACCGGATTATCTCATCCGGATTCCGGTTTATCGCAAAATGTGTCAGTCGAAAATCAACCGCAACCAGTCACACCACCTTGTAGAACCCCCGCCATTGTTAAATTTGATATTGAATCATCTAGTCCGTCGGAGAGTAATAACTCGACAGCATCCTCAGCGGTAGATAGTTCGGTTGGGAGTACCGAAGAAGATTTTGTAGCAGAACGGCCAGTAGAATATTTAAGTATCATTCCCGTGGAAATTTTAGATAAAAATATTAACATTATACAGCAAGAAGCCGAAACATCGCCTTACAGAACATTTATTGAAGATGTTTTAAAAACCAAAGGATTAACCAAATCACTATTATTCCTGGAAACACTACACCAGTCAGTGTTGCAGAAAGCTCAAATTACTCTCGAAAAACCACCGAAAGGGATGTCGTTTGAAGAATATTGTGACAGTTACTGTAGCATCGAAAAACACTGTGACGACGAGGAGAAATCCGCGCATGATATTGACGAGTGTGAACTGAGACGATACGGGTATTGGAGCCCCGAAGCACAGGAGTTACAGCTGCCCTCGTATCGTGCCGTCTTCATTTTCCTGTCGCTGGTACCGATCCGTGTAGTGCACGAGTTCATGCGCATGAAACTCGAACAAAAACCAACAAAACCTTCACCACTCTGTATCGGACAACTGATGAAAGAACTGAAAGAAGGTTTACACCTGGCCGTGGTACATCGTCAACGACTTCTCCGGCATATCACCACAGTTATAGAACCCGAAGACATCGAATGGGACTATTATCAAACAATCGTCAGCAAATTTGACGAAAGTGTTAAAGGGGTGTTTGAAATTTACATGGATTATCTGGAACAATGGTCGCTGATGATCCAACATGAAAGTTTCCAGAAAACAATTATTGAAGATGAATGGTGTTTTATTAAAACAATCTATCCACAAATTCCAGGAATAAAAGTCCTAATTGGTCAAAAATTATGTTCGATTGTCGGGTCTATGCTTAATGGAATCGTTAGAACATTAACAACTCGCGTCGAAGAACTGGAAGCAAGTATCCATAAAGGAATTGCCGCTGACGATGATTCCGAAAATCGACATTGTATGTGGTTTGTGTGCCGTAAACTTCAACGGATCATAAATGAAGAACGAGAACAGAGTCTGAAGACATTGGCGTTCACGAAAACGTTACGAAAAGAACTTCGAGCCGATGAATTTGCGTCCGATTCTGATATTAGGACAAAAGTTGATGAAGCACTTACGGAATTGCGGGTAAGTTTTAAAGTTCTAAGTAGCACGGTTAGAATTCTGATTTTTGTTGCTTTTTTTAGTCGAATATAATCGGATTACGCAAGATGTTAAATCAATTGATCGAGCGACTGCAACAAATTTGTGATATTCCAAGTACGTCGGAAGATTTGGATGAGACTGAACGTGCCAATTTACATTCCAAATGCTGTGATATTCTTCATCAAGCTTTCAAATTCGGTTTTGAAATCTACATGCAACATCATGTTGATATTGCGCAGGTACAAACAGTTTGATTTCGAATTTTCATACTTTTTTTTTAGTTTTTCTTTTACTTTTTGGTTTTGGTTTTATTTACAGTTTAAAAAAGAAATGCATGCATTAGATTTAAAAGTAAGTTTTATATTCTAAAATAACGTTACACACTCCCCCACCCGTTCTTAAAATCTCATTTTAATTTTAGATGCAAAATTGTCAAGACCGAGCCCGAAATCATATATCTCGAAGCATCATACATTTTGCAAAATTATGGATGCAATTTGTGTTGAAACGTTGCGAAAGAGGTCGAGGACAACGTCCCAGATGGGCAATGCATGGCCTCGAATTCCTAACGATTGTCTGTGAGCCTCAATATACAAAACATCTCTCAAACACTGAATTCGAAGAGTTTAAAGCGGAAGTGGATGCTTGTCTAAATCATATCGTTGGAACGGCCACCCCGTCACCCGACACAAATAAAGTAGGAACATTCGGGCGTCCAAAAGCTCCTTCACCGCAACATTCCATGATCGGGACATCATTTATGAAATCTAGAAATTCGTTGACAAAATTAGTGAAAGACAATGTGGATAAATTTTTGAGTCCAGAGGGAAGCGATACCCCAGACTTCTCCAGTAAAATGTCTCCACCGTCTTTTGACAAAAAAACATATTTGACTGTTCCATCATCACGAAACTTTAAATCACTGCGAGCGGATCGTATCAGAGACAGTATTAATAAACTTGAAATACAACTCGACGAGAAACTTCGAGCAAATGATCTGATTGGTCAAGTGACGGCAACACATTCGGTGGACCGAGTCTATATCAAATCTCGAGTGGTAACGTTCAGTTGGCAACGTGGCATCAAAATTGGCCAGGGTCGATTTGGGAAGGTTTACACCGCTGTTAATAATGAAACCGGTGAAATGTTGGCGATGAAGGAAATCTCTTTACAACCGAATGATCATAAGATGATCAAACGCGTGGCCGAAGAAATTAAAACGTTCGAGGGTATTACCCACGAGAATTTAGTTCGATACTATGGGGTTGAAATTCATCGGGTAAGTATTAAACAATATTGGGCAAAAATTAATTTATATTTATTTCTGAATTACAAGTTATGTAGTTATTTCGATAATTTAGTTACATAATTACAACTACTTTCGCTTAAGAGCCGTAAAATTTCAAAGTATTACATAAATGAATTTCGAAAATTTTTGACCGTGAAAAAATTTTGTAAAAAGGAAATCAAAGAAAGATTATTTTATTACTGTATATTGCAAATTATAATATATTAGTATATTATCAAACGAATTTATTATCGATATCGAAAATTTTCAATAACGAATAATACGTGAAGTTGATAGGTTAATGTAGGCATTTTATATGAATTTTGGATATCAGAAACTTTCAAATCCGACTTCTCACTAAACAACAGTTTTTTGTTGTTTTTTTTTTTTTTAAATTAGTTTAGTAGGCGATTATCGTAGTCAATCAATCGGTAATTTTCGACAACATAATTTAAAAGTGGTATTAGGAGAACATAAGTAGTTATGCATATTTATTCTTATCTACTGTGGTCGTGCATTTCGGTCAACTATACTAGCAACTTCTTAGCTAAATTAATTTCGTCAACACTGGTATTAAATTGACTTTAAAAATAATCTCTACTTATTATTTCCATTTTTCAGGAGGAAATGTTAATATTCATGGAATTCTGCCCTGAGGGTACATTAGAAAACTTAGTTGCCGCGACCGAAGGCGGTCTACCGGAACCGCTCATTCGACAATACACCAGACAACTTCTGTCCGCTGTTGCCACATTACATGGACATTCGATTGTGCATCGCGACATCAAAAGCGCCAATATTTTCCTAACAAACGAAGGCAACTGTTTGAAACTAGGCGATTTTGGATCAGCGGTGAAAATTAAAGCACACACCACAATGCCCGGAGAATTACAAGGATTCGTTGGAACGCAAGCTTACATGGCACCGGAAGTATTTATGAAAACAAACACCGAAGGACATGGCCGTGCGGCAGATATTTGGTCGTTGGGTTGTGTGGTGGTGGAAATGGGCACCGGGAAACGACCGTGGTCGCAGTACGATTCAAATTATCAAATTATGTTTGTTGTGGGGATGGGTGAAACACCGGAAGTACCGGAACGTTTAAGTGATGAGGGGAAAGATTTTCTGGATCGATGTTTACAACATGATCCGAAAAATCGAAATACGGCTGTGCAACTTCAACAGCATAATTTTGTAAAAGTTGATGAAATATATTTGAAATAGGCGTAAGATAAATTATCCTATTGTATGTACTTACATCTTCGATTGGCATCGAAGGTGAACTTTTAAAACTTATGAATTTTTTTAAACTGTAGAGAATAAGATTGATCAAATAGACTAGAAAGCTCATTGTATCCAAAGTTGAGTAATTATATTTTTATTGAAAGAAATGTCAGAAAGACAGTGGCGTGCGGTTCATGAAAGCAAGGGAAGGTTTGCTTCCCCTAATATAATCATATCTTTTCTAAAAAGCATTTTTATATTTTTTCACACTTTAGAAATTTTATGCGAAAACCATGGACCATATATAATGGACGTCCAAGTTAATGTATTCGAAAAAGTGTCTAAATATAAGAGGGCATTCGTGTGACTTAGATACCAAAGCGGTAGAGTACTTATTCTCAAATGGAAACGCGAGCTTCTATGAATCTTTTTCAATGTTCATCTCAGTTATAAAGCGGGTTTTTCGATCGTTTTTAAAATAAACTTAACAATGTTTATTTTGCATCGCATCATTTACATTGTATATTATATAATTCGCTGACGTCACTATGTAAAATCGGAGTCAGTACCATTGGATATTCGCCGTATAAAGTAATTTAAACTATAAGAGTTTATTTCATACATATGTAATTTCTATGTATTTCCTTATTATTAAATATCATCAACCGGCATTGGTGATTCTCAAATGGAAACACTCACTTCCCCAGTCCCGACGCGTTACCATTTGAGAGTAAGTACTGTATTTACATTCTGTTTTATCCGTTTTATGTTACTATATTCGCTATATCCACATCAGTATTCGTGGATTATTAACGCCACGAATGGTGATAGCCATAAAGCCTAATATATGCCATTTTCGTGTGCCAATTTTGGCAATTCTTCCTATATAAGTTAGCCGTCCATTATATATGGTCCATGGCGAAAACATTCAAATAAATATGTAATTCCGTTTGTATGTTATTCTTGTTTATTGTATGAACAAAGGGAATACTAATGGAAGCAATGTTTAAGTTAAATCCACATATCAGATCCATCCATGATACACACATAACATACTATTGTATCACTTCCTAACTTATTAGACCTATGTAATTGTATTTCTCTGTCTATAGCATAGGAGCTCATATAAACAATTTTCAAATTACATAAGTTTAAATATAGATGTCTATAACAATATTACTTCATAATCTTTAAAATTGTTACAATGTTGATTTGTTTTTATTTGTTAAAAAAGGTTAATAGTTATGTGTGTACTAAATGGTACATTGCAGCTCGATTGAGAATGTTATTCTCATGAGAGCGGCAATGTCATTTTGTGTTCGAATTACACATAAAATTTTTTCTACAATCTTATAAAATGTATTTTTTATTTAAAAGATACTTGAAAAATAATAAAGAACGTTAATATTTAATATTATAATTTTTGCAGCTTCAGAAATATCTGGAAGTGTAGTTGAGAAATCACTGTCACTATTGCATATTTCCATCATATATATGTATAATTTTTTTAAAATTTTTTAAATATTTATTATTACACTTATTAAATATTATTTATTAATTATAGTTATTTATTATTTTTAATTAATATTTTGTAGTTATTTTGAAATTTAATAAAATTAATATTTCACTTGACAACGATAAGAATAATAATAAATTTAGAATCTGTTTATTTGTTGTCAGAGAAAATATAAACAACCCCTACCCGAGCTGTAATTAAATATACGTTGAGCGGGCGACAGAGTATTACTTTTCCGCTTTAAAGCGAAAAGTAGTATTTTGTCACTCGGCAACTAGACGTTTTGCGTGCTCTTCACCTATGATTATGCAAAAAATCGCAAAAGCCTACTTTCCACTATGATTATAGAAAAAAATATTTGAAAATTAATGTTTTTGCACGAAATTCTATTAGACAATAGTGTCTATCAAAATTAACATATTTAATTAATCGTAATAGGAAAGAAAAAGATAAACAAATTGATTTAATTTTTAGATCCAAAATGATGTCCCTATCCAAAATCTCACTGCACGCCACTGCAACACGAAATACGTATATATTAGATGATATTTATGAATTGTACTAATAACTTAAACGATTTTGACTGAAATGAAAAAGAGCAAGGTAGAAATTTACATTTTCAAATTCATGTATTTGTTATTGCATTTACGTAACATTTAAAGACAATATTACCCTCCAAAAATGTATACTTACCATAACTGTTAAAACTGTAGTTGATGAATTCATTGTTAATTTTGTAAAATTCCATAATTAAAGTTTCCTTACCGCTTCAAAAAGCACTATAGAGCTGGAACAACTGCTTATTGTTGATATCTAACCCACTATTTTGTCTACATTCCGCCATTTATCGTAACTGTTTAAGGCCCTAGATACAATAAGACTACCCACTTCGTAGAGTTAAAAAAAAAAAAACTTGAAATCTGTTTTGCGTTATAAATGTTTTACTCACAATGTTTTTGGAGCCCCACTAGAACCCACTAAAAACTTAATCCAATACTGTAATCACTATATAATGCCTTTTCCTTCTTATAGACAATAAGCTTACATATTTAAACTTTACATTTTTATTACTAACCTATTAAATTTCTAAACTTCTTGACTTCCTTAAATATTTTTTTTAGTACGTCCCTGACGACCGTAACCAAATTGTACCTGACAAAAGTATACAAAAATGTACTGAAATTCATATTATTATAGTTTACTAATAATATTGAACTTTTATCAAATTGAAGCTATTTTTATATTTTAAAATCAAAAAAATATTTCAAGTATTTTATTATACTTCAATTAATTTAGAATATTATAAAAATCTATGCATTTTTTAAAATATTTATCAAATTATTTGATGTAAGGTTATGTATTACCTACAAACATTTTTTCATTGTTTTCTCTAGACTCAAAATATCTCAATAAAATTATTGTTGAAAAGTATTTGTCTTATTTCTATTTGTTGACCTAACCACGTCTCATTATGCGAAGCAAGTCTGTAAAAGAAGAAAACGAAGAATTGTTTCCAAAGTTTTACATCTGTTCTAATCTAAAAATTGCCTATATTATGCGCTACAAATTGCCAATAATGAAAATTTAGCACTCAAATTACCCAGAGTTCACCAGCAGATCTGATTCATGCCATTTTTGTAGCTGTTAATTAAATAACAATAATTGTACTTGACGACGACTACTTTTTTTGAGCAGCTACTTATATTTTTTTTTTTAATTGTGAAGATATGAAAGGTCAAAATAGTCATGTAATAATTTTAACACTGTAAACACATTAAAATAGAAATTCAGAAGTTACTTATTTATTATTATTAAATAATTAGATTTAAAATTGAAAATAAATGTTAAAATATATAGTAATGTGTAGCATTACAATATATAAATATTATTTTGACCTTTTTCAAAATGGCTAAAGTGGCTTCATTTTTACAATATTAAACCCTTGCAGTTAGGTATCCTGCCTATATAATACATCCATGAATTTTTGTTAATATTTAATTTTTTATGTCCCGAACTAACTTCGTATTAGTTCGGGACATATTAAAATCCATGAGTGATCGAAAATTTGAGAGAGGTGGTAAATAATTATAGAGTTTTACATTCATATATTGAATAAACGCAAGAGGGCTGTATTGCTTGTGTATTGTATATATTTTATGCATCTATGAACTCTATGGTTTGGTAAGAAAACGATTAAGACGCCATCCAGTAGTAAGTAGTGACTTTGTATATTTAATATATAGTATAGCATCACGTCAAGTTACTAATTGTTGTGCTAGATGGCATTAAATGTATTAAATTAACAAATTATGGTATATTAATCTACCATCTGTTTTGCTATATTAATTTGTATGTATTTGTGTGTTAGGTGTGTGTATGTATTTGTGTGTTAGGTGTGTGTACGTATGTGTCCGGACTGTTATATTTTAAGAAGTTTTAGTTATGACCACTGAGTGAGGGACATTACTTAGTGCGTGTCAAACACGCACTTGATGAATTTTTTCCAATGTATTTTACGTAAACTTTGGACAGAAAATGCCGAAACCAATCAGCGTTCAGCACACATGTCACGACTCTATTTATAATGGACCAACCACATTCTCGCTGAAGTAGGACGAGGTTCCTCGTCGAAGTTCCTCGCTGAGGTTGGCCGAGGCATATGAACACCAACAACGAGGAACAACGAAGCGACCGTTACACTCTCGTACTTCGGTCAACTTCGCGAGAATGTGGATGTCAGTTTATAGGGACTCTACCACGGAGTAGACTCTACCCTGGCGTAGAGTCCCTATAATAAATAGAGTCGTGACATGTCATCCATTTTGTATCCAAAACAAAGCGGGAAGCTTCAAAATTAATTATCACATATTTGGGTAAATATTTTTGAGTACATAATTATTGTTAATAAGTTATGAATTAATGAACAATTAAAAATTTTTAATTTAATGATTCTTTCTAAGTTAAACTAAATGCTTTTTGTTAACATTTCATTTATTTCCAATGTATTTTACGAAAACTTTGGATACAAAATGCCGGAACCAATCAGCGTTCAGCACACATGTCACCACTCTATTTATTATAGGCACTCTACCCTGGCGTAAGAAATGGCGCCATCTAGTGACCATAGCTGAAATTTTATGTAGTTTTCTAACTAAAGACACAAAGCAGTGATTTACTGATTTAATATGTAGATTGGATGAAGTTTCATTCAGGATCATTAGATGGCGCTACTCTATATGTATTTTTATATTTTTCGTCATCCACTATGAACATATCCTTAACGACCTTAATCTCTGTTTTTGAGACTATCTCTCTACTAGAGGCCACCCGCTTCATTAATTTTTTGCACTTTGAATGTACCGACAGCTGTCTACAAAAAATCTATAAATATACATACTGGCGACCGTAGGAATCGAACCCTTGACCTACCAATCTACTGGTCTAATTAATACTGATGCCTTAAGGCTCTCGGCTAGTTGATAACATTTTAAATAAATTAAAATATATAAAAGTACCGTCAAGTCAACCAATTTTGCTCATTGCAGAAAATTTTACCATACCGCACATTGTGTCTAAAAAAAAATTAAAATTTAATGGCTCATAATGTCCGTAGTATTTCTTTCTAGTGATAGGGGTATTTCTAACAGACTGCTCACGTTACATAAAATTTTCTGGCATTGGCAGCTCCGATTTCTTCAAGTTATTTATTTACTTATTTTTTTGTTTATATGGTAAATTAGTGTTTTCAACGAATCTGCAAACTTGAACTGGTATTTCAGAAACTATAATACTTATTGTTAGGTTAGGTAATATTATCATCATACGAAAAGAAAAAACATAATTTCATTCATAAATATATTAAACAATTTTTAATTTATTTATTCGTGCATTTTCGAATAATGCGTTTAAGAAATAGTTATTGTCGATTAGACAAAATTATAATCCTTCAAGAACTGGTAACATTACCCGTGTTTGTATACGCCTAGCAACATTGTGTTTTCAGGTAAGTAAACATTATGATGTCACGTATGTATTTAGGAAATGTTCGTCCGTTATCGGTTATCTTTTTTAGACCTAAAAATTTTTCTCCAAAAACCCAATTATAGACATTACAATTCACCCCTTTTTTCAGGTAAATAAAAAACAACAAGATTTTTAAGAACGTTTATTAATTTAAAAATATGAGTACCTTATAACATTTTGCTAAAATTTTTTTTTTTTTGACTTTTATATATTTTAAAAATGCATATCACAATACCCATTTAAAAGAACTTTGCCTCTATTTTTTCTAAATTAAAATATTCAGTTTTTAATTCTCTTATTACAGCACTTATACAAATTCAAAAACTAATAATAATAACCATTTTTTTTTATTACTATACTTGAATTTCAAGTACGATATCACAGATACATATAATTACTTTAAATATTATTGCTAAAAATACAAGTTAGAAGATTTATATAGGTAATATTTTTTTGAAATTGTTTTTTAATGTCAAGATCTAACAAAAATATTAATGCATTGGATGATTTGTTCCGATTTTGGTACAATTCGGTTTCAAGTTAACCCTCAAAAGTTAATTATTACACAGTATTGACACAGTAATCTTTAGTAATAGTTAATAATTTTATTAATTTTCCTTAATAATCCAAAATGATTTTTTACTATAACCTTGCGAATTAACTTGCAATAATTAGTATTCATAGACTAAGAGCTATGGAACATTTCACGCACAGTACTGCCTCATTCATTTCAAACTTTGAATGAAATAAATATTCGATAGCTCCTGGACTAAAATTTTTGTCAAAATTAAGTAATACACAATTCTTTCACACATTTGTATTCGGCACATTACAAAATACTGTATCGAACATGCATTAAGGCAGAACTTGGTTAAAGTTCTCTTAAGCGTGTTTAAACTCTTCACTGAAGAGAATCTCACTTTCATACAATGATCCATCCAATGTTATTTTTCAACAAAAAATTAAAATCAACTACTGGAAAATCAGTAGTTTTCTAACAACTAATTTGTAACAAATCTATCTAGAGTCTTGGAAAAATAATTTTCTAATAAAATTCGGTTGTTCCATCATCATGGTAACCTCAAATTTTCCGAGCATGCGTGATTCATACGATATTCAATGTAGATCATTCCAGTATTATGCCAATAGTAGAGTGCAAACACCACAAACAGATGCCACCACTGATGCGAATGACCGATGTAGTCCACACAACCAGGGAAAAATCGTTCGGGAATTTTCGTAATGTATACCAGAAATGCGACGCCAACAATAGCGTACATGCCCAAAACTCGTGGAAGTAACAACTGAAAAAAGCAATCATTAATCAAATACTATTTTCTTAAAGACCATTTTCCGAAATGGCCGCAATTATGCTTACCACAACTACAGGATTTTGGAAACCGCCTTGTTGAATAGTCCAGTGTAAAGTTGGAATGACCCCATAGGCTGCCCAACCCACAAAAACTATCATTTTAATATGTGAATCAATATTAAATCTTGGTATTTGCAAACTTAATGCAAATATGAAGATTAACGATACTGATATCATATAAAAATACTGAGCTTCCTGCAAAAAAGCAACAAATTAGGTTAGAATTTTGAAGCGAAAATGAATTAATCTTAAGAGATTATGCTACCGTGAAATTTTCAAAAAAATTTAGTTTTTTTTTTTATTTTAGTATTGATATAGTTTAAACTTTTAAAATTTTTACCTAAGAGTTTTGTACACTGACATGGAAAACAGCTCAGTGTAATGACGTCACGATTTGAAAACAAACAAATGTCAATGTCAATATTTCTAGCTGAAAACTTTTATTATATTCGTAAGATATTAAAGTAAAAGCACGTATTTTTTTGAATTCGGGACGATTATAATTACTATATATTCACGCTAATAGAAATATTGGAAATAAAACACAATTTCACAAAATCGACATGTTTGTTTACAAAACATCACGTCATTATCAAGGAATGGTGTCTTTTCAGTAATGGTTGTTGAAAATTAACATTTTCAAAATAAAATTTCTAAATAATTACCAATTATTTTATTTTTATGTTTCACCATTAAAATCAAACATATGAGGAATCCAGTTTCAAAACGGGTCATGTCCACTTTTTATGATTTTGAGATATTGACAAAAAACTGTTGTAATGTAATACATATGTTTAATATAATGAGTAATATGACAAGGCCCATTTTGAAAACAAAGTAAGTTTTCTAATGCTAAAAACAATGGGACAAGATTTTTTTGCAACTTAAACTGTTCAGAATCGTGTAAGGCTTTATATGCAGAATCCATTACTGTGCGTAACTCAGCTTTTGATTTATTTTGACAAGACTCGTTTTGAAATTGGACTCCTTAAATTATGTATCTATTTTAATAATAATTTATAGAATTATTGAATATTTGACACAAATTTTAAACACAATTAAGTACAGTATTATCATTTTATCGGAATTAATTCAAAAAATTCAATTTAAGTTTAGATTGAACACTGTAGCTTAACCCCTTAAATTCGTTTAACTCTTTGCGCTTATAAGACATGTACAGCATGACAAGGTGGTTTGCCCATTAACTCTACCATATTTAAAGGTGTTTTGTCTGTTGGATCATAAGACATGTACCACATGACACTGAATGTTGAACTGTAATGACTGCTCATACTTCACATTACATCAGGGTTAGCAACCGTACTATAATTATAGTAGACATACTATAATTACATCCTTTTTACTATGTACTATCACGCCTTTACAATAATCCTTAAATCTACTATAATTTCTTAAATCTATTATAATTTTTATAAACCATATTTTTAGACCGAAAAAACAAATTTTTCGTAATTAATTTCAAAATGTTTCTCATTTGGAGCCGAAATAATGACTGCTGATACAGTAGATGACTGCTGATCAATCGTGATTTCAATATATATATATAGTCCTCCGGCATTTTGACAACTGGCGAGCAAAAAAAAAAAAAAGGTCGCCGCGCTCGCCTTCCGATATAAAATGCGATAAAATTGAATTTGGCGGTTATTTTTTCTAATCTACTATAATTTTTTCAAATTTACTATAATTTTACGACCCTAGCACAATAATTTCACTCTTCAGGGTTGCTAACACTGCATTACATGAATATTTTATTTAATAACTGCAAACACATTCATTTATTAGCAAAATTGTAAATAAAATAATACAAAATCACGTTGAATTATCTTTTTAAAATTAAAAACTAATAAAAACAGCATTGAGGACGTATTTAGCGCATTTAGTATTCAACTTTGGGGAAACAAGGTTAGAACGTCAAAAGAATCCGTCAAAAAAAGAACGTCGGTCGTTGTCATATGCTACATGTCTTACCAGCCTATTTACAACTCACTTTTTTTTTGCTTGAGTGCAAAGAGTTAAATTTAGAAGGTATCTAGTAATTAGCCTAATTCGGTCGAGAACAAAAAAAATAAACATAGGTATTTCTCAATTTAGTGAAAGTTAGTGTTAACTTCGTATAGTGTGTTTAAATAAATTAAACAACACATGCTTAATGAGTGTGTGACACACATAAAAAACAATAAAGTTGGCCGGTTGTGTGCATTCTTACTAATAAAACTAGATTATCGTATATTTATTTATTGTTTAACATGCATAATACGTTAAAACAGTTTGCTAATATGTTACGAATGTAACTGATGTTATTCAACTTAAGTTCAAGGTTATAACACTAACGCACTCATTCCGTAGTTCATCAGATCATCAGTTTCACTAGTTGTGTTCGAAATTTTCGTCACTTTAATTGAAACATGTTTATAAACATATTCATTGTACTTTAGCCGTGGCAAGCAGAGGACGGATCTAGCAGCAAAATCGATAAAATCTGAATTTATCCCCGTTCCAGAAGAGGAATGTGACACTCGTGGCTACGCCCTGTATCTGCGCTTGATCCCACATCCCTAATTTTGAAAAAAATGAAAAGAACGGCCCCGAAAACCTATAATTCGCTTCCAATTTTATGGTTCTATCATTTTATTTACGATTTTTAACAATTTGAAAAATTTGAAAAATTTTGGTGACGTCACCAAATACAAAAATTCTTTTTTCATTAACGTAAGCTTTACAGAGGTAATTCGAATTAGAGTGATTGGTTGAATGAGGGTAATTTGGGTGTGAAGATTTCATTTTGGCTATCAAAATAACGAAATTCCTTTCAGAAATATGATTAATTTGATGGAAATCGTCCATCTAGCGGTTCTCCATGCTTAATTTTGGAAAAAATGGAAATAACGAGTTCGAAAACCTACAACCTGCTTCTAATTTTATTATTGTATCATTGTATTTACGATTTGTAAAGCATTAAAAATTTTAATAAACTTAATGACGTAATCATATTTAAAAATTTTTTTTTCTCAAACCAAGCTTTATGGAAGTGAGTTAGATTACAGTAATTGGTTGAATTAGGGTAATCTGAGTGTCAACGTTTCATTTTTGCAATCAAAATGGCAAAATTCCTTTCAGAAATATAATTAACTCGACAAAAGTCGTCTTTCTAGCAATCCTCCATGCTTAATTTTGGTAAAAATGAAAATGATGGCTTCGAAAACCTATAATTTGTTTCTAGTTTTATTTACAGGTTCAGAGGGGAGGCGATCACAATCGAAGAGGTGGATTCTAAAAGGCGCTAAGTCATTTTTTGTCTAATGTGAGATTTTAGTAGTGCCACCCTTCAAAATGAGCTTAGTCTACTGTAAAATGAATGATGAAAAATTGAATGTTTTCCAAAAAAACGCTAAGTCAGTGACAGTTTCATTTCAAAGCGCTCTAAGTCAAATTTACTCGTAAACCATTGCATTTTTTTTCCAATAATAGCTGGTATTTTTTTCCAAATTTGCTTGTAGACAGATTTTCTCTTATGTCAAACACACGAAATAGCTAATAATGCACTGTTTAAAATGTTTCTTGAATAAAATATATCTGTATTTAAACAAACTAGGTTTATTTTAACCAACTCAAGCCAACTTTTTAAAGGTTTTTTTTTTTTTCAATATAATCTATTGAAAATTATATGTATAAATAAGAACAAATAAATAACATCAATAATAATTATTATCTAAGAACTTGAAAATAATTTAAACAGATTACTACATTTGCCTACCTAGATAGTTTTTTACATTTCCTGAAAAATTGCAAAAAGTGACTTAGCGCATTTTGGAATCCACCTCTTCAATCTATACAACCATCCCCTCTTTATCCACGCTTTCTAGCAAGGTCTATTCACTAATACTAAAAAGTAACTGTCATACACACAACCGAACAACCGCTTACCCTAAACCTTCCACACCATATCCACAACACGTCCTCTTGAGACAAAAAATCGAATTACTTACCCGATTACACCAAAACGCATAATATATACCGGACATATAAATTGACAATAGCGAAAGCGCTATTCCAAAGAGATCGTATGACAGTAAACAATTAAAGTCTTTCTCTGATTTACAAGAAAACGTATGATACGTCGCTGAAAGCACCATACAAATCTGAAAAAATCAACAACCGTGTTACAAAAATCGAAATTCAAGCATTCGGTTTTGAAACTTACTTGAAAACATATTAAAATTGCACCAACTAGCAGTTTGTCCTCATATGGAGCATGTATATTAAGTAACATTAAGTCGTAAATGGTTAAACTTAAAAAGAGCAAGAATCCGAACACGTGTGACCAAATGTTAAGTGTTTCATTTGTCCACCAGAATATACTGGAACAAAATAAAATAAACAATTAGATTTATTCTGGAAGGTTGCACACTCATATGCAAGGCTAAATTTTGTCGCAATAAAAAGGTATTTTAAAAAAAAATCAATATTACAAAATTATTAGCATTGACGTTCGACAAATAAAAAAAGATTTTGTAATTTTTTTTTGTTATGTAGATAAAAAATATTTTCTGTTTATTTGTCACTAAATTCAAACCCGTTTGAAAAATGGTGGAGGTGCAGTGAAACAATTTTTTTTAATAATAATCGAAGACTTTGTTTTTTATTAGTACGGCTGAACCTTTTTTTATGCGGTCCTTTTTTGTGTGATCTAAAAAGGATAATGTGAATCAAAATCTAGAGAAATTAGGAAACTTAAATATTTAACTACAGTAACTTTCTTTGATAAAAATACTTTTTAATAGTTTTTAAGCATTTAATCAGTACATTGCATAAGAATATAAGTTACTGCATTATTTATTTTTTTTACAGATGTATTTTTCACAAATTTCATAATATCATAAAAATGAAATAAAATGTTCCCACGTGTAAATTAATGCTTTATCTTGTTTAGAAAAGTAACTTCTAAGGAAACCATGAGGTTTTGAGTTATGTATTTTCGATGAAACTTTTTTTTATGCGATCCCGATACACCGCATAAAAAAAGTTTTTTTACAATCTGGACCGAACTAAACTTTTTATAGCTATGATATTTTTGAATATATTTCTTTTGTGCGATTTTTTTTATACGGTTCCTATACACCGCATAAAAAAAGGTTCAGCTTTATACGAAAAATGATTAAAAGGAATATTATTTTACAATACATAAAATTTACAAAAAATGATATATTTCGATAAAAAAAATTGCCAAATGTCAATTTTACTTGAATAAAATGTATCAATTCTGAAATATTTCATCGAGAACGCTAGTGTCTATGGAATATTGGTAATTTTAAAACTGGAGGTCAAACTTTTATTGATCGGATTAATCTGTTCTACGTTAGCATAATATGTATAAAAAATTATTGTATTCCCTTTACATATATTTTTGTATTTTGTAAATCGTAGATTAAACTTATAATACCCCTGTCGCAGCATCCTGCATAACATAACTAATTTCCGTTTATAAAAATTCGTTTTTCTCGGAAACTAGTTGACATAGAAAAAAAGCTTAAAGACCTTTTTATGTAATTTTTTCTTCTCTTTTAAATGGTGTAAAAAAATTTCGCAAAAATTTTTGAATAAGTGGAAATTTTGGCAAAAAACTAATTTTTTGCAAGAACAAAAACCATGTTCCTGGCATCCGACGTGACTTCCAATGTTCTCACCAAGTTTCGTAAAAATTGGATACTTCGATCGAGAGTTATCGCGCGGACATATACATATATATATATATATATATATATATATATATATATATATATATATATATATATATATATATATATATATATATATATATATATATATAAATTTTAGTGAATATTATTTTCGGTTTCTAGGGACCTCAAAACAAATTTCTGCCATAGTCCCAGGCTCAGGTCGCGTCATGACAGTGATTGTAATAGCTGAATTCCATTCTGGAAATTCGCTAAAAGCAAGGTCATTACAAGTAATAAATATGGAACAATTACATATGTACTGTGTTGATTGTATTTTAAAATACATATAAATAGTAATTATTACAACAACAATTGCATATTTATGTATTGTAGGTACATAATTTAATTAAAATGCAATGAAATGCGACCGTCTGCATGTATTACCGCATTGTTCAAGACGAATTATTTTTATAAACAAGTAGGTTACTACGCGCTCTATGCAAACAATTCTCAAGCTAATGCAACGTGAAACGCGACGTCAGGTGCTTAAAAATATAAATCATCTTTAAATTATTGCAGTATAATATTCAAATGGAATGCAACATTGTATTAAATAATTTTACAAACAATTTACGTAAACAAAAGAATGTGTCTTTCCGAAAGCTTTTTTTTTTGGCTACAACAAATCTGAAGGAAGATGAACGAAAAAATTATCTTTTTTGAAAGGAAAAACATTTAAAAAAAAATGTCTGCAAGTAATTTTTTATACATTTCCTTTTCCGGTTCGAGAACTTTCTTTACATAATAAGGATTTTGAATCTTCCTCTAAAACTTGAGGAGTATTGGTGAACTTCAACTTACAGACACTGCTCGTAATTTCACTCAACTTATTGAGGAACTATAACATGTTCATCTGAGAAAGAACATCGTTGCAATGGCTGCCTATATTAAAATTTGTGATTTTAGCGAATTTTCCAAAAGAAAATTTAGCTTTTACTGCCACTGTTGTGGTAAGACTTGAACTTCGGATATAATATAAAGTTTTGAGATTCATATACATATAAGCACGATAACTCTCGAACGAAACATCCGATTTTTACAAAATTTGGTTATTGGAAATTACAAACCCTTGGATGAGTTCTTCAGTCAAACACGTCCGGTGCCCTAAATAGCAAAAAAATTAGTTTTATGCCAAAATGTTCCGAATTTCAATAATCGGAAATTCGGTATATTATGCAAGATATTGTGACGGGGCTACTTTAACACATACTATGTACTAGTCTGTTCTCTGCTGTTAACCGCTTTTAATCAATCTATTCCCTTCTTTTCACTCTTTTATTAGTCAGTAGTAAAGTTAAATTGCAAGCAATGTCTACAAATTGAAGTATACTTGACTATTCTTGACTATAGTAGATTCTCTTCTTCAATTAGGTAATTCTTGAATTAGTTGTTACAAAAAATTTTATTAATTAGAATAATCATTGCAGCTAAACCTTTTTCTATGCGGTCCTTTTTTGTGCGGTTTTACTTATGCAGTTTTTAAAAAAATGGCCATTAAAATGCATAATATGAATCAAAATCAAAAGACAGTAAAGAAACTTCATTTACTATAATAACTTTCTTTGATAAAAATACTTTTTAACGGCTTTTAAGCATTTAATCAAAACATTGTATAAGAACATAAGTTATTGCATCATTTAATTTTTTTACAGATTTCATTTTTTTTCAAAATTTCATAATATAAAAATGAAATAAAATGTTTCTAGGTGTAAAGGTGTAAATTAACGCTTTATCTTGTTTAGAAAAGCAACTTCTATTGAAATCGTGTGGTTTTGAGCGTTTTGAGTTATGTATTTTCGATGAAACTTATTTTATGCAGTCCTGATCCACCGCATAAAAAAAGTTTATTTTACAATTTGGACCGAACTAATCTTTTTGTAGCTATTTATGATATTTCTGAATATATATATATATATATATATATATATATATATATATATATATATATATATATATATATATATATATATATATTTGTGTGATTTTTTTTTATGCGGTCCCTGTCCACCGTATAAAAAAAGGTTCAGCTGTATTTCTTGCAACAATATGACGAAACATTATAAACTAAATACATATAAGAAATTTTAGTTTTAAAAGTTATGACATACATATTTGCATTATGTAGTTAAGATTAATTTATTAATCTATTCCTATATCACTAATTAAAACTATTTGTTTTTCAATTCAAATACCTACTTACCTTTCTAAACATAATTTTGTACTAAGAAATCCCCGATATCCCGTGCGAATATACGGGTTATGTTGTAAATACGATGGTGCATCTTCAAAGTTTAATAATTTTTTATAGGATTTTTCATTTTCCGTAGTACTACTATCTGATTGGATACATTTGGTTAGGCGATTTACAAATGGTTCTGTTGTCGGATATAAATTACCCTGAAACAAGAAACAAAAAAATATAAATAATTATTGCCACGTGCGAAATACGTGCATTTTCGAATAATTTCGAATTAAAACATAAAAAAAATATATTAAATAAATTATTGTCATTGCCGTCATTGGAGTTTATTATTTTAAATATTTATTATAAATAAAAATAATTTAAATAATGACATGAAGTTTAACTATTTACATTTAAGGTCAACTATATAAAAAAATGTTTTGTAAAAAATTATAATAATTTGATAATAGTAGGTAGAGAAACAAAAGGTAGAAATATACAAAAAATTCACTGAATTTGATGAACAGAATGTTGCGGGAAAAGTTTAAAAAAAATACCACTAATTTTACCTATTAAGGGGAAATTCGACAAAAAAAAAACATCAAAAATCGACCATTTTTCTTAATTATTATTTTTTTTTTTTATACAAACAAATATTTTATTAAAAAACTAAATATAGGTTCAACATTGTTTCTACACGTCTTGATTTTCCACCTTGATGGCAGAGTTGTGCCATGTGATGTAAAAAACCAGTTTTTTACATTTTTATGTAAAAAATTGTAAAATACGTAAAAAACTGTAAAAAACCGTAAAAAATTGTAAAAAATGTAAAATACTAAAATCACTTGTCATTTCACTGACAATTTATTTTGACGGTTATTACTTGTTTATAAGTTCACATGAAAAAACGTGTAAACAAAATGTCGACACAAAAATGATTTTCTGCTGGTGGAAGGCCAACTACAAAGCTTAAATTTCCAAATTAACAAACTCAGTTGACAGATCAAAAAAACTACTACATATTTATCTCTCTTTAAATTATAATAACAATAAAATCACTGATGATAATGATGATTGATACCTTTAATAAAATTTAACTGAATAAATAAAAATCATTTTTATATTGAATTCTTAAATAAACTATTCTATCAAAACTAACCTTTCTTTTTCCTGTTTGTCCCCATTTATATTTTTAATTTTCAAATTAATTAATTATTAAGTTTTACTTTGCAAATACAGCAAATACCTCAATAATAAATATGGAATACCATCAGTAACGCTTACATATCTATTAAATTTAAAAAATTTAGTTTTTTACATTTTTTAGTTTTGTTTTATCAAAATAAGTATGTGTAAATTACAAAGTTTTTTACATGTAAAAAACTGTGTAATTTACCCGAAGTAAGTTACACGCACAACTCTGCTTGATGGTTCCTCGCGTTCTGAAATCCCAAGTGAACCAAAATCAACAAATCAAGAATTTTCTGAAAATATACATATACAGTTACTAGTTACACTAACTAGGATCTAAGAAAAAAAAAATAAAAAACCAGAGAGAACATTTTGAAAATAAATTTTCAAAAATCACCGCTTTTTCTCGACTATAAACAGCCGCCATTTTGAAAATATATTACGAAACCAAAAGATCCTAGTTCCTGCCAAAATGACAGTATCGAGGGATAATATGCACTTCCATTTATGTCGATATCTCAAATACTTTTTGAGATACACGAGGAACCATAGAGATACACGAGGAAGAAAAAAAAATCGATTTTTTTCTTTTTAGGGAATCTCCCCTTAAACATAACCCATGCTTCATTTTGTGTTAAAAAAAAAGTAACAATTTCATGGCTTATAGTCTCTGTAGCATGTTTTTTTTATCGACACAGCTATTTCTAATAAACTACTAGTGTTCTATAAGTTTTTCTAATGAGGTATAGACTGAGCCAAAATTGTCAGAATGTAAAAATTCTAGCACGATCAATTGTTATAGACAATTTAATTGTTTATTTCCTTATAACTGCTGCTCAACCATCAGTTTTAGAGAAAAAATTTTTCACAAAAAAATATTTCTTACGATTTACGAAACAACCTCTGTCTTTATTATACATTTACGTTTAAAAACAATTTACTGTACGTAACACTATTTACGCAATTACGATTTGCACTTGACCGATTTTTTATAACTAATATTTCAAAATTGATAAGTGAAATATGTGTATATGTTCAAAAACGTGTTTATGAATTAATTTTTTTAATTAGATTGCTAAAAAATAGCAAAAAGTGCGTGGTATTACATAATCTTTATGAGTATGCACGCAATTTTTACGGCCGGAAAAATATAAATCGCTCCTTCAGTTTCGCTTAGATTTAGAAACACTTTCAAGAACATTTTTCAACAATTAGCACAACAATTCACACTAGTTTGCGAAATTTTAACAATTTAGCTTATTTGTATCTATAGGTACATACCACATTAATAGTAAACATTACTGAATACTCCACAATTTCGCAACTAACAGACTTCGAAAATAACGGACTATAAATTATGAATTATTGAAGTAAAGTGACTTAATTTACGATAGAATTTCCCCTATTAAATGTATAATTATAACTAAGGTGTCACAGTAAGCCTTGAGTAAAATAAACAAAATTTGCATTTGACCAATAATAGTTTATTTACTAGTAGCAATGTCAAAAACGTTGAATATCTAATTAGAGTTATTAAATTAATTTTTATCAATTTTAATTAGTAACTAGATACAATTTATATTGTAAATGATCCATTTTTATAGAACTGAAGGCAAAGAAGTAATTTAATTCACTTATTACTTATTACTACGTCATGAGAAGCTTGTATTTTGTCGAATAAAATTTCATTTATATATAACGAAAATTTATTGCCTAGCAATTTAACGAGAGAAGTTTCAGTTCTTCGTGTTTAGTTGCTCTTGAGTTGTAAAAAACACAAATTTATTCAGAAAAAATAAATAAAGTAAAAAAATGTTTTTAAAGAAAAGCTTTTATTTAAAAATGGGCTAAAAAAATAAAATAGTTTTTGAGTGAAGTTTGAAGCAATATGCAACATAATTTCTAAAAGCTTGAGGCGTTATCATTATTTCTGTTTTGGATATAAGTGTAGCTATTTTACTTTTCAGTAGTTATCAAAATTAATTAAACGCCTCAAACTTTTATAAATTATGTTGCATATTGTTTCAAACTTCACTCAAAAGTTATTTTATTTTTTAGCCCATTTTTAAATAAAAGCTTTTCTTTAAAAAACATTTTTTTACTTTAATTTATTTTCTACTGTTTAGTCTGATTACAATTAATTTAAAAAAAATTAAAGAAGTAATTTTTTTACCTGGATATTTTAATTGGTTAATTTACCCTAATCAAACATAACTATGGAAACAAAAAATTGCAATGTAAAATCAATGGATAATATTTGACAATTCGAAATGTCAAAAAGTTGCACAGGACTAAAAATCAATAATTTTGGTTTGGGGCGATTTAGGACAAAACTAATTATACAATATTGCATTGTCATCAAGGTTATACACGTATGCAAAATTTGAAACCTCTAGTTCAATTAGAACCTGTCTAAATTTTGATTCCAAGATTTGATCTAAACCAACATACTAACATAGCAAGTTAAATAAAAGCTTTTAAAAAATTCGAGTGTAATACGATAGTACAATTTAATTTAAAAACTAAGTTGGTATAATTAATATTACAATTCAATATTTCGTTACTATGGTTTGGAAATCAGTTAAATTTACCAATAAAAACTTTTGTTTCATTTTTATCGTGTTTACCTACAACGAAATGGCCAATGAAAATTTTCCTATCTTCTTTTTTTTTCACTGTAAAAATTTGCCCTAACTTCTTTTTTACGACAAAAAATGAATTAAATTGTCAATTTTAGGGCCTCGGTGAGTAAAATTATCATAATTTAAGACAAGAAAATACGCATTCAAGATTTTTTTTATAGGATTCATTACAATGGCTATAATAAATGTATTTGAGTAAATTATAAAGCAGTATAGAGATTGTATAATAGTTGAAATCCTGCCAAATATTCCGACAATTTTATGAGTACTTGAAAAATTTGGCCAAAGAGTTTGACATTGTAAAATTTTATACTCGATAATGAAACGCGTATTGCCAACTTGATTATTTGGATATGTTTACGTAAAAAAAATTTGTCGAAACTTCCTCTTGAAATATAAAATACCTATTCCTATTCTAATATCCTGCATAACCTAGCAAATTTCTCAGAACTTTCTTTTAGGACAGTCAGAGAAAACCAGTCTTCGTTTCAGATAATTCAAAAACATACGACTCGTATAAATTTTCGAGAATGTTATTTTCGGCTTCTAAGATCTCAAGATTAAGTAAGTTTTCCCAGACCACCCGCTGTAACTATAGAATTTCCCTTAAGGAAATTTAGTAAAGAAAGATTTTGATCAATTTTTACACTTGAAATTCAAATGAAAAAAAAAATTTATTCATTAAATGTGATAATTTAACAACAATAAAAATTTTCTAGAAAATAAAATCATGAATTTAAATGATTTCCTTATTTAAAAAATTTCTTTGTTTGTATTTTAAATGAATGATTATTTGCTGATTTTATCGTGTGATAAATTTTATCAAAGATTTTTCATCAGAAATATCCCGTGTTATTCCATAAAAGGAGAACGTACTCAAGAACGGATATAGCAGGGTGGTCATAGGGGCCCATGACCTCCTGAACAAAAATTTTCAATGATTTAAAAACCGTAAATGAAATAACAAAACAAAGAAACTAGAAACGAACTATAGGTTTTCGAAATCGTTCTTTTTATTTTCACCAAAATTAAGCACGTAGGGCCACTAGAACTTCTGTTGAATTAGTTACATTTATCAAAGGAATTGGGTCATTTTGATAGCAAAAGTCAAAAGTCCACGCCCAAATTACCCTAATTGAATCAATACCCCTAAATCAAATCCCTTCAATAGCGCTTGCCAGTGATGAGCAAATGCAAGACCAAGACCAAGACTTGGCAGTCTTGGTCTTGGTCTTGTTCTTGCATTAAGAATCTTGGTCTTGATCTTGCTGGAGCAGTTTGAGTCTTGGTCTTGCAAAATGCAGTCTTGGTCTTGGTATTGCTAAAAAATCTTGCACTTTCTTGCATTTTTTTATTACCGAATTTTTTCCTTCTAAAATCAGAATTTTATCTCTTTACGGTATTAATTATACCTTCAAACTATTTAAATAGTTTAGCAAGAGTCTTGCTTTTTTCTTGCTTTTGTCTTTGTCTTGCTCACTTGAGTCTTGGTATTGGTCTTGTTCTTGGTATACATAGTCTTGGTCTTAGTCTTGCAAAAAATGCAAGACCAAGACAAGACTGCAAGACCAAGAATAATTTTGCTCATCACTGCCGCTTGCTTTGAGAAAAAGGGAATTTTTTAATTTAGTGACGTCATTAAGTTTACTAAAATTTTTCAGTGTCCTAGAAACTGTTAATAAAATGACCGAATGATGGTTTTCGAAATCGTTCCTTAATGCTTCAAAAAGTATTATGGAACTTTAAAAAAATTTGACCCCCTGCTAATTTGAGAGCTGAATCCGCGCCTGAACTTACTCGTTGAATCGAGTGACCTTTATATAGAAATTATACGCACATTACTACAATAAACAATTTATTATAATAATCTCATTGGTTTTTTTTTCTGGTTGATATGTGATTAATCGCAATTGATAATGAAACTTAATCAGCTGAAAGTAATTTAAATAGGTAGCTAATGATATCGGTTGTGCAAGAAAAACGTGGCCAAATAAACTATTTCGCTGGTACCAAAATTTTTTTTAAGTTAAAAGAACAATATGAAATAATATTTTTTGTAAAACACGGAAATAAATGTAGCAAAATTTATGTAAATTAAAAGAAAAAATATAAAATTTTCCATTAAACTGAAATGTAAATTTCCATTATTTTTTAAATTTTTTTGCTTTTTAATTCACAGACTTTTGATTTCGCCTAAAATTTTATTAACTAAAAATCTAACAGTAGGAATGAAAACGGTTCTGCAAAACAAGTGTTTTTCTTAAAAGCATAATATGTGACCTCGACAGATTATATTTATACATGCAAATATTAATTATTAATTACCAACTGTAAACAAAACTTGTTTACCTGGTGCGCATTTAAGTTTACACCGTGTTTGTCACACATAGATCAAAATAAACAATAGCAAAATATTTTCAATCTTTCAGAAATCAGTATTACGGGAATATTTGACATGAGTGGATGAAGGTGTAATGTAGCATTTTTTCAAAAATTCATTTATAACCAAATTTTGTGCTGAAGTATCATATATTCAAATTTGGTTTCATTAGGTCCAGTAGTTTTGTAGAAATTCAACAATAAACATGTGCTACTACATGGGAAGTAGGGTAGCTTAGCTAGTTACCCGTCCAGAGCCAGTTTTCGACCATTTTACTATACAATAGCATTATATAAAAAACAGATAACCGAGCAAGTTTGATTTTGTTACATTCCTGACTCATAAACAGTGCCAACACAGATAAAAAATATTTACTTGATAGAGTTGCGTATTTAAAAAAAATTATTAATTAGCCAGTTGTTTTCATGTTGGACACACAGTGTGTAAATTAACAAAAAAACTAGTGACATGATGACATTTTACGGTTAGTTTTAATACTGTTATGGCGTGATTAAGTTTTTAATTTTTTGTTTTTATACTAATATTTAAGAGACATTGACCGTAATTAGAAGTGAAAATTTTTTAAAACTTTAAATTGAGTTGTAAAAATTTGATGGACGGATATTAAGTAATCAATTCCTTAAAAACTTCAGTTTTCGTCCACTTGGACGAAAACTGAAACAATCAAATGAAATTTATTTTATTTCTCAATCTAGCTAAATATTGTGAAATAGTAAAAAGCTTTATTTTGGACAATTATCATTGGCTGCTTGATTAGAGATTTAATTTTCGTCCACTCAATTATTTGCGTAGAATTAATTACAAAAGTTTAAATTACATGGACGAAAACTGAAAACTGCATTAAATTGTGCTTTTCAGTTTTCGTCCATATATTTTTCTGTATGTGAATTATATTTTCAAACTTTTAGATAACCTCCTTAGAATCAAAAAAGTTATAAAATAAAATAAAATAAAAAGGTTTAAGAAGGAAGATAAAAGGTTCTGAATACATATAAGCATTTGCTTTTTTATTAAAATTAATTTTTTTAATACAATTTTTAACCTAAATGGTGGTCGAAAACTAGCTTACATGTGGACGAAAACTAACTTTTTTGGACGAAAACTAGCGAAATCTGTACATTTATCATTATTATTTTTTTATAAAAAAAAAAAAAATCAGAACGTAATTAATTATCATTTTATGTCAACTTAAAATAGACTATGTAAGCAATAAATAGCAATAGAATTCATTAGCATTAGATCAGTTGAACATATTCTTTTTATGTCGCAAAGCTATCAACTCCACTAATTGGACGAAAGCTAGCGAACCTACCCTATATGTAAATAAAAACTTTCAAACGCTTCTACTGTAAAATTATAAAAAAATGTTACATAACATCTTCATCCACTCATGTCTTCATTTATAGAGAAACTGTTATTATTACTTATTAAAAAATCAAAATAAGAATAAGCACTCGCCTGATAAAATTATACCTTTGATAAATAATACGTTTTTACAGCATTACCATTTACGTAAAAACTGAGTTTATTTATAGCTAAAAGGTATCAAAATGCGAAATTTTTTAATTCATTCAATTTTCATTATCATTAGGTTATCACAACTAGTAATTTATTCAATTATTTATGCTAAATAAACACAATAATTAAATATATTTTGCAAAAATGTAAATTTTGACATGAAAAAATATAAATCTTAACACATATTATGTACATTTTTTTCTGGAAATTTTAAGTTACCGGATCTTATAGTTGACAAAAAGACGCAATTATAGATATTGCGTCAATGTCTTATTTCAAAAAAAGTAGTTATGTATCAGTTAATAAAATATCTTCCAAAAATTTTAGTAGATTTATTTAAAAAAAAAAATCGAAAAACTTGTTTTTCTAAACCTGTGTTACTTAAACTTTTTTTAAGTGAAAGATGCTATAGCGAGGGTAATTCTGTGTGAGAGTGTAATGAAATCTGTAAGGGTGGAGAGTGTTATCAAAATAGTAATGCTTTGGCTATAAAGAAATTCGTAATGGTTTTTAAGGTGAAACAAACGCTAGTGATTATTGATTATTGATAAGTGATTAATATTTTTTTTTATATTGTCCAAATTATTTAATTCGTCCGCAAAATTCTTGATCGTCCCATGGAAGCTTCTTTTTTGTTGTGAAATATATTTGAATTTAATTTTAGAACCCATAGTTTGAGAAGCGCTGTTATAAACATTCACGTGGTCTGACAAGAATTCACGTTTAGTCTCCAGTTTAATATTCATTTTATAAAATATTGATCTGAAGACCTTCAATCGGAGGATACATTTTTTTGTTCAATTTTTTATCAGATGGCGACACAAAACATTTATTAAAACAATTATGTGACAAGGTAACCTAGCAGAAAGAATATAGGTATCTTTTTTGAAATGTTGAGTTAAAAATTTAACTTTATAGTTAAATTAATTTTAACAAGACAAACTATATTTAGCCATGAATTTATTCATTTTAATTCTGAATTGCAAAAAATATTGTATGCAACACGTGTAAAGTTTGCAAAATGTGGCTTGCAGAGTTGGAAAATTTTTTTACGACTTTTTACTATTTCTTGCATAAATAACTATTGATATAAAAACAGTGAATTCTATATGTTTTTATTTCAAAAAAGTCTCAGACTTAATGGATAAAAAAAGAACATTAATTCTGGGAAAATCTTATAATTAAATTTCAATAAAGAAAAATATTAATATCATAAATATTCATTTTGATTGGATTAGAAATCATTACAAAAGTTAATTAAAACGATAAATAAATAATAAATGGGAAATTACAAAAGAAAATAATTATTTCAAAAACAGACATAAATTTTATCTGTAACCATGACAATAAAAAAGTAAATAAAACTGAAAATTACTACTATTGTTTCAGTCGTTTCGATTACTTTCAGCAGAGATATTTAATTTACTTTCCAATAAAAATTTAATTTATTGTATCTGCTCAATAGCTGGCTCATAATTTAATAGCTAAAATCATATTTTATTGATTTCCAAAGTCGTATCAGGAAATTAATGAAAGAATTGTAACTTTTCACGTGTAACCCTATCAAAAATGGTTCATATTTTTACGATTGTTAAACGTTTTGTTCGAATATTTAATTTAAAAATTTGAAAAATACTTAAATACGAACAATAAATTAAACAACACAATCATTTCAAAAGTATAATTTAATTCTTGATTCTGAATAATTTAATTGTTATGAATAAGTATAAATTTTTTACGCTTCGTTCGCAATGTTACGCTTCTAAAGTGTAACATATGCTCTAGAATCAGATTTATTATTTGTGCAAATTAATTTAAATAAAACTATACAATCATATTATTCAATGACCTAAAATTCATATTCAGAACTATTGTCGTCAATAAACGTAAATACTAAACAATAAGAATGGTGAAAAATAACAGATGAAGAAAGTTTAAACAATAAATTTTGAAATTTGTGACATCAATTCAAAAAAATATTTGAAAAAACGAATACCGTAAGCTGGAATAAATTGACGCCAGTTCACACTTCACATCGTATTTCTAGTATTACTTTTAGACTTTTACGGGTATCTATTATTTAATATATATTATGAAAAATTTGATTAAATTGAAATAAATTCAATACTGTTCATCTAACTTCAAGTTTAGTCACCGTTGTGACCCAAAATACTGATTATTCGACTAGAATCATCCTGATTTACGGTAATTTGAATTGTTAAAAGCTGACTTCGATTTTTGACGTTGCTTCCATATTTTATTAATGATTTGTAATTTAAATACAATTGTCTGTTGACGTCACGAAATACCAAATTAAAATGCAATAAATTTGAAATTTATATAACAATTGTACGTATGAATTTTCCAAAATTTCATTTGACCTTCCAAAGATCAGTGTCCCATATTGAAAAGTCGTAATATTTTGGATATTTTAGACGTTTTATTTGACCTTCAAAAAGTCAATGTATCTTATATGTAAAATATGGGGAATCATTTTACTGAAAGCCAAACCGAGAAAAATTTTCCTGTGGCTACATGATATAATAGTTTTTTTTTAATAGTAATTAATATCTATAATATTATATAACTTTCTGTAATTAGTATCCATGTCAAGATATCAGTATATAACCACAGTCCAAGATATTGCGTGATTATAAGAGGTTTAAGTGGTCATATCCGACATAAAAACTAAAATAAAAATTATGGCATATAACCGTTATTTCAAAAATTATCGAATATAAAAAGGAGACTGTCCCTCACTATAGTCAGTTATTACTGCATAAATACTATTGATTATTGAAAATACCGCATTAGCAAATAGTTTTTGTTGAAAGCTGGTAAAACTGTACCGTCAGACTATATCTAACTTTACCTATTGACGGTAACTACCAAGCCACATTTTTATGTCAAATTAAAATTGCATGGCTCATGATGTCTATAGCATTATATAAATTTTTCTGGCAATGATAGCCGCGATTTTTTCCATGTAATGTACCATATGAACTAAAAAAATACAAATAATTAAAAAAAAAACTGAAAAAATTAATTTTATATAATACCACTGATTTGTTAAAAATGCGCCTGATACAAAAAAAATGGTGCCACAGGCATTATAAGGGATGAAATTTTGATTTGCTTAACACTTTCATTGCCAAGCTAAAAATATAGAGTTTGTGAGATGGCCAAATATTTTATGTTAAATAAGTAATTTCTTACATTTGTCACGCGATATCGCGTGATTGGCCATAAAGTAGCCGTACAGTAAAGTGTTAATAAAATTACCGCGGCTATAGGTAAAGCTAGGTAGTTTAATGGTATTGTTTAAGACAGCGTTTCACAAACCGAGGATCGCGAAAATGGTTCGAAAATAGGGATGATCGATATTCATCGATGTTAGAAAAACATCGATTTTTAGGGGGAAAACATCGATGTAAAAACATCGATGTTATGTCCTCGATAACATCGACACATCGATGTTATGAGAATAACATCGAAACATCGATATTACTCTAACCTACCCAGTATTTACATCGATGTAAAAACATCGATGTTATGTCCTCGATAACATCGACACATCGATGTTATGAGAATAACATCGAAACATCGATATTACTCTAACCTACCCAGTATTTATAAAGTCCTGTGGCTGATTTAAAACAAGATCCATTACTTTTATGGCAAGTTCTAGGATCCACTTATTCAAACTTGAAAAAAATTGCCATTAAATATTTGTATTTCACAGTAACTTCAACAGCTTCAGAGAGACTTTTTTCAAAAGCTGGGCAGCATTTGTGTCAACAAAGGAACATATTAAAAGGGAAACTTCTAACAAAGTGACTTTTTTACAAAGTGTGCCAAATAAATACTGGCAATGTTAATTTTTAATAAATAAAATAATAGATTATAATGGTTGTTTATTTTGCTACAGAAACATCGATGTTTTCGAACATCGATGTCTTTCTTTCGATATATATCGTATATCGATACTCTTGAATCGATGTTAACATCAATGTCAACATCGATGTTTTTCTAATATCGATCATCCCTATTCGAAAATTATGTAAGCAGTAACCATGATATTATGTTATTGACAGTATGATGATATGGTAATCATATGACCAAGGTGATCCAAGTACTTAAAATTTGTTTAATCAAAATAGGCTGGAGTTACACTTTTCTATAATCACCCAAAATTTTGCTAAATTGGGTTATTCAACAATTTATAATAGTTAGATTTCAGTATTGAAACGTTTGAGGAACACTGGTTTAATACATGAACTACGTATAGAGTAATTTTGGAAAAAACCCAACCTTGACTGTAAACAACAACAAATAAACATCAGATAGTGTTGTTTCGGTTGAAAAACCAAACAATAAACAAAATTTTTATTTTGTTTACTGGAAAATTTATTTTATTTCTGCAATCTTTTGAGAGCACAATAAAAAATACTTAAAGTTTATTAACTCATACGATCCTATATACGTAATTAACTCACTTAATCCTTAAAAAACAATTCATGGCAATTAAATCAAGAACCACTTTTTATCCCCGAAATGTAAAATGAAATTATTTCACTCTAATGGTTTTTCTCGTGTCAAGCCGTAAAAATCCGGGTCAAATAAATTATAATTTGTTAAAATTACAAATTCATTAATATAGTAATTTTTAAATTGAAACCAATTTGATACCATTAACAAGAAATATTTTAATATTAGTCAGTTATTAATTTTTCTTAATTAGTAGTCATTATTGTCCTTAATTGAGTCGATGAGATTCAAAACCATCTTATTAACACAACTAAAAATGTTCAGGAAACACAAAAAACTGTTTTCTCACTTATAATAATGATTTTGATGTGGTTTTTACCATTAAATTTTTAGGAAAAATCATACAGTTCTTATAAAGAAATAATAACAACGATACCACTCTTCAATAATTAGTAAATAAAGATAAAAAATTATAATTAACTACTTTTGCAGCAGTTTGCTTTAATTAGATGGTTTTGAAACGGTTGATTTTGTAATTAGCTACTTTTGCAGCAGTAACATCAACAATTAGACACTTTTGCCGCAGTAACGCTAACAATTAGATACTTTTGCAACAGTTTATTATTCTTTCAATAGGTTTTAAATAAAACAACATTCGTATAAATCTATCTATTTACATCGTAGAACGTCGTTTATATTATAACTTATGAAAACTAAGATATTTTATTATAATTTAGTAGAATATTTTCCCATAAAACAAATCTCTTTACTGTAATTTAACAGTAAAACTCAAATCAGAACCACGATGTTTCACACAATTTTATTCTGCATACATTCGCAGCCTGTTATATTTGACAATTTCACAAGTTTTTTTGTATTTTTTTCTAGTTATTTCAATAGTAAATACTTTCTTAGAGAGAGTAATAAAATTATCACATACAATTATTTGATCCTCTGCAGGCTCTGCAGTGCCACATATTGACCACCTAACTAGCTACTTTTGTTCCAGGTTTTTCAAATGACGCCATTTTTATATAAGTAATTAGATAGTTTTGCAACTGGTTTGTGTTGCTTGCAACTCCATGTTTTTTCATTTGGAAAATATTGCAATTAGCTACTTTTGAAACAATTTCGTATTTTTGTCATTAAAATTAAAGGGGGAAAAGCTGACTTTGCACCGTTTAGTTGGTATTTTTTGGTGCAGTTTATCCTCTTGAATAATAAAACGTATCTAACTCAATTTTTAAAAAATCGTCAATTAGATGGTTTTGAAATTCAGCGACTCAATTACACGTATATTATTTACGCTCTTGAAATTACCACAAAAGATATAATATGTAGAAGTATTCTTACCAAAACATTAATTCATTTTTTTTTTTAAATTTCTTGCAAAAGTTTATTAACCTCAAATGGTTGGTTGACTGATTCACAATTTTGCAAGAGGTCCACTCATCATAACAAAAAAAAAAAAAAATTGTTAATTAAATAGAAATTTGACGTCGTTAAGATGATTAGCACAAAATATCAAAATTTGAATCAATTCTGGAGTCTAGTTTGTGAGCTATCATTATTTTTTTATCTACGACTACTATGAAATTGCTTATTTTCTGTACAAAATACTATCTAGGTAAGCTATGTTTTCGTACAGCTGTGCGACATTTTGTACTTTACGCATGACTGTGTGTAAAAACTACAGCTTTTATTTACGACAATTTATTTTATTAAAATTTCTTACCTAACATGGTAAGGCTCTTAGGTTGGTATTTGTTTTTAATACATTTTAAGCTCGACATAATTTTAATGTATTGTATTTGTAACAAATTATTTTTTAAAAAACCAAATTTAATAATTTAAGGTCCATTTATTATTTTAAATTTAAAAAAAAATGAATAATATAAAGAAATGAAAAAAATGTCACAATTAACTAATCTTAATTTCCAACAACAATTGTTAGATTTACCAAATCTTACTTTAATTTAGATTTACTAAATGAAAGAATAATTCAAGTCAATCAAAAAAAACCTGGGAGATTTTTGAGTGAACTGAATACTTCGCAATTTATATAATTACATAACCCGCGAAATACTCTCTGTACCTCACGTTAATCATAGTTGCTGGACCCGCTAGACTCGCTAGACAAGATTTAATTAATAAGCGATTATTCACCTTTCAAGTAACTAGATTTTTTTTTAATGGTTCAATGTCAATCACGGGAGTTGTAAGCATTATAGTATTATAATAATTTTTATTTTGTTATTACAAGATGCAGGAAACAAATATTTTTTTAAACCAGAATAGTCAATCTAAATTCATTAAAATGTTAATTATTTCATAATATGTAAGTTCTACGAGTCCATTAATCATATTATAGATCGAGAGCCACGTGCAATTTTTTAAAAGAGTTTTCTACTGATTGAAATTTTTTATAAAGACATTTTTAAATGCCTGCAACATATGTCGACAAAAGGGATGAAAAACCTCGGTGCCACAAGGATTTTCCAAAAATGATTTTTGTAGATTTTTTACAAATATCTCGGAAAATATCGACTTGTCAATCAAAAAAGATCAATTTTACTACTTTTCCTCGTAAAACGAATGATGTTTTTACCAATACCAAGGTACTTAAGGACTAAGGTAGTTGTTCCGAAAAACTATTTTTCAAAGGATTTTAACGAAACTTCTCTAGACATTTGTTTAATTTAATACCAATAATACGAGCCTATATAAAAAAAAAAAAAACTGACTGTCCTAATTTTGAGAAAAACGGTTTCAAAGTGTTGTAATTTTAACACGGACTCTTATGGGAAGTTGACATATTCACACGATTTTTTTGAATAAAACGAAAACGTGTCAAAGGAATTTGATAAAAATTTAATATGTTATAAAATACAAAGTTACAAACCATATTTAATAACAAATAAAAATTATTGACCGCGCCGTTTTTGAAATATAATTTATAAACATCATTTTACAATATTTTTACGTTTTTTCAATAATGCTTTTATCGTGCTACAACATAAGCGCGTGGAAATTCAAAAAAACAAGTGGTATACAAATACATTATTTAATTTTTGATACAAGAAAATTTTTTCGCTGAGTTATACTTTTGTACCTGACTATCTCGCACCAAATACCTTATGCATTATTATTTAAGACCCAATTCATTATACAAATTTTATGTCCTATTTTAGCAGGGCATAAACTGTGGTCTGTGCTGCTTAAAATCCCTAAATCTTGGAATTTTAAAAAGTGTCTTTATATGTCTTTATAAAATTTCAACCGGTAAAAAACTATTTGACTGAAATAGACGTTAGCTCTTGGTCTAATAAACGCAAGAAAGATTGAGATTAGTATGTTCTCTGAATGTATTACAACATAGAGTAAGTATCTTACTTGACTAGATTTGAATTATTACTTGGAATAGTGAAATACCAGTTTTTTTATTGCAAAATTACCAACTCATTTCTTTCATGTAATTTTTTTTTAATTGGAATTTATTATCTACAGGGCAAAAATTTCAAATTAGTATATTATTAAAGTTGTGTTCTCTCCAGCAATTTGCAATTAAATTCGCAAAATATGTGTGTCATATAAGAACACACCGCGCTTCCACCATGATATTTTCAATTGCTATATTGCTCAATGATATTTAGTGAAGCAATACGGCAATTAATTCGAATATTTCGGCGCTACCACCATAGTACTATAAAAATTTAAAAAAAAAAAAACACGAATTGTTTTGTTTTGTATTAAGGAATTATTTAGGAATCACAGTTTCAACGAATTAGAAAATCAAACGGGGTTTTAAAGAAAACAAATTTTCTGGTGTTTCTAGTAAAAGGGGGTTAAAATTTAAAATGAGTAAATATTTTTCAGGTTTAGTGGCCCTAAAAGCTACGGGTTACAATCTATACACCAATTTTGAAAACGTAGTTTTGAGTAAAATATGTATGGAATTTTGTATCTCATATATCTATTAATGAATTAGTATATTGTGCATAATAAGTACGGGAAATTGTCGATTGGCCATGAAAGCGAAGTTGAACGCACGAACGTAGCGAGTGCGCTCATTCGCTTGAGTGGGCAATCGACAATCCCGCACGAGTTGCACATACTTTTTTTTATTACGAATTTCACATAGTTCATTCTACTACTATTACTATTTTTAACATTTTTATTACTATTTAAAATAATATTTTTGAGTGTTCGTCTTTTTTTCTGAATTACTTAAATATTGTTTAGATTACTTTGTTGGTGGATTCTATAGGAATAGTTATGAAATATTTATTAAATGGAAAATCAAGGGGTGGCTTTACGTGTTTTTATTAAATTTTGCGTGTTTTATTGCCAATTTGTGGGTAGAAAGTTTACTTTCCGCATGCAAAAAAGTATGTGGGAAGAGTACAGTGGGCAAACAGCTATTTTGCGTACAGAAATGTGTGCGCCAAGTTAGTACTTCTCCCGCATGAGTAATAAAAAATATTTTATATACGTATCTAGAACTCGACAATTGCTCAATATTTCGTTTCCAAATTTTAACTGATGGTACAAAGAACCAAAAATATTGAGGAAAAAACTTTTTTCTGCAACCCTGAATAACCCCTTAAAATTTTGTGTGCCACATTTGAAAAATTGGTTTTGGCCATTTATTACATATTTAATATGATTTTAAGTATTTAATCTCTGTACTCTAGTGATGGTGGTGGCGTCGGGAACACACTGTCTCAATCTTGACAAGGATTTCTGAACAATTTTCATTCGGCTCGCGAATACAGAGTTAAAATCTACTCTTTTCGTGTTAAATTTTTACTTATTGGAAAAACAATTCCAACATTGTTTCCCTTATATGATTTCCATTTGTATTTCTTATGTAATTTCAACATTTTCTAAACTATAATAGAATTGTTATTTGAAATCATGTCTTAACCATGTTAAAACGGTCTTAATGATCCAAACAAAAAAACTAATTAAATAAATAATTAGAAAGTTTATCCACAATAGAACCACAGAGAAAACCTAAAGTCACAAAAAAAATTGGATCATACCGTAACAAAACGTTGCCGTAGCGCTGAATCGATCAACGATTTCACTTTTGTCATATGTTCGACACTATCGCAACATTCGCCACTGGTGGCTGTTGTTGTGGTTGTGGTGGTTGAACCGCCAATTAATTCATCCATCATTCGTGTCTCTTTGGTTCGTATCAAAACAAAATCACACCAAAAACACCAAACAATAAATAAACAATTGAGTCAACTTGATGAAATCACATTCGAGAAAACAATCACGAAACGGTTTTCGGGTGTTTCAATTGTTGAGTAAAGACGTATTCTTGTAAGCGTTCACGCCAACAATATATACGTCTTAACGACAACACTTGCTGTATTGAACTGAAAATGGAAAGTTCAGCGCGTTGAGTCGCGGATTGTCAGCACACAATGAGCACAGCGATACAATGGCTATATAGCTACAACGGTAAGTAATACGTATAGTGCGCGAATCGCAATCAAATCTTTTGTACAGCTAGTCAACAAGTCCATCAAATAAGTATGGTATGATTGTAATTTATAATAATTTATGTGTATTCACATATGAACAATATATTAAATATGATCATAACTGACCTTCACTTAGGTGTGCGAGACCACAGACAGGTGAATTATTTTTGTTATTTTCCAAAAAAAAAAAAAATTGTGAAAAAGATACAATTGTTGTATAAAACCAGTAATAAAATTCAACAAAGTTCATTAAATGAGTGATATCTCCAAATTTTACCACAAATATTTTTTAAAAAGTATGAAAAATCACGTTTATTCTACAGAATTTTGTGAGAAACATGATTTAAAGATTTAAACCGGACTGCGCAAAAAACGAACTAAAACAATGGAAACAAGATGAAATAGAAAAAAAAAACGAACAAAAAAGTAAAGTAGTCGAAAAGAACAGAAGTTTTTGTTTAACTTATTGATACTCTTTTGTTTTCTATTTCATCTTGTTTCCATCGTTTTAGTTCACTATTTGTGCAGTCGAGTTTTTTGATTTCTTTTTTATTTAGGTCTTTTAATTATATAGAAAAACAACTTTCAGGTTGTGTAATTCTTAAATGGAGCTAATGGCTGTAAAATAGTCTAGGAAGACCTATTCAGTAGTGATGAGCAAAATTAGTCTTGGTCTTGCAGTCTTGTCTTAGTCTTGCATTTTTTGCAAGACCAAGACCAAGACCAAGACTATGTATATCAAGAGCAAGACCAAGACCAAGACTATAAGTATGGCTGCAAGACCAATACCAAGACTCAAGAGATCAAAACCAAGACAAAAGCAAGAAAAAAGCAAGACTCTTGCTAAACTATTTAAATAATTTGAAAGTATAATTAATACCGTAAAGAGAGAAAATTCTGATTTTAGAAGAAAAAAATTCGCTAATAAAAAAATGCAAGAAAGTGCAAGATTTTTAGCAATACCAAGACCAAGACTAAGACTGCAGTTTGCAAGACCAAGACCAAGACTCAAACTGCTCTAGCAAGACCAAGACCAAGATTCTTATTGCAAGAACAAGACCAAGATCAAGACTGTCAAGTCTTGGTCTTGGTCTTGCATTTGCTCATCACTACTATTCAATGATATGCCATTCAATATAGTACAAAATTTTCTTATCTCTGTAGCCATTTTGATTTTATAAAAACAAAACCTAGCTTATAACAGCTTTTGGGATGATTCGAAGATATAAAGCGTAACACTTTTTATACGGTTTTAACATGACGGACCAGATACAATCATTACTCCCGAAAAAAGTTCACTCCAAAACCCTAAATACTGCTTTCAAAAAATGTTAATTTGAAAAAAAATTGGTAAAAATTTATGAAAACATTGTTGTGGTATTGTCTTATAAAAATTCTTTATATATTTATTTTTACCTACTTTTTTTAATCAAAAAGGTCATCTGAATTTACTTATCCAAAAAGCAAATAGTTCATCTAGCAATTCAGTACGTTACTATTTACTATGCTAATTCGTATAAAAAAATAATTTTTTGGGACACAGAATTTCATTCAATGTTATTTCAGTTATTTGTAAAACATAAAAATAAAATTGCAATTCATCTTGTAAATTAGTTGTGGTCAATAAATCAAATTTTGAAAACAATTAAACCACTTTCACCAACATTACCAATCATGAACAGATCAATGCGTCCATTATACCCCAAAAAAGATACAATGTCTCTTACGCATTAAGATAGTAGTCTGGTAACTCGCTCTGTTTTTTATACTTATTTTTAGGGGCACTTTTTTATTTTATTTTATTTTATTTTTTTTTTTTTTGAGAAAGAACAAGTGAAAAGTTTTGAATTTTTAATACGTTTTTATTTACATCTTAAAGTACCAAAAAAAAATTTTTTTGAATAAATTAAATTTTGTTTTATTATTATTATTATTATCACTTGAAGTTGGCACCTCAAAAAAAAGCACCTGCATGGTCCGGGTGATTTTGACTCTTGCGGACATCTGAAATCAAAAATTCTTAATTAGTCTTAATCTATAGATATGTCATTCTGGTCGGAACTAGAATTATGAATTATGCGGACTTCGAAAAAAAATTTCAATTTCAATTTTTTTTTTCGAAGTCCGCCATTTTGTTATTTTTTGATAAAAGTTCATAATTCTAGTTCCGACCAGAATGACATATCTATAGATTAAGACTAATTAAGAATTTTTGATTTCAGATGTCCGCAAGAGTCAAAATCACCCGAACCATGCAGGTGCTTTTTTTTGAGGCGCCAACTTCAAGTGATAATAATAATAATAATAAAACAAAATTTAATTTATTCAAAAAAAAAAAAAAAATGCCCCTAAAAATAGGTATGAAAAACAGCGTGAGTTACCAGACTACTATATTAAAATACAAGTAAAAGAATCTTTAATATCCATAGAGAAAAAAAATTTAATTAAGGTAAAGAAATATTTTTTGGACACTAGTGAAAGAAACTATTTCTTCGTAGGGAAACTCTTTTTCTCAGTGTGGGTATTATAAAATTCTTTTACTAGTACTTTAAGGACATTTGGGGCACATGCCACGAGGCCCCCACACAAGAGGGACCTCAACAAAATCTTTCAAAATAGAATATAATATCAAAATAGAGGAATATAATAGAAAGAATAAGCGCTTTTGGAAAATTTCGGAAATTCGCCAGGGGGACTTCCATAAAAGTACTCAGGCGTCCTCGTATGTGAAGTACTCAGGGATCGCCGCATGAGAAATGTCTTAGAGCCTCGACACAGGTAAATCCAGCTCTGAAAATAGGTATTAATTTATGACGTATTCACATCAAAAAGTTGGGTCCCTTGAGCTCTCGCTTACCAGCGATTTTGCATTTTAAAAGAAAATTATTAAAATACATTTTTACACAATAAAATAATCAATAATTTATTGTTAACCCTTTATAAGCCCGAGAGAACCAAAAATCGTTTAAAAACGTAATATGCTTTTGTTCGGAAAATTATTGGAAAACATACGGAAAATGTGGTGGCAGTATAGGTGCCGTACCAGAGCAGACTTTTTCTTCCATTTCAGTAATACTGATACAAAATTTTTGGTGGTATTTATGGTATTTATTATGCCACTACCTTCTAAACTTCTAAAGGGTTAAAATGCGTTTGTTGAAGTTTAGTTATCAACTAACGTAATCGCTTATCAAAATATTAACAAAATTATTTTTTTACAAATAAACTGTAAAAAGTATTCAATTTATTTCAAAAATTTAATTTTTTGTATTTTTAGTTGATTTTATCGTATATGTATTATGATTGCATTACTTTACAACTTTATAAACGCTGATAGTCACACATTAAAATACACGAATGATGTAAGAACTGATAACATAATAATTTATTTAATTGAAATATATAATTTTTTTATTTTGGTATTAAAATAAAAATTTAATAACTTATTAATTTTATCAATTTAATGTGCTAAAAACAATGTTGAAAAGTCACGGTATTCGATCAAAAATCAATAAAATATATTTGGAAAACAATGAAAATAGTGAAAAATTTCATCAGCGCCTTTAGATTGTTAAAATTTGATATTGTGTTTATTATTTATTAAAAATATCAAGTTTCAATTTATAATATGTATAAATTTCTTATATAATTAGATTTTTATAAAATTTTATTGGTGATATTAAATTTTATAATAATTATTTTATAACTGTCTGATCATTTTATAATCATAAATACAAATGAAAAATTACACCACAAAACCGTCAAGTTTTAAAAAAAAAATTTTGGGGGACAGGTCTACCCACACTGTCAATCTCCCATTGGGTGTCCCTAAAGACTAGAGACTACTGTACATAAATAATTCTTTTTCCATTTCGGGCAACTTCTCCCCTGGGCCCCCGATAGAGGCTTTGCCCCTTGCACCATACCGAGGGGTTCGCCTTCTGTACCTAAGGGTGGGGGCTACACCCTTATCAAACAAATGATAACATCCTTTGGTCTCAAGATATGCGAGACAAAATATATTTCAAAAACAGTTTCTTATTTCGTTTTTTTTTTTTTTTTTAAATTTTATAATAATATACTGGCGTTTTTAACATCAAGGAAGGTTCTTAGGCCATTATATAATAATGTTATGGTAAAAAATCCATATAATCTATGTTATCTTAATAAAGTTAATTCCGTTTTTTTACCACAAAAAACAAACCGCTAATCCGAATTTGCTGAAAACTTTATTCGGTCTTCATTTTTTGATTACGCATCTAATGAAATTAGTCCGGAGTTGATATCATCATTTGTTCTCGAGATATGCGAGACGAAAAAAAATTCACGAACCAACGAACGAACGAACGAACGAACGCACGCACAGACATCACGCTAAAAACGATGGATTCGGATTCTAGTGACCTTGAAACGTGGAGATATGTCAAAATTAGCGATTCGTAAAATCGGACCCATTACAATAACTTCCTATGGGAAGTTAATAAGTATATTTTTAAAACTTAAATCCCACGTAGAACATTATTAACTGATGGATTTCCATTTTGAGAATCTAACAAAAAAAGAACCTTTAAAATTAAAAGTGAAATTTCGAATAACTGTCAATTTTTCTGTTTTGTCAAGTAGAAGAAAGCAAAAGAGAATGTGTAGTAGACGTAACCATTATAATAATTTAATATTTACCTAATAGAAAATTAAAATAATAATCTTGGTTGCACATATTGAGCCCTTTAGACATAATCACAATACAATGTAAGTAACATAAGTAACATAAAGTAGGTACTTACATATCAAATAAATCAGTGGCGTATGAAAAGATCAAAAATAAATAAAGCAAACTTCAAATTTAACCCTAGAACGACAAACCTACTTTTTCTATTGTTAAACTACAAACCGCGGTATATATTTACCGCACGGGATTTTTGGTCATAAAATCGTTCTGACAGCAGTAATTTCACTTATAAGTACATGAATTTTTTCGTTTTTTCATGCTGAAGAGAATGGTGAAGAGCAAATTCAATTTAATCAAAGTTTAGTCGGTGAAAAATCGATTTAAATATGTAGTTAAAAGTGTTCAAAAAACCGGTCAAACTGTCATTTAATAAACAAAAATTGATAACTATTTTTCTAATGAACCGATTTTCAAATTTGAGACGGGATTTTAAAGAGGACACAAAAGACTTCAAGAAAAAAATGACATCATGATGTTTTGCCAAAAAAGTCTATTTATTTGGCATTTTGAAAATTAAAAAAAATTGGGAATCTGATATGTGGAAAAATCAAATAATAAAAATGAATGAAATATTGGTTTTTGAAGAATATATTTCAGTTTCTGTCATGCAAAATGTAAAAAAAAAAAAGAGAATTCAACTTATTCAAAGGCGCTACAATCGCTGCAATATAGTATTCTATGATTCTCGCAGGTCGTCATCATCTGCCAAAAAAAACAACGCGTATCAATTTTTTTGCTATTCGCAGTGTATCCGTACTTAAAATATGCAAATCATCAACGAAAATTATATATATATATATATATATATATATATATATATATATATATATATATATATATATATATATATATATATATATATATATATATATATATATATAATATTTTATTACAAAATTAGGTTATTATAAGTGAATTAAAATTATTTTAGCAAGAAAAATAAAAATAGCTTACCTACACAAAACACTGACGCAAACTACAAACCGGGGTAGATATCAACCCCACACTAGCTTCACGTCTTCACTCCGTCACAGTAGACAAGAAACTGAAGGATTTCCCGATCTCACCCTACGGTTAGAACCTTGAACTAAATTATGGTATAGGTGTCCAGTCGATAATATCACTGACTAATTTAAAAAAGGTAGTTTAAAGTTTACCTGGGATAAATATCTACCCCGGTTTGTCGTCCTAGGATTAACTCTCGCCAGCACTACCACCATTCCTTCTTTTGCCAAGTATTTTTGAATGGAAAAAAATTCGACCAAACTTTTTTTCGTCATAAAGTTGTTAGTTTGAATATCGTTAATAAATTATGAAGTTTCCTCCCTCCAATGAGTACCGCCTATACCTCTTTAAGGAACGCGAAAGGGTGAAATATTACTTTCTGACCAATTCCTTGGTATTTTTGGACTGAAATTGTCTACAAAAAAGGTTTTCTACCAACTTCCGCCTCGTAGAGCTAAAATATTAAATAGCGCAAAATTGTAAGCTATCTATAAACTTTCATATTTCGCAAATTACAAATTTTGAGCTCGTTACATTGAACAAGAATTTGATATTCTTAGTATTTTCTGCCTGTTGTAGCAGCTTTTTTTTGAATTCGGAAATATACAATGTCGCTGGTTTAAACAGATATTTACGCGTGTTAAGTTCTGTTACACTAAAAAAGATACCGTATAGTTTGCCGAAACAACCGAGGATACAGACAAATTTATTTTAATATTTTTATTTGTATGTAAATATTGGAATGAACGTCACTGATTTCTGCGAGATAAACAAAAATTCATAAATAGGAGTTTTATAAATAAATAAACAAAACAAAATACAACAAAAATAACAATAAAAAAATGTAAATAGAAAGTAGAAAGCCTTTCATTACATTAATCATTTTATCTGGTGATTGACACTTATGAAAAGAATATGTATAACAGGTATCTAACTAACGACAATATTAAAAAAATATGAATAATAATTTTAATAAAAGCATAAGAACCTAAGAGGTAGACTGAAATGTATATACATACACAACACATAATAGGCTCTTAAACGTTATAAATTTTATAATGACTCCCCTACATTCTTGATCAAAATTCCTCGCCAAAGTACTCGTTGAAATTGGCCGAGGCACAAGTAGCGTAGTCGCGATCTGAACACATTTAAATGCATATAAATAGGCGAAGCAGGCCGAATAGTATAGTGAATCGTTTCGTACTCGGATTTCGGGCTCTTTGACTCGACACGGAGTGAAAGTTGACTGAGGCGACACGAGGAAACACAAAGTAAACTTCTACGCTCTTGTACTCGGTCAACTTCAGGCAACTTCGCAAGTGGTGTAGTGCATGCTTTAGAATTATCACCACTATTGATTCATAAACAATCGATCTTCGCATGCATTCGATGGTGAGGTGTAATTCTGCAAGATTTATTACATTCTAATTGCATTGTAATGACTGTGGTGGGATTCCCCTTCCATTTGCGAATAATTTTATAAAAGATAATTTACTGTTTAATAAAGTTCAAAGAGATGCAATCTCACTTTTCACACTTACGTGCAAATAGTGATTCTTTTCACTTATTCAATAAAATTAAGACGATTGGACAAACTAAAAATAAAATTTTGGTGGGAAGATTATATTTCTAGTTTAAATTTTTATATTCTTATCGCAAAATTCTATCGTTATAATTCTATCATCTAATTCATAGCATTCATTTCAATAATGATTAATTGGAAGAAAATAAAAATTAACCACTAGGACGTCATCAGATATATTAACTAACTCTTCGGCTGTGAAATTGCTAATTTATATCATAGAAACTTTATTTTTAGGTCAACTTATAGGATCTTGTGGTCGCTCTTTTCATTTTTGATAAAGTTACAGAATTTACCAAAAATCAAGTTCTCGTAGCTATGTCATACTTTTAAAACAAATTTCGATATTTAAATCGCAAATTAACAAAATTTGCTCCAAAATTATTAAAATTCCACCAATCGATCAATAAGAAAATATTCGAATACGATTAATTAAAGGAAAACAAAAATTTACCCCTATGACGTCATCAGGTTATTTAATGTCTTTCTGAGCTGAAAGTGTCGCAATTTAATAAGTAACAGAAACTTGATACTTAAATCTGCATAAAGATTATTATGGTCGTTCTTTTAATTTTTGTTAATATTAAATCCGTGCAGATCGAGGATTAACCAGAAATCAAATTTTAGAAAGTGATCTATATTTCTAAACTAAATTTTGACATTTTGAGTGCAAAAATAAAAACATTTCACCAAAATTACTAAAGTTCCACCGACAAATTCATGACAAATCTTCTCAATAACGATTTATTTGCAGGAAAACAAAAATTGACTCCTATGACATCATCAAAATTAATCCAATTGATTTTTGACTAAAAAAACTCATAAGCTAAATAAAAAACACTTGTTCGTTCGAATTCATTTATCGAATTTACATTTGCCGAAAACCGCATTCTACCGCGTAAATCATAAATGCCAATTCGTATCAGAGTAAGTGGAAGTGGCTTACGCTCAAGTATAAGAAATATGCGCTTGAAAACAAGCACATTTGGCTTGCTATTGATATGTAGTATATTCCTGTCTCACTTTTCAGTACATAGAACATGGAAAGTGAGACAGGAATATACATACATATCAATAGCAAGCCGCTTCCGCTTACGCCGATACGAATTGGCCCATATTTACGCTGAATTTCAACATTTTCATGGCGGAAATGGAAAAACACAATTTTATAAAATGTCACCAACAAATACGGCGGTATTAAAATAAAATATAAAAACAAGTTAATTTAGTTAATCTAACAAAGAAAATAACAAATTTTTTGTCATACCTAAACTAGGAAGGACCATAAATACCAACTCAAGGACTGTAACATTTTAAAAAATTGCTAATGCTCATTAAATATGCAAAAAATAATACACTTATGCGTAAACGTACATAAAAATGCATTTAGATACACACTTTATTGCCACATATGTACATACCTCCTCATTTGTCACCTTGATACTACTAGATGCTGGATGTAGGTCACGTAAATCGTTTATTGTACTAGTCAGATTTCGGTTGTCGTCAACCTTCATCGAAATAACACTTGATTCAGGAAGTGTATGGGACGCCATCAGGTGATACTCGCTTAAAAAAATTTGAAACAGAAACAAAACCATTAATGATATAAATTTTATAAACTCTTCGAGTATATTTTGGATTAAAATTGCCAATTTAAAATGCTTAACATCGAAAAAAAATATGTATTGTTTGTCGGATTTTACATATTTCGTTTTAAATGTAAAGTTTATTTAGAATTCTAGGCATTTGTAATATTTTACATTACATTACTTAATTAAATATGATTTGCATAATTCTTTTTGTTTGAATAAATAAGTGCAGGAATTGGTGCATTGTCTATTCAAAATTAAAATTGGGAAATATCAGTAGGTATTGTTCCGGTCAAATTAAAAGTGAAATTTGTTTAAATAGTAATTTATTTACAGTTTAAATAGGAAGGATAATATAAAATAGAACAAAGATATATAATATGTAGGTATACATATAATCTAACATTGTAGATGGATACTTTTATAAATAATAAACAAATACTTTACTTTGCAAAATACCACTTTTATTTTTGAAACTGTGACAATATTGTTTCGAACCGTTAGTTCATTTTCAAACAGAATGAACTAACGGTTCGAAACAATATTGTCATAGTTTCAAAAATAAAAGTGGTATTTTGCAAAGTAAAGTATTTGTTTATTATTTACAAATACAGTATAGCACCGATAATGGAAACATCAGTTTTGGAATTTTTTTGAGAGCATCATATTGGTCAGCATCACTTTTGGAAAATTGCATCAAAAATGTCAAGTACATAAAAATTAAATCCATGACGTATGATTTTATCATAGACCATGACGTATGATTTTATCAAAAGAAACAAATAAATATACCGCTAATAGTAGTGGCAAACAACAACAGACCTCAAAGCGTGGAAATATTGATTTTAATTATTGTACATAGAATGTTTATCTATATGTATTCTGTTCTGTGGCGGATATTTGTGAATTGCCCCTGGTCAAAAAGCATCACTTTTGTCAAGCACCACTTATGGAGACTACTTTTTCTTGACAAAACTGGTGCTCTACTGTATGGAATACCATAAAGTAACGCTCAAATCTACTAATAGATATTTTTATATTTCAAAAATGATGCCTCTGTCAAAATTGTGCTAAAACGCTGACTACCTAATTGTAAGTATTGCGATAAACATTTTCCCTTGTGAATAGGCGTATCGACAGGGGGATACAGTCGGAGCTGTAGCCCTGGGCCCTGAGTCCAAAAAGGAGGCTCGGAGTCATTAATAAGGTGTCCAGGCAAGTGTTTTTGTACCTGTCGACTATATTTTTGGGAAAAAAATTTTTTTGTACCTGGAGCCTGTCATTTCTCTCCACGGTCTTGTCTGTGAATGAGATGTTCTCATGATAACGTAGTCTATGTCCTTCTACGTTTCCGTAGCAATTGTTTTTCGCGACAAATTCCGCGTTTAAACGGTTACAACTTGAAGACGCGACAAATGGCAAAGAAACTCACTTTCATGTTTACAATATTAGTCAGAATTTAAAGGCAAATTCTGTTCAGATTGTATGGGATTGTACATCAATAAGTAACTTACTGATAGGTAATTTAAATTAGCAAAAAATATTGATGACTTGCGGTTTTGAACCAATTTTACCATATTTATCATTAAATTTTAAGGTCAAAATAATTTATACGGAAATTTTTTATTACTAAACACAAAGTAATCGAATTTGTGTTCTAAAACTTTATCTGATTTTTGGAAGAACGGTGGATCTACGCTATAGAAAAAAGAGAATAGAAAGAAGCCTTGACATATTTTTTGATTAATTTGATCGTTCGGTAGTAGAAAGACTTTCTTTGTCCGTTGCGACCCCTCTCAAATTCTTTCAAATTTTTATTATTGTTGAAATAACTTTTCAATACCTTTTAAAAAAGTTTTAGTTTCAAGCTAATCATTCATAAGTTGTAATTCATATAAAATTTTATGCTTATTTTCCTTCATTACAGCCACAATCATCTAATCCAATTTAAATCATTTTTAATTTTCCCAAATGGAAACTACTTTAGATAAATTTTCCAAAGTTTACTTAAAATTTTAATGATTTTTAAAAAAAAATGTAAATTAAAATTGTCAAATTAAAAAAACACTTCAAAACAAAAAACTATCATGAATCCATAATTAGCTAAGAAGAGTAAAAGGATATACTTATCGCATTAAAAATGATAATAAAAAAAACTATTTTGCATTATTCGCTATTTTATTTTCATACAATTTTGCTGATTCTGTTGATTTAATTTTGTAATTAGAGCAATACTTGTGTAAAACTAGTTATTATTTTAACATCATGATTCTATTTAATGTTGAGAAAATTCGTATCGCTACAAAGAGTCAATACTTACTTAAGACATTAGCCGAAAAAAAATTCTCACTCTCACTATAAACAACACTTTTTTTGATGAGAAACACCTGATTTGCCTAGAGGTTGACAAACAACTATTAACTTTACAATTGAAATGAAAAAGACTTCATTCAGTCATATATTCACCGCAACTTGAAGAACCTTTCCACCACCAAACTCAAGCAACATTATTGCTTAATATGCTTAATTTGTTATTACGAACAACAATCAATATGGTAAGTTAAAGGACATGAAAAAAAAAAATAGACTACCTAAATATGTACGATATTTTAAATCAAAGTAAATAATATGTAATTTTTTTGTATTTATCTAAAAATTTCTCTCAACATAAAGCAAATAAAACTAATAGAAAATGATGTTTATGATGTAATAAATAAATTCAACAATAACTCTCTAATAAATTGCTAATTTTTTCGAAAAAACTGAATCTATACTTCCTGGATTTACATTAAAAATTAGAGTTTCTAAAACAGATTTTTTAATTATCTACTTTTAAAGTCCAACAATTAAAATTTATATCATTTATATTAGTTTTTAATGAAACGTCTTCTTGTTCCTAAAAAAAGACTATAACATTCAAGTTTCCGTGGTGTAGTGGTTATCACATCCGCCTAACACGCGGAAGGTCCCCGGTTCGATCCCGGGCGGAAACATAAATTTTTTTCTTTTTATAAAAATCATACATTTTTTCAACGTCCTTCTCGGTATTTTAAGATACTCTTTCAAAATTTTTATAAAAAGGAAAAGTGTACAGATTTGTGTACACAAGTATCCATATTTTGAAATCGATTAAATAACCTAGAAATTCTTATTCATGATTTCCATAATCGCATGGAAAATTCGTAATAAAAATTTTTGTATTTTTTAATTGAAATTTCAATTATGATCCTAATATTGATCTTGCGTCAAAAGGCTAAAATCGTGCCTTTAGGAAAAGGAAATTTTATCTATATTTATATATTAAAATGTAATTACTGGGTGTGGATGAATAGGGTATTTTACTGAAATTAAGAAACTATTTGTCTCAAAACAAAATGTCTCATTTTGTCATATTGATTCTATTAATATTAATAGATTTGAGCGTTACTTTATGGTATTCCATATTTGTAAATAATAAACAAATACTTTGCAAAATACCACTTATTGTCACGGTTTCAAAAAGTGGTATTTTGCAAAGAATTTGTTTATTATTTACATATTGATTCTTTTTATTTTGGATAAATTGTGTAATAATCAAATTCTTAAATAATTATCAAATATTCTTATATTCGCCACATTTAATAATAATACGTATAGAATTATTTAACAGTTAACCAAAAATTTCAGACAACATATTTTCATTCCCCAATTAAATCTTATAAAATACTTACCTATGTAATTTTTTTCTTCTTTCACACCTTAAAATCTCCAAAAAATAATTCAATTCCAAAAAATCGACGAAGTTTTTTAGGATTATCGTCTAAAAGTGGGATACTTTGTGATAAAAAAGGTGAAAAAAATACTTCTTTTAAATTATTATTTGTAACGTAAAAGCCCCCATTGTGAAACGGTATCTAATACTGGAACAGTTTTGACATTTACATATTAATGAAGTTATTTCTGAAAGAAACGTCTGATAACAAAATTTATTATTAATAGAATGATTGTTTTTCAATTTAAATTCACCTCGCACTTAATAATAAATATGTAAATGTCAAAACTGTTCCAGTATTAGATACCGTTCCATAATGGGGGCTTTTACGTTAATTTTTTTAAAAACTTTTTACGAGAAATTTACAACTCAAGATCAGATGCCTTGCGGTTACTGAAAACCACTTTTTTTACTTAAAACCACCTAACACTCGATACTGGTTAATTCTTCCTAAAATACTTACCCTTTTTTAACTCAAACTTTCCATCAAACTCAACAATTTTACAAAAATATAATTTAAAAAGGGGATCATTTTTATTTTCCTAAAATTACGCAAAAAAAAAACTGACAGACAAAAATTCCGTTGCTTAAAAATATATTGTTAATTTTCGTATTGCATTACTGGTAACGCAAAAATTTTCACTCGCGCCTCTAGTGGTAAAACTAGAAACTGTATTAGATAGAACATGTACGTATACGCTTAACTGGAAATAGAAATCTAGTGACGCCTTACATAATTTTTATAATACGTTTTTCTATATATACACGTACATATGTTACCTGATAGTTTCTAATTTCACCATCAGAGGCACGCGAGAGATATTTTGTTGCCAATTGTTTTGTTCATGCTTAAAACATTCCAGAATTAAATAAGAAATGCCTTAATATATATTATTATTATTTAAGTATAAAAATTGTACAGTAGAGATAAATAATAATTATAAACTGTATTAATTCCTTTAAAATAATGACTATACAAACACTTTTAAGGTGTAATGAATATTAAAAAATGGTAATTATAGATTTCAAAAGTGCGTTAGTAAACTTTTTTCTGTTTTAAATGAAACTACAGACTCAAATAATAAATAATGCGTTTTAATTTTTTACAGATTCCTCGAAAAATTCTTAACACTTCAATGCTAGAACAACTGCAGATGTGTGATGCTACCACGGGCGGTGATTTGCCAGTAATACATGTGGTGATTTCTCTAAACGTTTTATAGACGAATAACATAATACATTCAATATTATTTTTAAACTATAAATTTAGTATTTAACTGTGTGTATTTTTTATATTTTTATCACTTTATTGTTATTGCGTTTATTTTCAGCTTTTTTTTTTTATTATTATTATTAAAAATGTGTATGTTAATTCTTTAAAAATATTGCCGAACCCTGGCGTAATTTAACTGCGTAAATGTGCGGCCATTAAAATATAAAAATGCTAATTTAAAACTGTCATCAAATTTATTATTGCTCGTACTAGCCTTTCAGTAGTACGATTTCATAAAATACCATGCGGAAACTAAGCACTAAAGCCAATGTGGAGCCCTGATGTGATATAAATCAGAAATACTCAGTGACTTTGAATTAACGGTCGTAGAATATTCGAAAATGTTGAAAAAGAGCACAATTTATTTCATCTCTTCTTAAATTCTACCCAAAAAATTGGGTCATTTTTAAAGCACAAATATCGTATGATATTTACATTAACACTAATCGTATTCAGTTATTAATTTTTATTTGATATTTGACAGCAGATTCTGAAACTGAAGCTAGATGGCAATAATGTTGCTATTCTCGGTTCCAAACAGGAAACAACTTGTTTCATGGAAAAATTATCCCGTTCATAAATAAAGAATACATGTCGAATAGGGTACTTGACTGCAATTGAGAAATGATTCTAAATGCTTTGTTCTTACGTATAAATTAGTTCATTTTTGTTAAATTTTTAAAAATCTTCAAAAAAACCATTGTTCAATTTTAAATGAACAAATTGGCGGGAAAAACGACTTGGCGTAGTGACGTATGTAATGACGTCACGATTTAACTCAAACAGGTGTCGCTTTCATTCATGTCAACACTTGTCAACATGGTTTCAAATTTGTACACAATATTCAGCAGTCATCATGCTCAGTTTTAGTGGTATTTACAACTTTCTACTTTGTTATCTTCTTCATTTATCATCACTGTAAGATTTTCATCAAGCCCTACAAGTATTAAATACACTTTAAGAAAACAGTTTGACTTAACTTTAAAATTGTAGCAAAAAATAAAAGCATTTTTAACATAATATTTAAAACAAGTTGATAAGAATATTTTACGTATTAAGTGACAATGTATTCCTTCCATCAATCTTTTTTGAGTGCAAAATTAATTGCAAACCAAAAATTTCAAAATAAATTACAAAGAAAAACAACTTCTCTTGGTCAATTAGAATTGTCAAAATGTTACAATGAAAATGCAATTTGTCATAGACAATACGTAACTACAGTAATAAGATCTGCTATAAAAAATGACGTCATTTTCAAATATCACTGCGTTTTTAATCATTTAAATGAAGGCTAAAAATTTATAATTTTCAAAATCGAATTTTTAAATAACTAAAGAATATTTTTATTTGTCACTACTAAAATTGAATACATTTAAGGATAATACATAAAATTATTCAACATTTAAAACAAATTTTGAATACAGTCAAGTACCGTATTATAAAAAATAGTGGAACGCCTTGCGATTTATGGGGCAAGAATTCAAATCACATCATATCTACAAGTATCCAAACTCAAAGGCATCATATTTTTTCTTGTATAGTGGTATTAAATTTTTAACTTCTAACTGGGGAATTTCTAAAAAAATTTTGATTTGATTTTATGGAACTGTTTTGAGTCAAGTATTGTCCACTTTTTCTTGAAAAGTTCTGCCACTGAGCAACCAATAAGAGAATACACCTGAAAATGGCCGATAAGTTGTTCCATCGCATGGCAATTTTAAATTACAAATTTCATATTTTTGTGAGAAATTCGTGAAAAAAATTTAAACGCAGAATTAATTATTTTAATCCACATTTTCATTTAAAACAAAAGTAATTATGAGTTACTAACCCACATCTAAAATGCATAGTTACCAAAATAAAATTAATAATTAATAATAAAAATGCAATCCTATTGTTTAATTTGTTTAATAAGCTAAATTTCAGAAAAATAAAGAAAGCACACGTTACGAAATTTTGTTGAAATTTTTATTTATAAAACAAACGCGACATGTAGCTTAAGAAGAAACCACGAAACCTACATCCAAGATAATTTATTACTATTAAGAATAAATAAACCATAGCATGATAAAAGTGAAAATATTCTAAAAAGAAAAAAAAATTCAAAAACAAACTGAAAAATTTTTTGAAAATTTGAAAAAAAAAATGTTAAATAGAATATTTTCGTTTATTCCGCTACAGTTTAATTTACGCAACATATTTTTTTATTATTACTTAAATTCAAATAGTACAATTATATCTTAAAGTGCTCCTAATTTAATACTGTTAAAGTATAAATCAGGAATATGAAATAAACACTGTTGCTCCACACTTTTGGCCGCAACTTTTACTCTGTTATTAAAAAAAAAAAAATTGATACCTATCAAATAATCACATCACTAACATGTTTTTTCTTTTTCAGTTTTATATAGTATTATAAAGACGGCACTAGGTACCAAACTTATAAAAAAAAAACCAAAATTTATTTTACAAGTCCCCCTCGAGTTCACTGTTCTCTAGTTCCACTTTTTTTTTTGATGTGACCACCACACTCTGAACGAAAATTGAAAAAGCAGCATCATTTAAAAAACACTTCGCATCAAAAAATTTTATTTTCATCGCTATAAGAAGAAAAAACACTGAATTTTTATGAACTTTCCATATTTTGTTTTGTTTTTGAAAAACTCATTTCAAATTTTATTTTGTTCTGTGATGTGCTTGTGTCTGATAACAACAATTTACTAGGAAATATTTTATTCATAAAAAAACACGCAAAAATATACAAATGCATCACAAAATAAATAAAATTTAAAATAACTAAAAAATTGTCCTAATTGTTTGACTCCGATCACTTGGCTCCATGTGGCTATACAGGCTGAATAATATGAGAATTGACATCAACAAACAGTCAAGACAAAAATATAGGTACCAAAGGGCGAGTTAAAAATAATGACATGAGGTGTTCTTCAGGGATCCATTCTCAGGCCTATTTTGTTCACATTAATTTGATTTGGAGACCGATTCTGAACTATAGACGGCAGCACTGACGTCGATAATGGTGCCATGATACGACACAAATGAGAATTATACCACACACTAACGATTGTTTCAATCTGACACCAGATGGCAATAACGTTGTCATGTTTTTTCTTTTCAAATTCACCGAATTCAAACGATACTGAAATATACGATCTTTCAAGCTTATTTTGACACAAAAAAAGTATTAATATCATTAGAAATTGGACGCGACTTCTGTATTCAAAAATAAAAACTACCACAGAATGAATTAGTGTTTGTTTCTTTGGACTGAATCGAAAATTTTTGAAAATGGATGTATAAGAACTGTGAAATTCCTGCTTATAAGCGTTCGTTTGACCCCTGCGGTAACTATAATTCTTATCCGAACAATTTTGTCCGTGTAGTCACATAAATGACAACTCAAAAATTATTCACCCTGTATAATGATTAGTAATGATTAGTGAACTGGACCGCTTCAATGCAACAGCATGTATACAATAAACTGTCTGTTTAGTACAATTGAAGATACTATAGATAGCGTTGGTTGATTTATAACAAAAATTCACTGGATCAGGACCGAATTAAACAAGTTAATTTAAATATCCTTACAACCACAATATATTAAATAATAAAATAAGAAACATAGGATATTTTCAAAAAAATAAAAAAAAAAAAATTAATTAGAAACTATTTTACAAATTATGATCGATTTTAATAATAAAAAAAATTCATCGTGGGATTAAACAAAAATATTGTGGAGGAAGGGCTTGATGAGAAACTGAGGCAGAATTACTTGAAATTAAGTTGTTTTTTTTTTGTTTTTTGATTCGTAAAAAGAATTCAGCCGCATGCCACTCATGAGTGTCTGACATTAGTTTGTTTTTTTTTTCTTAAAAATCACAAAATATAGAACTAGATTATCTTAACAATTGCTAAATTCTTTTAACAAATATAATTAGGGGGTTAGCCACAAAAGAGAGATCATCTTTATAGGCAAGTCCCTTTGGTTCATAATTAAATAAATTGTTGCTTCACTTCTAAAGGGGGTTTATTTAAAGTGGTGTGTGAAGGGGGCCGGAGCATCACATAGCGTATTTGCGGGTCCACTCGCGAGCCAGCTCGTTGTATTTTTCTCGATCTGTTTTATATATCCTAGCGATTTCTGGTACCAATGGATCATCGGGATTCGGATCACATAAAAGTGAGCAAATTGATAGCAAAACTGCAACAAAAAAATAATACATTAACTTTCCAAGTAAAATAACATTCAGTATTATAAAATAATATCAGTAGTAATGTAAATGCCCCTATACCGGAACACTATTTTTAGGTATGTAATTAAACTGGCTTATAAAAATTGACAAATAAATTAAACACCAATTTTTTTTTCTTAATAATCATGAAACAAAGTTTTTTTAATCCAATGAATATGTTTTTAAAAAAATACAACCCAAAATTTTTTATTTATTAATGTTTTTCTTTTACAAAATGTCGACATCTATATCCAAACCGAGAAAATATTAATGACACTAGAAGTTGAGAAGCGATATACAAATAGCCGTGTAATATGAGTAATATGACACATAGAGTGACATCTAGACGTCAAAGTAGGAAAGATAGAATGGTTTAAGCCTCAGACGAAAATAAAGGATCAAAATACCGTATTCAAATACAAATATTTACTTCTTTTCCACTTCCGTCTAAAATTCTTTTTATTTTTAATTATTCTTAAATTCGCTAGAAATCTGTAAATTTACATTTATTGTTTCTTCCTGTAATTTAACATTAAATTTGAGAACACAATAATAATCCATTTCGAAAATTTGTTACTGCCAAATTTTCTAAGAGCATCAAGTTTCGCTTACGATCTTACAAAATTATATCTAATAAGATTTACGTCGTTTACGTCCTTCATTAAAGTTGTGTCTTATAAATTTTAAATAAAATAAAATAATTATCTAAATATAATTGATTAACTTAATTCTTTTACCACCAGATAACGTAGCTGTAATAAATACCAAGAAACGTCTAAATTGCTCATTTCTGCCAAAGCAAGCGCTACGATCGCTTTCGTTATCCCTACCCTGTGGTCTGCACCCGGCACTTGAAAATATGTACGAAAATACATAACCGTTCTGAAATACTTTTACGTTTGCTAAAATATCTTGTACTTGAATAGGATACTTAACTTCAGTTAAAAAGTAATTCTAAATGCTTTTTTTTTTTGTTCATACGTATTAATTAATTTTTTTTTAATTTTTAAAAATCTTAAAAAACCACTCTTCAAATTTAAATAAACAAAATGATGCGAAAAATTACTCATCGTAGTGACGCGGGCAATGACGTCACGATTTGATGGCAAGTTTATCATAGAAAAGATAATTAATAATTATATTATTTATATATTATAATTGTCTATTTGGTCTATGACATTTGCTATAAATCATGACGTCATTTTGAAGTAACAGCACGTGTTTAATCATTTTCAAAATAGAATTTTTAAATAACTAAAGAATATTTTTATAATTAAATTAAACTACTAAAATTAAATACCTATGTTATTTAAGAATAATACATAAAATTATTTAATATTTGAATGTTGAATACAATCAAATACTATATTCTATTAGGCAGCTTTTTGTCCGCTGTCTAGTTATGAACTATAGTTGAAAAAAAATATTTCCACACTTTTGTAGGTTTCCTTCTTTTTTGTCCTTGTCGTACACTTTTCAACACTACACCAGTGTCCTTAATCAGTGGTTTTTATTTAGTTTTTTAAATATTTGACATTTTAATATTTCATCTTCACAAAGTTAAAAAAATTATGCAATACTTGAAAGAAAAGTGAAATATGTTATTTTCAATTAGAATAAACTATTTTCGTTTGATTTTAACTAATTTGAAAATTCTAAGCAGTACATATTGACATTCACTGATTTTTGTTTTTCAAAATTATATTTTTAATATAGTATTAAATATTTTGCAATGAATCCAGTCATTCAGTTATTTTATGTATATGTTTACAGTTAAATTATAATATATCATTAATGTCATTTGTTTTCGGTTTCTTTCTTCTGTAATCAAATTATTATTGAATAAACAGAATTTACATAAAAATATAAAATAGTGTTATTAACTTAGTATTTATTATTATTTCGTAACCTAATGTTCAATTAGTACCCTATGCACTATTTATTTGTTTGACTGGAATTAGAAAAAGACAATCATACATTGACAAAGAAACTATCAAGTGTCTGGGAATATTTTTTCAACTATAGATGGTAGTACCAGTTTATTTAAATTTATAGATAATATACATAATAGTAATTTATAAAATCTATGGAATTCCTGGAATTGGTCAATACCAATACAAATATTGAAATTTCATTATAATCATATTGTTCAAATGTTTGAAACGAAATAGAATATTATGTAAAAAATTCGACAAGTGCGTGTTACGCACACATTAAGTCAGGATTCCGTAGTTGAGAAACTCGCATTTATCATAATTCACGAGATAAAATATTTCTTGCTTTTATTTAGAGTTAAAATTAGCCTTTAATTTGTTAATATGATTACTTAAACCTTTCACTTTCTATAGGAGCTTAAAAAATTTCAATAATAATTTTTTAAAACAACACTGTCTCTTGAGTTGTTAGAACTACGAAATTCTAAAAACCTACAAAACTGTCAAATTGATTTCAATCAAATTTACTTGCTAGATTTTTTACAAAGTAAATTATTTGATAGATTTACTTCACATCAAACGAATGTTGCAGCTTGAATAATATTGGCCGAAATTTAAAATTAGAATGACAAAATATACATTTTAATTGAGTCTTAAGAAAAAATCATCTAGAAAAACATCAAATAATCCTTTTGCTTTGTGACGTAACAAGACACATTAGATTCTTAATACTGACACTAGAGGCGTTAGTGTTTCCAATCATAAGATAAATAATCGGTAAAAATATGTCATCATAAATATTCGATTCTACTGTGCTTTCAAAAACAACTAACTTCTAAATGCTGTTAAAAAAATGAAAATTGAATCACAATAACCTCAATAGCAATTTACGTAACATGCAAAGTAGATTAAGATAGGTACTCTATATTCAGGATCAAAATAAGCTTCTTTTTCGTATTTCGCCATCTACGTCATAATACGTCACATATTTGAATTTTTAGAAAAAGACAACTTTACAGTTACTTAATATTATATTTATACAGCGTGAATTTTTTGAGAGTTACCATTTTTATTACAGCCAAACCGTTGATACGAGCTAAGAGCTATAAAGATCCTGACTATAGCAATCGGTTGCCCCCGTCGATATCTGCAACTCTTATTTGAACAATTTCTCAATTAAATCAACGGTTTGGCTGTAGTAAAAATCGCAACTCTCAAAAAACTCAGACTGTATATTAGAGATGTCGATTTTAAATCGCTTAATCGAAAATCGATTAATCGAAGCTTTAAAAATCGATTCTTTTTTCGATTTTTTTCATTTGAATCGATTATTAAAAGTAAGAGATCGATAACCGATTTTTTCCAAAAATAACTTCATTTTAATAGTAATTCTACAAAGAAACATGTGTTAAAATGAAACACCAAAAACTCTATTGTTAATTGTCACTTTTTACGCGTTATATCAACGAACCCCTCCTATGGCTCTATATAAGTCAGACTATTAATACAAAAGGAAGGAAGAGACCACCTACATATATGTGCAAACGACGATCCCTTTCCCACAAAAGCGACTTATTTAGAAAACATTTTTTTGTCAATTTGTTTGAAATTTTTGAATAAACTTGGTTCAATTCGTGGTATTCGTCCTACATATTCAATTGCCTTATTTTTTATAATTATAATTGAAAAGTTAACTCATTCATCGCCTTTACAAATATAATGTAAGGCGTTTTTACACGATATTACCGATGTTACCTATCTACTATCAAGTAAGTCCCTTAAACAAAAATTATCAGCTAATTTTATTAAACTTTTCAAAATTTCGATTTTTTAGATCGATCTCACAGAATCGATTTTTTTGATTTCGATTTAAATCGATCCAAAAATCGATCTTTTTTTTTTTGGAGAATCGACATCTCTGCTGTATATATAAATAATTCACTATTTACGTCATCAAGATCTGCGCGTCGGCATACCTATCTTAATCTACTTTGGTAACGTGTATCTATCAGTGAACATATTTCTACTGTTTCTATGCCACGTTACATGATAAATGATAATGCGAGTTTAAAATTCCATCAAAAATTTTATTCGAATTTTTTTCACAAAAAAATGTAAGGTCTCTGCGACAGTCTTCACATTGAATGAAAAATCGATTATTTCCATTGGCATCGGAAAATCTTTCCATATCTTCCATGGAAACTAAATACCAAAAAAAAAAAAAACAGTGACCTTAACCTTTAAAAACGAAATACGTCAAACATAAATAACCGCCGCCCAAAAAATAGCATTATTTGTCGAAAATAGACCCCACCCTTATTTTTAGCACTTCTTGAGACGGTTCACCTAATTCATATTTGCGATGGCGTTAAATATCTCGATTACGAAAAACTTTCTTCGAATTTTTTTTTTTTAAATGATGAAATTAGTTTTATTTTTAGAAATTTAGAAATTTTCTTTTCAAAATGTGACAGTGCAGTAAAAACATGAATATTTAATGTAGTAATTACATCGCATGGAATATTTTTTATATATTTACTTGATTATTGAAATTATAAAAAAAAAAAAACTCTCAAGTTGTTATAAATACAAAAACAATCGATAATTAGCTGTGTTTCCACTTTTCAAGGTTATACGAACATGACACGTTACGTTCAACTGAATAGTAGGTCAATCTCGCACACAAACGTAACAAAATTTTTGGATTTCATTCAAATAATATAAATTTAGAAATTTATCGGTATTTTTAATAAATCATCAAAAACGAAATTTGACTGACACAACACTAGGTTAAAAATAAAAGTGCGCCACATGCGTTAAAAGTGAATTTTTATGTGTCGAAAAAAAAAATTATTTTTATTTTCACTTTCAAAAATAGCGCTAAAACGATTTGTGATGTAATCGTTCATTAAACAGAGGTTATCTCCCTCTTTCGCCTATGAAATCACACCGTTCGCACAGTATTTAAGGATGTTTGGGAGGTACAATCGGAGATAAAAGTACATGAAATTAGAAATTCGTGAATAATTGCGTTGTATAACAAACTATACGGTAAATAAATAGTTACCTTTGTTAAATAATAGCTATCACTACAACTGATTGTACAATACATCAAACTATAGCTCTCAGCTGAGTACAAGAGCCGAGTACATTCTGAGGATTTTTCGGAGAATTTCAAAATGCTACGAGACGATTGAAAACTTAGTAGAATGTTCCTCATTAAATACTAAGGCCCCTGTGAAAATTTCAAACATTTTATTACTTCACAGACACCCCATCAGAAAGTGATGGGTTGACCACGAGTACATTTTCGCAACTATAATATTACCCATAATGCCGTTGATTTTGTCTGCTTAATAAACGATTATGTAACAAGTTCAATAGTAGAGTTTCGTTTATCAGAGAGCAAATGTGGACCTGGCTAACACTGGTTAATCAAATACTTTGTGCAACATTTTATAGGCACGTTCCATAAAACTATCCTTTGCTGGCCGTTTGCCCCTTAAAGTGCTCTGTCTTTAATTCGTTTGAATTAAATACGATTAAATGAAAATTCGGTTTAGACGGAGTTCGGTTAATCGTAGTTCTACTGTAATCACATTTTTAAAAATAAAAACTTAATTCGATTAAAAAATCGATTAAGTACAAATCGTGCTTGTGCATATAGTATTCCGTACAGTAAGTTGTTTTTAAATGTGATACAGGATGGTCACTTTTTCTCAAAACCAAATTTCCTTGACTCAATTGTTTTCCAAGTGTAGAGGAAAAAGAAATACAGTGAATGTGAATTTCAGTATTTTTAGCTTAGAACTTTCAACAGAAAAATCTCTTGACATTTCCCAGAAAATAGTCACCCTCATCAACTAGCGCTCAAGTTTTTGAATCCTGATAACTTTGTTTCTATCTACACCTCATTTTCAATATTCATGATATTTTGATATTTTTATTTTTTTACTTTTTTATTTTTTTGTAAGCGCGACAAAAATTTTTGTAAACATTTTCCCCGAAAAATGTATACCGTGTGAGTTTTTTGAGAGTTGCCATTTTTTTTACAGCCAAACCGTTGATTTAATCGGAAAAACTGTTCAAATAAGAGTTGTAGATATCGACGGAAGCAACCGATTGCTATAGTCAGGAGCTTTATAGCTCTTTTGGTTTTCGAGCTATGATACAAATTTATAAATTTTTAAATGAGATTATATATTAATTTTTCGATAAAACTGATCTAATGCATTAATTAACAACATAAATGAGGAAAATTTTTTTACCCAAGTTTAATTTTTGAATATTTTTTTTAATTTATCAATTAGGCGGTAAAAATATGCATATGTACTTGAAGCTACTTCAACTGACAGTGTTTTTTTGGTTACATTTTTATTACATCCAAGAAAAGAACCTTTTCCAGTACCATTTCTATCATACAAATTTGGCTGTAATAAAAATGGCAACTCTCAAAAAACTCACATGTTATATTGTTGAATTCATGCCTTAAAGGGCCCTCCTTTGACACTACACCACGTCAGTGAAAAAAAATTCTATTTCGCAATTTATCTCCTGAAACTAGCCTCCCTAATAAAATTCAAATTTTTATATGTACTTCACGTCTATAACTGAGTCAACACACTATTTCTGTACGAAATTTTAAGTTTTTAGGTCATCCAAGCAATCCCCTAAGTATTCCTTGTTGCCAATTTTGGTACGGAACACTAGAAAAATATATTTTATGAATAGTTTAAAAAAAAAAAATACGGACATCTTGCCTTTTTAGAAAACAAAATTATCTATCAAATCTGATAACAGTTCTTTGACCTCAATTAAAAAACAGTTACAGTAAGTGACAAAAATATAATTGCTTACCTTTTGAAATTGTGAGTGCAGGAGACCACTGAGACCGCAATATATCAAGACAAATGCTACCATTACTGTTTATGTTTGGATGATAAATTCTGGTTGTAAAAGCCACTTTAGGCGGTTTAAATGGGTAATCTGTTGGAAAGTGAATAGTTAGGAAAAATACGCCACCTTGATACGGACTATCAGGCTGAAAAATATGATTTTAAAATCAATTTTTAAAAAAATGAAAAATTCCAAAAACACGTCACGTTAACTGTTTTATTAGAGTGATTTGGTCAAAAATTAATACAAAAATACATTGCCAATGAAGAGGGGTCATGCACAGCTTCCTCGTACTCGTAATAGATTATACCACACATATTTTACGTTTGCGCAAGTGCAGTAACTACCATCATTCCGATGGCGATGAAATTCGCAGGACTCAAACCGCACAATTTCTAAAAATTTCATCAAAAACAATCACCGACAGACAGACGCAAAAGCAAAATTGTTTAGGAAGCTTTAAAACGTAAAATGCGAGTAAATTCCGCTACTTCAGTAATTTCGGAAACAACATTAAAATGAGAAATTACCAAAATTTGGTACCATCACCCTAATAAACAGTAAACGTTCATTTAATTTAAAAAAAATTTAGTTTAGAATTCCCTTTTTAAATCTTTTGCGCAAAATGTTATAAAGTGCAAAATCAGTGAATGAATGTGCATAGTAAATCAGTTCGGCGCAAAAGATTTTTTGAGATAAATAATAATCTTAAGTGTCATATTTCAAATATCATGGTATTGTGACGTATTTAAAACAATCGAAATCATTAAAATTGTCAACCGGTCAAGAGTGAATTGCACAATTAGGGTTTCGTAGAAGGATTCTTATAAACTTAGGTCTTTATTCTTATCAAGAACAAAGATCTAGCATCATGTAATTTTCGTAAAAAATGTCTGTGAGTGACGGACAGACGGACGCAAGTGATTTTATAATGGTTCCGGTTTTCGTTTCAGGATGTAGAACCCTAAAAATCATCAAAGAAGTTTCTGCGATCCCTTCAAATAGTTTTCGCAACCCCCTTTTGAGAATCACTGTTCTAAAACCGACTCACAATTTACCTATGTGTTTTACCAGCGATAAATTCCAAAATGGAGCACATAATTTTTACCATTCAAAAAATTTTTCAAATATTTCAAATTGTTCAAAATATTTCTCTTTTCACTGACTACGATTATCAGTTTCAGAGTTACCGAGCTACAGAATTAGCACAAGAACAGATTAACGAGTGATTCAACAATAGAAAAAAAGTTCGAACTCCGATCAGCATATCTAGCGCAGGCAAACAAAAGTAGTTAAGTCCAAAATATCAGTTTTACAGTAGAGTAAAAACTAAAATGAAATGCAGGCAACATCATACCAGCTTATTTAAATTATCTTCACGTTTACATGACATTTTGTAACTTTTTTTAATCAATTACTTTCTTAAAATGTAACACAGTAAATCATAAAAAAAAATAAATTTTAAACCTTAAACTAAAATTTTTTAAGACATTTTTATGGACTTAACATATAAAAAACAACAATAAATCGCATTACTAAAACTACTTGTGAACTTAACCTGTTTTGTCGAGTAGTTGTTGCCATAAAAACACATTTCCAATTTAATTAAACTATCTACTTATTTATTATTTTATTAAGAATTTTCAGACCTTAACTTCTTTTGTTAGTTTCCGAAAAGAATTTTTTTTATAACAAGTGCATAAAAAATGATGTTAGGGGTGGAATTGACTTTTGCCCTTTTGGAAATATATGAGATAGACTCTCTTGGTTCTTATTATAAAATAAAAAATTAAAAATGGACTTAACTACTTTTGTCTGCTTACGCTAGATGTAATCCTTAAGATCCATTAAAAATTTAGAAGTATTACCGTTATTAGATTTCAAAACTGTGGTCACATCATATTTATGTTTCAAAAAAACACAAAATTTGAGTCAACACGTATCATAATGATACAACACATTTATTTTCAACGTGTGAGAAAATTTGAAAGTCTAATAAAAATCCAGTAGCCATAATTATGCGCACTGCGCATGCTCACATAACTGTTTTATGTAAAAATAGGAATTTATAACCGTTTTCATATCAATCTAAATGATACCTACAACAAATTCATTGAATCCCGAATTCAAAATGTCCACTTTCACTGCAGACACAAAAAAAAACCCTCAACAATTCAAAAAATTGACAGCACTTATTCAAAATATTCACAAATCTGAAACTTGTAATTAACACGTTAGAACAAAGCGACAAATATGACAACATTAAAATTATTATTTCGACAAATTTTAATCACTATTAACCATATAAAATTATACATACTGGTCCCATTATAGTAGCCTGCCAGTGAAATACTGAAAAAAATAAGAAAAACCAAAATTTAAAAGGCAAGAAAACGAAAAACTAAAAATTTTAATGATTTACTTCGTGAAAATTCATATTCAGAAAATATGAGAATATTTCCTTTGCCACTTTTCACCAAAAACTAAATTTAACTATTTTACTTTTTTAGTTAATTCGTTCACGGTGAAAAGTGACAAGAAAATATTATCAAAATATTTTCTTAAAAAATTTTCGATTAAGAAACACAAATGAACGAAAATTTAAATAATAAATAGTTACTTACAATCATCTCCTACTGGGCCTGCGGAACATTGTGCTGGTGGATCCCTGCCCAAGTCCTGAAGTTCCTGAAAATCGTAAATCAATATTGCATATGGTTCGTACAGATTTACTTTGACATCTAAATAAGGTCAGGTTAGAATTGTTAAGGTCATAATTGCTGATAAGAAACTTTTACTTAAAATATCAAACATTTGAATATTTCGTGTGAAAACACGTAATTTTATGAATTTTATAGTAGCTTTTTGAATAATTAGTCATGTTCATTCCGACATTAATGAAGTTATATTTGTTTCAAGTACATGCCAAAATTAACATACTCAGGTATTATCCTTATATGGAAACCGTCGAAAATTATGAATTACACAATACGTGAATGTTTTAAACTAATCATTTTAATTAATTTGAACATTAAAAATTGAAAATTGACACTGAACTTTCATGATATATCCTTCTAGAAATACCAAATGAAGTTCACATTGCTCGTCACAAAATCGTTAAGGGCGTTTCATTTTACGTTTAACAAAAATACCTTAATTGCAAACACGAAAAACACAATTCACAAACACTGTTCAATATTTAACGTACCTTATTAATTCGTTTTAATGCCATTTGACAATTGTGTATGTGAAATTTGCTGGTTTTTCACCAGACAATAAAAACGCGAGCCAAGGGCCTTTGATTAAAATTGCAAAGATGGCTGCTATTGAAACACAGCGCCACTACTTTATTCAAAACACTAATTGACAAAAAAAATTATCAATTAATAAAACACTTGAAATCAATTTTCACAAATCAATCAACTAATTAGTTTAAACTCTTTAACGAATCAAATAAAATTTTATTTATCAAATAACTTGCTAGTTTTGATCTGTTAAATAAAATAAATGAAAATGTAATCTCACTTCCGTCAAATATATGACATCAATTTCCTTAGAATGTTTAACGTTACCTCTCACAGAGGTCTCTGCTGTTGATAACTTGATTTTGTGACTCGTTTCAAATTCGCCTCCAGGAAAAAATGTATTTTGTAATGCAAAAAAAAATTAAATATTCCTAGCAATTATTTTTTATAGATATTTATTTTTAAAACGTAATTTTAACATTTTTAACAAAACTGTAATAACAAAAAACACTTTGCAAATATGCCACTTTTATATATTCATATTTGTGACATGTTTCGTGTCATGTGACATAATAATCTGTTTGATAATGATTATCTTAATCGAAACATGTCACAAAATTTAATAATAGGTCAGTGATTATAGTAAATTTATCACAGATACTAGTAAAATTCATTACGTATTCGAGAAATGACGTGTATCACATACATTATATCAAAAATTATGCAGATTTCAATAATGCAATTTACATGCAAATTTTATTATTATTTTTACCTTTTTTCAAGCCAGTTATGTATATTTATATGAATATTTGTGGAATTAAGACAAATTCCTCTGTACATTAGAGGAAGAACTTTGTTCCAAAGTACAAACTTGTGAATCCTTTACAAATTTTATTTGTGGTAATATTTAATGCAAATTAACTTCAAATTTCATATTGCTTAGAAGTTTTCGAATTTTGTGAAAGTTAATACACGTATTTAAAAATTAATTTTCTCGAAACTACTTTTTTATTTTTTGCGTAAAACAAGATTCTAAAAACATAAATTTGTTAGATTACATTACATGAAAATACACACAGGAATTTGCTGGTTCCAGTGGGATACAACGCTAATACGCAGCATTCTGCATAACATAGCGAATTTCCGTTTATAAATATTAGTCTCTCTCGGAAACCAGGTTACATGGAATAGTAACCTTTGTGATTTTTTCTCCTTTTTGATGGTGTCAAAAATGCCGCAAAGACTTTTTGAACTTGGGAAAATTATGGCAAAAAACTAATTTTTTCCACGAAAATTACCCAAAAAACCATGTTTTGAGTATCGGACTGATCTAGCTAAAGAACTCAACCAAGATTTTTGGACTTCCAATGTTCTCACCAAATTTCATAAAAACAGAATGTTTCGTTCGAGAGTTATCAAGCTGATATATGAATACATATATATTTATATATACTTTAGTAAATGTCATTTTTGACTTCTAGGGACCTCAAAAAAAAATTTCTGTTATAGTCCCGCGCTCAAGTTGCCCCGGCCATAATAGTGGCCCGTAATAGCTAATTTTCGATTCGAAAATTCGCTAAAATTCTGCGTCATTTTTAGAGGGTGTAATAATTCCTTTTATTAACACTATGAGACCCGAGCACTTTCACAGTAAACTTCCCCGGAAGCCGACAATATTTTTAAAGGAACTTGATATAAACATATACATAAAATGATTCAACATGTACATATATGTGATACGTACATACATATATTTGACATTCAATCACATTCAAATCAATTAGAGAATTACAGAAAGTTTAGATAACAAACTGGTAAAAAAAAAAAAACAAATACTTTTATTATTAGTTTTTATATTGTATATTTAAAATTTTTTTATAGAAACCAAGAGAGCAGTGTGTGTTGGTGTTTGCGTGAGTTAAGTATATACACATCGGTGTGGTAACATCGCGCACATACATAATGCGTCATCAATCAATTAATCATTGATCGCGATCGGCCTCTACGGTTGTTTTGATTATTTTCGGATGCCGAATCCGTGGAACTGAAAGAGGTAATTACTTCAATGACTAGAAACACAAATTTATATTTCATAATACTTTATTTTACAACAACTAAAATATATAACAATATTCTATGTACTGTACATTATTAAAAATAAAATCCTGGTGTGTTCAAGGACAACGGAAGCATGTTCGACAAAATTACAAGATATGTGAGTGAACCTTCTAACTGACAATTTCATTTGGTACTCTAAACAAAACAAAAGATGAATCTAAAATCTAAGAGCATCAAATGTCAGTGAATTGATCTAATAATTTGCTTTTGTTAACTGGTCTCTTTACGTTCGCCAATGTGATACCTTTGAAAAAATTTCTTGCCATGTTCAAATGTCGCGATCATAATTGCACACGCTGGTGCCACTTTTATTAGGCGCGGTGTTAACCCGGCGAAAAGACCTTTGACACCATAATTCTTGTAAATTTTCCTAAAAATTTCTCGCATTGTAGCCGCACGTTGTTTCTTTTCTAAAAAACAAAATGGAATTTTTAGGTTTTTGATTGATTAGCTTTTAAGAAAAAAGCGGTTGCAACAATACACAAAAACGTTACAAAGCTGTCACTCAAAAATGGCGGTTGATTACAACACATTACCTAGTAAGCCAGGCTGTTTATGTTTTAATGTATTAGAAAACTGAACAAACAGAAATATGTATCTGGGGATATTCCTACCCGCATAAATTTCTTTTTCGCCGATTTCGATTTGTTGATGTGTTTTCACAACATCAAAAGGTACCGTGACTGTTGCAGCAATCTAAAATTTCAAAAAAAAAAAATATTTTTTTTAGATCTTATACTAAAATCTAATTATAGAGGGCGGGTAATTTGAGAGTTGGTGGCATTTGTTTTACTCCTAAAATAATTGTTAAATCGAAACAATTCCCAGTCGGAAATAATACAACAGGGTGTCCCTCAAGGATCACTTCTCGGGTCCATTATTTTTCTCTTTAATATTTTCTTAACAATTTTATTTATAATGCAAACCTATATTTAAAAATTTTCTAAAATAATTAAATTAATTTTATTATTCAAAACTACTAATAATACTCAAATTTCAGTTATTTTATCATATGCTTTTGAGTAATTGTATCTTAAAAAAAATTCAATAAATGCGTCTTAGACACGTATTAAATCAGAACTTCGTAGTTCAGAATTTGTCATTAAATCTATTGTTATCTATTGGAATCATTAATATTTAAATATAAAAAGCATTTAATTTGCAAATTAATGCTATTAATTAATAATATTTTATTAAAGTGCGTATAAATATTTTAATTAACGAATTGTATTATAAAATATTATTTGCTATTTTTATAGAAAAAGATATTATGTTAAAAAAGGACAAATCACGATATAGGCAATGACAGCGTCAGAACTCTTCGTCTCTCAAACAAACAGTAAAATTTTCACAATTCTCGGGATAAAATATTTTTTTGCTTTTATTTAATATTAAATTAGCCTTTAATCTATCAATAATTATGATTATCTAAGCTTTTTACTTTCTATTGGGAAAACAAATGGAGATGTGGTTTAATATTTAGCCTACTGGGCAGTAGTTTCTTCATTCATCTTAAGATGGCAGAAATTGACACTTAAAAAAATGGTAGCGATTTGGAATTGTCCGTTTTCATTTAAAAACAGTAAATTATTATGAAAAAATTAGAATGACATTCAAAAAAATATGCTAATTTGTATTTTGTAAATTAAACAACATAAATTTTGTGAATTGTCAAAATCTTGTCTACTGGCAGTAGTTATTTTTTTAACCACTAGTTTGCGTATGCAAGTTTTATGATTCCCAATATGAATTTTAAAATACTTCAATAATATTTTTTAAAACAAGGTACTACTAACTTGCGTTAGGTTCGATACTGACTATTACAAAATAGTCAAGTGCAGGTAGACTACCTTATGTGATGACATAAATGACGAATTCATAAGGATTTTGTTGTTGAATAAAAGCAAAAAACTACGAAGTCCGAATTAAATTTTTTTAAATACGCGCTGATAGCAACAAATGTCGATTTCAAACGAGTTTATTTATGAAATAAATATTCTGATGAATATTATTAAGTAAATCGCTAAGTGACTTGAAGAAAAAGTAAATAAAATTTTATAGCAATCATCCAAACTTACATATTTATTTAAAAAAAAAAAAATTAATAGAGTCCCTATAATAAATAGAGTCGTGACATGTCATCCATTTTCTTCCCAAAACAGAGCGGGAAGATTTAAAATTAATTATCACATGTCTGAGTAAATATTTTTGAGTACATAATTATCATTAATAAGTTATAAATTTATGAACAATTAAAAAAAATTAATTTAATTATCCTTTCTAGGTTAAACTAAATGATTTTTGTTAAATATTTAATTTGTTTTCAATTTATTTTACCCAACTTTGGACAGAAAATGCCGGAACCAATCAGCGTTCAGCACACATGTCACGACTCTATTATAGGGACTCTAATTTACGCGTGACTTGAGTGACATCTGTACTTTAAATTACCATTCTATTGAACTATTAAATTGTGTTTGTTTCTTTGATAACCTTAAAAATATTTTCGATCAAACCTAGAGACTTATTTTTGCCGTGAAATTGATTAATTAAGCTTAGGTTAGCTCTTACGTTTTCTGCCGATAATATTAGATTAGTTTTACCAACAAATTAATATAAAATATCGTCTGTAAAAAAATGTAAGTTTGCATCATAGCTCGAAAACTACAAGACCCCCCCCCCCAGAAGCTCCCTCTGGTAACTGAAACTATTATCCGAACAATTTTTTCGATTAAATCAACTCTCAAATTATCCACGTTATACTTACTGAACCCGCAAGTGCTCCACATATAAAAGTACTCAAAAACGAACTATCTACATTTTTCTCCCGATTTCGAAACAATTCATAACTCGTCCAATAAATAGCCGAAAATGGCACGTCCCGCAATAACGTCGAACCAAGTCCCTTCCATAAACCTGTGATTCCATCCGTTTGTACTAACATCCGTAAAGCTTCCAAAACATCTAAAAAAAAAATTAATTTCGTAAAAATTTCATATCTTTTACACGGTCCTAATTTTATAATTTACCTCTATACTTTAATTTAGTTGATTGCATTTTGGTTCTAATCAATTCCAACGGACTGACGATAGTGGCGGCGAAAATTCGCGCCCCACCACCGGACAAAATTGGTATCCACATTGGTTGAACACGTATCGCACCTTCGTTCGAGCCCGAATTGTACCAATCTTTCAATTTATATCGAAATTGTTCGTAGGCTACAAAATAAATGATTGTTGTTGGGACAGCCAACACTAACGTGGGGCTTAGCCCGCTCCACAGTGAGCTCACACCTTCATATTTTGCTATTTTATAGAAAGCATCCTAGAAGGAATATTAATCAATTAAAAAATCACTAAAAATTTTTACGTCAAAGGACATACAATGGTTCCATTAAAATGTACATGCTTAACGAAAGTTCTAGACCCATTTGCTTTCGTGATTTGCCCCGTAGTCGGATCACAAGGACACAGATGATCCATCAATCCATTGCAATAAAGGTAACATCGATTTGAAATTAAATTTTTTTGTTGCGCTTGTAAACGTATTTTCACGACATCTAGAGGGGTAACTAAAAAAAAACGAATATTCCCCTTAATAATAGAAATTATTAAGAAATATCACAAAAAATTTACCGAAAAATGATGTCAGCAAGGCTCCCGTACATGATGACAGCACTTGTTGTACCGGTGTGGCTCGAAATTTCGGATCATCCGGATCGATTTTGGATACATTTTCGTTCAGCTGGAATGATTTCATTGGAATATTGGGATGATACTTGTCGTCGAATCATATATTTATTTTTTTGTATGTTAAAAATAAGAATTTCACATCTAAACCAAATCACGTTGTTTTTTTGAATTTTTAAATTCCCACTAAATATGACATTTAATTTCAAGTTTTTAAAACTATGCTTTGTACTGTTTATCAACTATTTGTCGCAATTATATTTAGATTTTCATCACCTATGATATAATTATAGTTAACACTTCAATTATAAAAAAAATCTTACGAAAAACAATTTAATTTATTGTTTACACAGTTGCCGATTATTTTAGGTTATGTATATGTTACGTCGTCATTACGTCAGATTGGATTGAAAGGACAGGGTTTGCAACTGCACATGATCGTTATGTAACCCAATTCTTAATCATATGAGGTCGTCCTGATGACATGCAAAAATGCATTGAAAGTCGAAAAAAATTATTAGAAATAACTGAAAATGATATTTATTGAGAAGAAATATTATCTAAATTACATTGCTTAAAATAATAAAATGGCTATGCACCTATTTTTATTTCTCTCATATTCTCAGTGTTCTCATAGGAAAAAAAATGTAAATTATCTATGAAATTATATTAAGGGGGAATACCGGGAATACCTACAATTTGTGGACCAAAAAATGAAACAACTTTTGAAATTTTTATTAGCTAAATTATGGAATAAAATCGTTTATTTTTGACAATTTGTTTATTAAGTTTATTAAAAAATACACATTTTTAATTATTTATAAGCAATTTTTTATTAAAAAGTGACGAAATACCGTCAAATCACCTAACTTTACCTATTGACGATAACTTTTACCCAATCTTTTACCAAACCACATTTTGTCAAAATAAAATATCATAACTTTTGACGCCTGTAGCGTTTTTTTAGTGAAAGGAGCATTTTTAAAAAATTAGTGGTAATATATAATTTCTTCTGGAATTGGCAGCCGCTATTTGCTTTTTTTGTCTTTTTTCATTTTTTATTACTTATAACAAAATTCCTAAAAAACTTTAGTATGGAAAGTAAGCTTACAAATTTTGAAGAGAACCGGAAAAATTCTTTTCGGAATAAAAAATATGTTTCTGAACGGATAATTGTTACTCACTTATATCAGTTTTTGCTCACAAAATTTGCTCACAAGTAATTATGTATCAATATATAAAATGTTTTTTAAAAAAATTTCAAAAAAATTGTTGTAATTCTCCTCAAGGTACAGTTGAATAAAATATATATTTGGCTTTGAAAAGAACTCCCTGTTAATCCTGAAAAAGTTACATTAAATTTTTTTCAAAATAATAGCCTCACATAATAAATAAATGAATAAAAGCATTTTTATTTCCATTTTTACTCTTTTAAATAATACTTATAAAACATTAAATAAATAAAATTTAAAATAATACTAGTTTTTCCAATATTGTAAATTCATTTGTGGAATTTTCGAATCACTGCAATCCACATATTCATTTCTGAAAAATAACATAAAAATATAGTAAAAATTAGTAAAATAATTTTAAATATAACCATACTTTTCACTGGGAACCATAAACGCATTTAGTGGTTGTTTCAATAACAAAATATGATCATTGTTATCGCAGATAATTCTTGCCATTGTTACTTTTTTAATTTCCCTCAATTGATCTAAAAAAAAAAAAATTAAAAAAAAGAAAATCAATTACTGGCGACGTAAAAATTGTTACTCGCGCCTCTGGTGGTAAAACTAGAAGACGGATCAGGTAGAACATATAGGGGTACGTTTACGTCTAACAATAAATTAAATAATGTGTACATAATTTCTAATGGCAGTTAGACGTATACGTACTCGCCAACACGGATCAAAATATCTCAAGTTTGAACATACCTGGCGTAAAATATCCCGGATTAATACTTGGATTATGCTCATAAAAATACCGATCACCCTGCCGAGTACGAGAAAATTGTTCAGCTATAATATCACGAAATGTTTTGCCAACAATCGAATTTTGTTCGATCGGTTCTAAAATTGCTCCAACGTATAAATCCATATCATCAGGAGAAGAATATAGATTACTTAGAATAGCTGCAATCTGAAATTGACCCAAAAAATATAAAATTTTTATGTCTAAATTCAAATTTGAAATTATTACTTCCGGTGGATATTGTTCCCATTTGACAATTCGAGGTAATCCAACTAGTTGACGATAGTCATTATACGGTCGTAGGCCATGATCTCTTCCTCGTTGTATATTAAGACTAGCCACGTCCAAACCGTAAGGATTTCCAGCGCGAAACATGTACCTTGTGACCTGCGTTAAAAAATGTGAATTTCAATGTCCATTTTGAATTTTCGGGAATTTGGTTGCTTATATCTCCGAAAGTTATCGACACAACTTGACCAAAATAATTTTAATGAAGTGTTTTTAGCAAGTGCTATAATTATTTCAGATTTTTTCGATCAATAGTTTGGAAATTATGGATAAGGAGACAAAAATTCCCACTTTGAAGCTCAGTTTTCGAAAACGGAGTATAAAAGGAAAAATAGTAAAATGAATCTCATCTTCATTCCTCGCCCTTTCTGACAGTATCCCACCCGACAGGATAGATAGGATCAAATTTTCATCCCTGCCTTCCAATATCGGACCTTTCCCTTCATACCTCAAGAAATAAAAAAAAAAGATTTTGGCTAAGAATTAAGTAGGTAGGTATATACAAAATTTTGTGTTCACAGGTCCAAAGACATAGAAATTCCAAAAGTGACGACGGACAGACATGGCAAAATTATAAGGGTTTTGTCCCTAAAACTTACGCCTTCCGCAAAAAATGCATCAAATTTTTGCATGGGTTGAGTAGTTAGTGTGTTTAGCGCGCTATCAAAAAATTTCCTCCTACGCATCTTTTCTGGACGTTCCATAACATCGGATATTTCAATAACTTCTTCCATTTCGTCACCTTCGTAAATTCTGAAAATTTGAGATTCAAATATATACGTCTAATTACGACTCCATTAAATTTGAACTTACTTGATCTTTGCATCAACCAAAGTGTGCAATCGAATGGCTGCTGTTGCGAATTCATTTATTATTGAAGGATCAATTTGGGGATTATAATCGAAAGAATATCCATCTTTGTTAATATTTAAATTGAAGTCCTCCATAGTTTCTTCTCCTACAAATGAACATAATTTTAAGAAAGACCTGGTAAAACTCAAAAAAATGATAACTACTTTACCTAAAACTAGAGGTAACCATTCATTATAAACAATATGTTGCAACTCGGCAATCAAAATTCTTCGTGCTTCTTGGAAAATGGTTTCATCGTTCCAGTAAGGATTCAAGATTGCCAATTGCGTGGCTATGCGGTTATGTTCTCGCACAAACAATAAATGTAGTGCACTTAACAAAATGAATTGATTACTTCTTGAATCTCCCGCAAAGAAGCACGCTGATCCCCTTTCCATCAACACACAATCACTAGCCGGTTGTCTCGACAATGGAAGTAAATCACGCCTAAAGTCATGAAAACATTTTAAAAGTCCACCCTCGAAAGTTCGTAAATCGTTCATAGTCGCCGAATCTGAACCGTAGATCATTGATCCATCAATAAAATGCGTTACAATATTCATCTGTTGTGAATAGCCTAAAGTACAATCGCTTCTGGGCGAAATGAATGAACGTACGAAATTCATGCACCGATGGTCGAAATTCTTGTAGAATGGATCACGACTGTCAATCACTATAGGCATACAGGCAATATGGCGAAATTCAGGATTGATTTCAGATGTTCCGTCTGGCGTACAACATGAGATTCCACTTCCATTTTCTAAGATATACAGACAAAAATATTACAGGGAAAAAAGAGTCATTAAATTTCCAACTTACGAAACGTGCTATGAAATGCTTTCGTGATATCATGGGACAAAAATTGCCCAAATTGCATCAGCAGCAACGAGTGTTTCTCATCTGGTTGATCATATTCAGGGAACAGATGCGAACTTATCGCACGTGCACTTGGAAGTGGTTCCGCGTTCGTAGACATTCGTGGAGCCCAAATACCGTCTTCATAAGATGGTGGCAATAACCGTGAATACGGCATGGAAACCATCCCCCAATTTGAGTTAAATATATTGTTACAGTATCCATCAATTGCCCGATAACGATCCGTGAACGTGTTACAAGGGGCAGACGGAAAACAGGCGTCTCGCAGTGGCGTTGAATTTATATCAATTTCCAAAAGATTTAATTCAATATTTTCACTTGGTATTATTTCCCTGAAAATCCAAGTGATAAATGTTCTAGAGCAGTGGTTCTCAACCCGGGGGGCGCGCGCCCCTGGGGGGGGCGTGGAAGAATACCAGGGGAGGCGTCAACAAATTAAAAAAAATTAAATAAGTTTGTAGTTTTTGAAATAGGTGTTTTTGCATGTATATTTACAACAACAAAAATTTGAATTTGATGCTGGACACAAACACACAATCATTGAAATTTCTTTATAGCTATTAACTCAATAAAATGTAAGTGAGCGTCCGGCCAGGCGTGAGAAACTAGCTGACTTGTGATTTTTTCGATAATTTGTGTAATCAAAATTTGTATTTGAAGAAATATAATTTTATATTCCTTACCAGAGTATGTCTAGCCTAAGTTCAAAGTCATTTTACTCAAACATAATGTAAGTAAATTTATCATGTATAAGTCTAAATTAACTTAATCCTTAAAGGGAGGCGTGACCTCACACCAAAGTATGAAGGGGGGCTCAGAGTCTGAAACGTTGAGAATCCCTGTTCTAGAGAAACTGATTTGTGTAAATAATCATACCGTTCTTTTAAAGCTTTCGTAGCCAGAGTTACTTCTAGGGCTTTATTTGCTAGCGAAACAATAGTATCCAGTTCCGCTTGATTGAACACGCGATAGGTGCGATAGTGGCCAAAGCTTGCAGTACCTTCTTGGACAATCGCTTCTGGACTTTCTCGAAGAATATTATTCTCTTTAGCTTTCCATTCTTGATATTCTTTCTCACTAAAATGGATTGCCCGATGAATATTTTCCAAATCGATTGGTTTGGCAGTTTGTCTTGCTTGCGTACGAACATGATTTGCTGAAATTGGAGAAGAATTTGTAAGAAACAACAATGAGTAATTAAACCATATAAAGAATTTTACAAAACCGGATAAGTTATTTGTCATGGTGAACAAACAGACCTGTGTGATTCTTTCCTGTTGTGCAACATATTCCATTTTTGTTCGTGGTCAGATGACATTCAATTACGTTGGATTCCCGGACATGTGCTGGACATTGAACGTGAGGGACACAGACAGCTTGTCGCGGACATTCCGCACAAGTTGTACTACGACTAGTTGTACTATCAGTATCAGTGATGACTAATGATGACGCTAATGTAAATCTCTTATCACTATTATGTTGTAGTACACGTTCGAATACAATTGATTCTTTCTCATCTTCATCCGCATGTGCGAGAGAATTTGTTTTCTCTTTTTTAATTTTTTTGTTTTTAAAATGTAACGTACGATCCCCAATTGAACTTTCGTATGATAATTGAATAAATATCATTAAACATAATATAATTATAATTGATTTTAACATTTTATCAGTTCTGGAATTGAAAAAAAATGTTCGTTATTACCCAAAATATACCTAAAAGATCAAATTTCAAAAACACCACACAACTAGGTAGTGTCCGCTAGCTTTTTTTGGGGGTAAAAGTTGTGGATGCATTACGCAAAAAGTTTGTCTTTTTCGATCAAAAAACTACGCCGTTATAAATCTTAAAAATACATTTTTATTTGACATAAAAATAAAATTACTGATAAACCAGTATCAGAACAGAAAATTCAAAAGGAATTCTGGTTTGAGCTAAACTAAACTGGTATATTACTGATTGCTCAAAAATACTTGAGCAATGCTAATTAAATGGTGTTGCAATGTAAATAATAAATAAAAAAATTTTATAAAAAAAAAATTAATTTGAGACTTACCTGCATTTAGCCTCAGGAATCTTCGACCTCGACTGGTTATGAATGAAAAATACTTTTTTGGGAGCGTAAGTCGCCTAAGTTGTTTTGAACATTCATATCGAGTTATGTAAGAAAGAATGAGAAATCAGGGTTGAATTAGGTTTTAATTTATGCTAGGAGAAATACCTTTAAAAACACAGAAAATTTTTAGATGATATTAAATTCTAATAAAAATTTAGAGCCAGCTCTGTTTTACTAGTGAAATGTAAACTTGAACAAGCTCTGATTTGTCTGTTATTAAAAATTTTCAAACTGGTAGTGGTAGGAACACAAAATTGTTCTTAAAGTATGCAATTAAACTTCGCATTTTGTTATAATTTGAAACAGGATCAAGCGGTGTCAGTATTAAATTTAAGTTGAAGGGTTGAAGTTATTCAAATAAAATTTTGTATTAAATTTCTCAATTTCTAAATTGTAAACAAAATATTTGTTTACATATTTGTTTATGACTAAATTTGATTTGTAGTAAGAAAAATTTCAATATAAAATCTGAACGAGTTAACCAGTTTTTTCCATGATTTTCTAGCTATAATTTATTGTCAGAAACAGATTCTTGCCACGGCACTGGCGAATGTTATTTATTTCTTTCGCCGGCATTTTGTTAAAAAGTAAATAAATGTAAACAACAATTTGTTCTTGTAACAGTTTTTTGTTTTGTTTGTGTCTTTTGACCTTACAAGATATGATCATTGGTCAGACAATTTAATTTCAAAATTTATTTTTTTTACGTTTCACATTCTAAAGTGTGGAGCGTAAAAGGTAGAAGCTCTTAATTTAACCGAGAAATTAGCTTATATGTACATGAGAAATGATTCAGTAGTACAATCAATAATAGAAATTAGATTATCGGAAATATTAATTATTTGAAAATTAGAAAAGATTTGAAAAAATGAATAGAAATGGAAACAAAGCCAAATTTTTATTGTTTTTAATATAAATATTTATCTTAATGAATCTTCACTAAAACGTCGTGACTTTATTAACGTCTATTATGGCGATCGACTTGTTCATTATCAGTTAAATTATAACAAATTTTAATAAAGCTCAGTATACACTTCTAATATTTAAATAACAAAATTCTTTTTTCATAGTTTAAAATTATTTGTACTTCGCAATGAAGTTTAATGTAAAATGTTGTTTTACGTCAAAGAAAATGAAGAAAGTATTACGATATTTGTTTTTTCAGTTTTTTATTTCAGAGAACATTGTATGGTGGCAGTATCGGGAAATGTACTGAAAGAAATATTTTTGTTTCACATGGGCAATAAGTAAGTCAACGTAATTCTTTAAGGAGGCAGGCTGATTTAGACATTTTTTTGCTGCTTTAATCGAAAATAATATTGCTGGAATATGTTTCAGTAAAATTTTAAATGAAAATGGTAAATTTCTAATTTACCATTTAAGAAACAATTTTAAATTTCCGGGACAAAGAGAAAAATAATCTTTGGCCGATTGATTTTGTTCTTGATTTTTTCTTCAACTTATTAGTAAGCATTATAGGTGAACCAATAAAATTACAAAAAATCTTTATTTTTGACCCTTTCACTGCTGTAGAAAGATTAAAATTAGGTGTTAAATATTAATTTTTTTTTAAAATTTCTGTATTATTGACCTTATTATGACTTTTTCTCATTTTTGTTGATTCAACGACTAGATATTATTATTAAAATTGAAAATACTTTAGTTTTATTTATTTATTTTTTTTTTTTTAATTTCAAAAAAGAATTACGGATTCCGAATTGCTAAAAAGCGACAAAGAAAATATTTTCATAATTTCCTTTTAAATACGTAAAAACTAGATTTCTAGATTTGCTCCTTGATAATGACTCATTTATTTTTATCACAACTGACAAAAGATAAAATGAAACATTGTATTATAACAAACAAATTAATGTAATCTTAACTTTAAGTTCACAGTTAATGTATCAGTTAGGTCACAGGATTTCTTCTATGTCTTTTCCATAATCAATATCAAATTTTCAAGCAAATATATAAATAAGTGATGTCATAAAAGAATTTTATCATTCGGTACTTCGTACTACTGTTAATAACTTCAAACAAAATTTGCCTTAACGCTTTTTATAAGAGCAATCAACATATCAGTATCCATATCCAGTCCATGGATCCATCGCATTTCCCAAAATATTCTGAGTGTCTATGTGAACTTTATTAAATTATTAATATCAACAATTCAACTACAAATGTAAATATGGGTAAGAAAGTCTAATTTTTTATAATTTTTAAAACAATGAAATAAGTACATTTCAGGGGCGAATGTACCTAAAGAGTATTGAAAATATAAAGAATTTTTTAACTGTTGTTGTATTTGATTTCGCAGAAAAGTTTTAACGTTTCTTTTAGAAATGGACTACATTTTAGTTGTAGCTCCTTACTTTTAGAGCTCAAGAAATGATAAAACTTGAAATTTCTGGTTAAAAACCGTTTTCGTGACCAGACTTGTTCGAAACTAGAAACAAAATCACACATTTTTGTTTAATTTTTTTTTTGTTTTTTTTTTGATGATATTACGAATGAGGAATTTAATGATGCATTTGATAGAATTGGAAAAATCCACTTGCAAAATTCATGATTAAAGATGTTAAAAACGAACATTTTTTCGAATTTTCTAAATTCGACAATATCTTAGTTTATCATACTTCTTGAATTATCTGAAATTTCATTATCATTTGAAATTAAATAATCTTGTGCAATTATGAAGAAACACTTTTCATGTAAATAATATTGATACATATTTTTTTGTGTGATAGGAGTAGGGAAGGTTACATTTATTTGATCTGTAATTAAACTATAATAAATAAAATCGATAACTTTTAATTTAATTGCAATTTAATGAGAATTAAGATACTTTTGTATTAAGGAAGATTTAAAAAAAAATTCTGGTGACCCCTGATAAGTTTTTACATTTTAACAACAAATTTTTAAATTTCTTATTATTCAAATTACTCAACCCCTTTCTCTCTCTCACTATTATATATAAATACATAAAAAGTGAGTGAGAGAAGGGGGTTTCCATTTGGAAATGACTACTGTATTTGATTACTTCGGAAATTGATAAAGATATTTATATATATAATTTTGTAAGACGTCCCTCGTCCATGTGGCTTTGCAAAAATTATAATGCAGGGTCTAAGTAATTTAAAATTTAAAAAAAGTGAATTTTATTTCATTTTAAAAGATTTACGTAGAATATTTTAACTTAATACCACCCTGGCTGAATAATTGTTTTGCATTTTTTTCACTAATTATTTGTGAATTGAAAAATATTTTCTAAAAAAGTCATTATTGGTCATTAATTTTTATATAAAAATAAGTCAGATAAAAATATTTTAAAAAATAAAGCATGGAAAAGTACTTATCAAATCTTTATCGTTTAAGGTTAAAATGACTGGTTAATTAGAGTTTATGATTATGGAAATTTTTAAAATCAGTTTTTTTTTTTATCATAAAATACAATAATTAAAAGCTTTCAATTCTATTCCGAAACAATACCGGGTGTATACCGTACATTTAGAGACAATTTTTTTTTACAGGTATAGACATAAGAAAGACTGAAGTCGCTGATTTTGAAACAGCAGTATTGTGTGCGGGTAAGTACACGGGGCAAGACGGGGTAGTACATGCTTCCCCTGTTATATAAACTGTACCTATAAATTTTGATTATATGAGCGGCAGAGTGCAATCCCTTTTACTAATAGAATTATCAGTGATTAATGCAAGGTACAGTATGTTCTAGGCTATGGACGATATCAAAAAATCTTGCTTGGCGTCTGCGGGGCAATATATGCCGCATGTGCGATCAGCACAATTACGCTGTCGTTTGTACTGCCGGCAGCAGAATGCGACTTCAATCTAACATCGGCTGATAAGGGAAAATTAAGTGCCACACCTTTAATTGGTAAGAAATATAAGAGAGTGTAAGAGTTCTTGAGGTAACATCTTCTGATAATGTTTAGGAATGATTTTTGGATCATATTTTTGGGGCACGTTGGCTGATATGAAAGGACGAAAATGGGTGATTGTGTCGTGTCTTTTACTGGATGCGACTGCAGCAGTTGTCTCGTCGCTAGTACAAAATTTTTATATGTTTTTAGCATGCCGATTTTTCAATGGGTTCGGGTAAGTCTTTTTGATAATACTTAAGACGTAAAAGCATATAAATAAACAATGTAAAAAAATTCAAAACAAAGATATCCCTGTTAAATAATAAAAAATTCAAGGTTGTATCTTGACACATTTTATGGTGCAGAACTTTTACAGCAACTTCAATGAAGTCTTATAACTGTGATATCAAAAAATATGAATAGGTTAGCCATGGGTCTCTGATAACTGTTTACATTTTTGAATCTAGAAATATCTAGTAATACCAGTTTAAAAATAGCACAAAATAAGCAACAAATAAATAACAATTACTTCTGATTACATGAACTTTGGATCGAAATATTTGAAATGTTTGGAAAAAGACAATTTTTATCAGTTACTTAAACAATTCATCATGTCAATATTTTAATTGTTTATTGACTTTGATTGATGTCAAAATTCATTTAGCGCAGTTTATAATTATCGACCAGTATGAGTCATACGAAGGATATTGACTTCCGTATTTTTTCTGTTTTGAAGTTCCAGAACGAAGGTTTTGAGTTTATTTTTGATTTTTTACAGGATTATTGGAGCGACCAGCCTCGTATTCAGTTATTTAGGTGAATTTTTATCACTTAAATATCGTGATGCAATGCTGTGTCGATTAGAGATATTTTGGACGTTTGGAACAATCATATTACCTGGAATTGCTTGGCTGGTTATCCCACTGGACATTTCATTTTCATCATCCCCATCATTTATTTATAATTCATGGCGCGCCTTTGTTGCATTGTGTGGTATGCCAAGCCTATTGACTGCAATTATTTTATGTATGTTTCCCGAAACTCCACGATTTCTTCTAATCAAAGGCGAGGAGAAGAAAGCACATTCAGTATTATCGAATATTTATGCGGTAAATACGCATCGGCATCCGTTCGATTATCCAGTAAGTATCTACTTAATGTTCATTTCTAAGTTTTCGAGAGGTCGTAATATTTTACCACTAAATATACATTTATTACAAAATTATTTACAAATAAACTTGGACCTAATTAAATTAAACACACTATAATTCCTTTTCAGTTCAATTAAAGGGTTTATTTTATGGTCGAATTTCCATATTTTTATAATAAAAATGAAAATTTTGTCCTGAAATTACTAAAATTTTGCTCTTGATCTAGTTTTTTATTCTTTTTATTTTTGATAAAATTAAAGCAGCAAACTTGACTGAAAACAGAGTTACTGAATGTCAGTAATATTTTTAAAATGAATTTTGATATCTCCACCATAAAAATAGAAGAGCGGGACTAAATGCTCTACCATTGTACTACAATTTCTAACATTTTTAACATATTATGACTCGTATTTTTGTCATGGATATTATAACTCGTGGTTATTTTTGTCATAGACGTTATGACCAGAGTTGTGCCATGTGATGTAAAAAACCAGTTTTTTTACATTTTTATGTAAAAAATTGTAAAATATGTAAAAAACTGTAAAAAACCGTAAAAAATTGTAGAAAATTGTAAAAAATGTAAAATACTTAAATCATTTGTCATTTCACTGGCAAACAATTTATTTTGACCGTTAGTACTTGCTTATAAGTTCACATGAAAAAACGTGTAAAGAAAATGTCCACACAAAAATGATTTTCTGCTCGTGGAAGGCGATTTACAACTGACTACAAAGCTTAAATTTCCAAATTAACAAATTGAGTTTTGACAGATTAAAAAAACTACTATATGTTTATCTCTCTTTAAATTAAAATAATAATAAAATCACTGATAATAGTAATGATAGTGATGATGAAGATGATTGATGCCTTTAATAAAATTTAACTGAATAATTAAAAACCTTTTTAATATTGAATTCTTAAATAAACTATTCTATCAAAACTAACCTTTCTTTTTCCTGTTTGTACCCATTTATATTTTTAATGTTCAAATTACTTAATTATTTTTATTTTGCAAATATAGCAAATACTTCAATAGCAAATATGGAATACCATCAGTAACGCTTACATCTATTAAATTTAAAAAAAATTAGTTTTTTTATATTTTTTACAGTTTTTTTATCAAAACAAGTATGTGTAAATGACAGAGCTTTTTACATGTAAAAAACCATGTAATTTACCTGAAGTAAATTACACGCACAACTATGGTTATGACTCGCCGATATTTGTCGTTTGGCTCAACAACAGAAAAACCTAACGATTTTACTCGCGATTAATAAAATTTAAATTTTATCAGGTTATACGTTTGCTAAGTGAAGCTGAAAATCATCTTAACAACAACAGTATAAGCAGCATTATTCAAACAATTTCAAATTACCATGAATTTAGTGTACGTATCAATGATGCTTGGATTCAAAATCGAAGTCTATTTCGACGACCATACATCAAATATCTATTACTGACCTGTTTTGCGGATTTTGGATTAATGGCGAGGTAATGTTTCAATAATACTTATCAGGCAAACTCAAATATTTTGTTAACATTAGACTTTTGCAAATTACTCTTTCAGTTATTACACTTTAATAATGTGGTTTCCCAACTTGTTTGATCGATTTGATCAATACCAAGCGACACATTCGGAGGAAGCGGATGGTATTTGTGACGTCACATATATCGATTTATCGGCAAACGTCACCGATATTTGTCCAAAACCGATTGAAAACCGGGTGTTTTTGTATACGTTAATTGTTGCGCTAAGTTGTGTACCAACGGCGGTTTCACTAGGATATTTAATGAAGAAAATCGGCAAAAAGTATCTTTTAAGTAAGTATGGACGTTTTAAAGAAACACAGCTTCTTTGTGACTTAAGTAATTAATGAATATCTTCATTTTTTTCAGTTATAAGTTTACTTGCATCAGGGTGTGCCGCCCTAAGTTTAAATCTCGTGCGAAATTCAATTGAAAATTTAATTGTGTCATGTATTTTTGAAGCTATTACGAGTACAACTGAAGCTGTGATATTTTGTTTAATCGTTGATATAATCCCAACACATTTGAGGGCTGTGGCGTTAGCATTAACGGTGACGTCTGGTCGAATTGGAGCGATTTTAGGCAATATTGTGTTCGGAATTTTAGTGGATTTGAATTGTATCGTACCTATTTACACATTTGGGATTCTTTTGATCATAAGTGGATGTTTGTGTTTCACTGTGCCTAAGAAAACGGGCTACATGGCTATCGCTTAATTTGTAATCATATTATTCTCGTTGTATTTATAACATATTTGTTTATTTTATTACATTATATTGCATTTGTATCATTTTTATAATTATTTTAATAAATAAAAAGATTTTAAGTATTACTTAATCCGTTAATACTAGCCTTGTTGAATCTGACGTTGTTAGGATTAGCAATCCACTACCGTTTACCAAAATGCCAAAAATTAGTACAAGTGTAACACAAGAGGTAGTGATTAGTAGTGCGAGGCCTATATTTCCGGCTATGGCACCAAGTTGCCCAGCGAAAAACACAAGTCCAACTCCGAAACATCTACAAAAGAAGGCACCCCCTTTGGAATAGTTGTTCTGGAACATTTTCAGTGTACAATTTACCTTGTATTTGTCGGAAATATATCACTTGCTGAACACTGGGCACTGATTAGAGAAATTAAACATAGACTTTGAAAAATGGTTGCAAAACACAAATGATAAATTGCTTCAGTTAAATAGTATGAAACCATGATCAAAATGGAGGCCAGAGCGTGTGAAAGTACTAAAAACAAAAACAAAAATTTGAGGAATTATACTTTATAATTTTAACAATAAAATTAGTCATTTTATACACAAAAACAATAAATTTTCAGTGTCTAATGAAAATTATCACTGACGCAGATTCTTTATTATCTTATTTGTTTAAATAGAACATACAAATTATTTGATATATGAGTAACTTCATGAAATGAAAATTTAACAAGTATTACAAACCTATGAAAAAATTACGGCCATATACGTCTAGTGCCAGTATTAATATCAGCACAACTGGAATGCATGTAATGGAACTATTTAGGATATTATTATTTGGATTATTTCGATATGGCGTTTGATTCAACAAACAAATTTGCTGTTTGAGAAGTATTTTATCTAAAAATCAAAATCAAATAACAGTTTCAATTGATCAATTATGCGAATACGATTTTGAAAAACCTTGGACATATTCTGAAAGGAGTGGAACTGGTTGACAATCTTTCGGTAAATTATTAAACAAATTATAACGATCTACTTCGAAGAGTGGTTCATACCACACCACAAGATTTTGAAACCAAATACCCAAAGTATAAAAACTGAACATAATTAAAAATTGTTCGGCCATTAAAATCGCAGTGCGAAAAGTTCGTAGCGTCCTAGTTATTTTTTGATAATAAAATATTCCAAATTCTTTGTTCCGTGCCAGAGAATGTATCTAAAATATCAAAAAATTTAGATTTGTGCAAAAGAAAAAGGTGAAACAGTAACTTACAGGAAATTTCGTATTATCATCTGACAATTTATTGTATTCGAAAATATATTTTAAAGATTCCATTGCTTCTGACTCTTTTCCACGATAAAATAGAAATATGGGTGACTTCACAATAAAAATGCTGATCAATATGGCTGATATTAAGAAGAAAATTGAAGCAAATAAAGCAGACTTTTCCCAGTTTTCAGTAATAAGCTCCAGCACTGTTATTGAAAAAATTCATTAAATAAATTTTTACAGTTTAACGCGAAAGTCACTTACCATGGGCCGTATTAAAACCCATAATCCAAAACACGTAAAGCGTTGCGACCATCATACCACGAGTTGAAATTACTTCGAATTCCGAGACAATTGTTACAGATAAAATATAAATACCTGTGTTACTGAAAAATTTGGAAAATTTATTAAGAAACTGAGACAATTCGATTATCAAATTTTATACCAAGCGGCTATTGTTGCCCTTAAAAATAAATATGGGATCCATTCATAAAAAACGTTCAGTAGGGAACAGAATACCATGTTCATTAGAACAGCACAAAGAAGTGCAGTTCTACGACTATACAAATCGCCAAAAGTGGAAAATATTAGAAAACCATACAACATACCTAAATTTTCAAAAAACATTTATACTTAGCGAAACTTTTGTAGTTTTGAGACGCTTACTGGCATAAATAATAGTGTTAGCATCAATTAAATCTTGCTCAGTTAATTGTTTACTACATTTTATCGTTTGATAACTGAAACTAAATATATTTTGAATAGTAGCTGCAGAAAATAATGCACTACCAAGGGTTATCAGAAGGGTATATTGAAATTTTCCAAAACCTAAATTCACGTAATGAGATTAGTAAGCGAAAATGATATAAAACACTTTAAATTTTACCAGCAATCTTAATTGATTCATTAATTTCCACTGCTTTTTCTTCTGAAAATTAAAGAAACTTATTTTGTTTTTGTTGTTAAATATCCTTTAAATTTTACCTTCATCCTCAAATTCCTTTTCTTCTTCTGTTGTTCCTGATTTTGAAATTGATCGGGATCGTATGAAATCATCTGAAAGATATGCACAACTACAAGACGATTGGAAAAGTGACATGTCGTCTGAGGTATCTTGAAGAATGTGGAAAATAATTAAGTGCTTTCCTACCGATTTATTATTTTTGTGAATTTTCATGGAAACATAAAAACGAATTCAATAAGTAAAGAAAATTGAGTAGAAATTGTATGAGACGATTATGGTCAAATCTCTTCCATAATTTATGCCTTGCGAATTTCAACAGATGAAAATTATTTTATTAGTAGTGAAAATCTTAAAAATTCGTTAATACCACGTGTCGTGCAATAAAAAAGATTTTTTTTTGTTTACAAAATGATGAATCTCGTATATTTATTGCAGCTATAATACGTTAATATTAAATAAATAGTATTTTTTTTACTCACATTTTTATATAAACCTTTTATGAAGCTGAGATTCCTTTAGTTTTAAATGAAACAATTTTAGTTTTTTTAACAGATGTGTAGAAATAAAATAATTTGGTGAAGATGAAACATAAAAGTAATTTAATAAAAAACTTTATTTCTAAAAGTGATTGTAATAATGTAGATATTTTATCCTATAAAATTACAAATGAAAATGAAAAAAATAATGAAACTCAGTCACCAAATGGATTCGTTAATAATCATATCAGTCATGCAGGTAAGGATACTGTGATTAATTTATTAAAAAAAAAAAAAAAAAACTTTTATTAATTGCAGAATAAAATAATTCTACAATTTACAATATCTGGGTTCCAAAGTGGATTATTCCACCCTCTCAATACTTTTTTAAGCGTTAGAGATGTTAAAGAAATGTTTAAAAGCAATTCTTTAACCCGGAATAGATTTCTTGTAGCCTGGAATAATTTCCGCCATTAATTGGAATACCATTAGGTCGTGTAATATGAAATGTCGTTTTACGACCACTTGGCCGACCATGTAATCTAGACAAATATTGACGCTTTTTTAAGTATTAGAGACATGTTTAAAAGCAATTCTTTAACCGTGAATAGGTTTCTTGTAGCCTGGAATTATTCCCGCCATTAATTGGAATAACATTATGTCGTGTAATATGAAGTGTCGTATTCCGACCACTTGACCAATCACGTAATATCGATACTTTTTTAAGCATTAGAGAAATGTTTGAAAGCTATTCTTTAATTGTAAATAGAATTATTGTACCCCGGAATCATTTTCGCCATTATCTGGAATAATGTTACCTCCAATATTTTAAGGATTTATACAGAAGCTTTATTTATTCCAATATTAATAAATGTTCCTTGAATTATTATTGAATTATTGTCTACTGATAAAATTAAGGTTAAATAATACACAAACTTGGACAAAAAAAAAATTCTCATCACATTTTACCTTTATAATGTTTAGAAGATGGTACGGGGCCAGGTGGACCAGCCACATTTGAACAAGCAATTGAAGCCACATCGTTCGGATGGTTTAATATATTTGTTTTAGCTTTAACATTACCCGGGTCATTAGCGACGAGTTTTGATACCACATCACTATCATTTGTGATTCCCGTGGCACAATGTGACCTTAAATTAACAGCGGTGGAGAAGGGATCTTTGAATGCGGTAACATTCGCAGGTATGATATTTAATTAAAAACATTTCAGAGGTGGAATCATTTAAAAGTTTTATTAAATTTTCGCCAGGTATGGTTACGACGCCGTTTATATGGGGCTTTTTAGCGGATACCTTAGGAAGGCGAAAACCGTTAATGTTTAGCTATGGAATGGCTGCCTTTTTCGATATTTGTACGGTATTTTCAACAAATTATTATATGCTTGTGGTACTAAAATTTTTAGATGGTTGTGTGTAAGTTGGTTTTTATACGAAATAATGTTAGAGTTCATTTCAAATGATTTGACCACTGTTAGTATTGAATCAAGTTATTTGAAATGAACTCTACTTATATTTTTTAGCATTCGAATTTGATAAATTAATCTGCCTTTCTAATCATTGTAAGTGCAGATTTTTTAAGGACACCACTAAGATTAATTTAAATTAAGCGCTTTTTTGTAGCATATGTGGACCTTTTGCTCTGATGATGTCCTACATTTCAGAACTGCATGGACAACGATATCGATCACGAATTGTTTTATTTGGTGGGATTGCTTTTGGAATGGTTTACATTCTGATGCCTAGTCTTGCCTGGTTAGTACTGCCTAGGACTATCTCTATAGAACTTATACCTGATGTGTTGGTCTTACGCTCTTGGAATCTGTTTTTATTTATCGCTGCAATGCCAGCGATATTTTCAACAATTGCATTAATATTTTTCCCAGAAAGTCCCAAATTTTTAATGGTTATTGGGAAAAATGATGAGGCTATGGAAGTTTTTCGAAAAATTTATGCTATGAATACAGGGAAGCCAAAGGATACTTATCCAGTAAGTATATTTTTCAGGTTTTTATTGTTAAGTCAAAACATAAATTTAAAATTTCATGTTGCAGATAAAAGTCCTTATTGACGAAACAAACTCTTCAAGAGAATCGAGTGTCTCCATGACTGAACAACAACAAAAAAGCAGAGCATCCAGAAAATCTATCAAAATAACGTTAAAGAAAAAAATAGCCAATGGTTGGCAACAGTTTAAGCCAATGTTTTCCCGATCCTACCTAACGAAAGTGATGGTACCTTTTGTAATGAGTTTCACAGCTTTTGGAGGGTAAAACCATGTACATTATTATCAGCGAACTCTAAATAATGTTGAGAATCTTTTGTTTTAGAATCAATAGCTTGCGTTTATGGCTTCCTCAACTATTTTCGTTGATTGACACTTACGAAACGGAGCACCCAGGTGAATCAGGATCAATATGTGAAATGATAGCAGAGGATTTAAAACGCCATAATATATCTGCGGCTACGTCTGGAGTCAATCGCAGTACGACGGAAGACACCATCGTAACTTGTGTCCCAGTAAGTTCTTTTTCAATGTTTTAATCCTTACTTATTTCAGGTTACGCGACTGCAGGATAATTTATAATTTTGTTTTTTACAGAATGAGATGCAAGATAGTGTTTTTATTAATTACATTATCTTAGGATTTGCGCAAGGGGTTTTGTACGTTTCGGCAGGGGCGTTTGTTAATATTTTGGGAAGAAAAAATTTGATGTGTAAGTATGAAAGTCTTGTTATTTAGTGTGGATTTTAGGTATTTTTTATTTTTTTGCTAAAATTAAAACTATAGAATTTATGCAAAACAAATTTTCGAAAATAAGTTTATATTTCTATGGGGAATTTCGACATTATCCTGAAACAATTTACCCCTAAATTTATTTAATTATACTTTGTGACATCATCAAACATATTTGATGGTTTTGAAGGTATAAATTGACAGCAGCAACGAATAAACGGCTATTTGTAAAATTTTGTGTTTTGAGACTAAAAATTTAACCGTGTGTACTTGGATACTTCGTGCAAAATAGGTGTAACTGTCTTTTTCTACTCCTGTTGAAGAACACACTCATTACATATCCGTAAATTGTTGAGAAAGTTAGGCATTATTCAAAGGTGTGGAAGAATGACCATTACTCAATGGCTATCGACCAATGAAATCACCGTATTAACCATTATTCAATGGGCCGGCATTTGTTTTGTGTATGATATATATCATATATATCATATAATATTATGTATCAAGTTTTAATTTCATATATGTTGCGTAGTAACGTCAAAGTAAACAAAGTAGTTTGTATTTTGTTTTCATCGTTTGTACATAATTATATAAACACTAGCCGTATGCCCGATGGGATTTCCCATCGCCAACATCTTTTTATTAGGTACTCACTTTCTGTTTACTTTTAATGTTTTTCAAAAGCCTAAATCAATATCTACGTTTCTAACTTCAAAAATGACGAACTTCCCATATGAACATTGAACTTTCATTTTCTGTTTTAACCCCTTAGGGAATAAATTTCCAGAAACAACTGACTTTTATTTATAAATAGAAGCCTAAACGCTAATTTTCATAACTCCTGTGCTTAATTTTGTCCTTCTAAACTAAACCCAACAGTTTAGGTTGTGTGTTGTCTGTCAGTCAAAATTAAAGATTCATTAAATATTACCTATTTATTTTAATAGCCATAGTAACATATTTTTGTATACCACTAACATCAAAAGTAACGAATTTACATACAAATTTTCATCCCCTATTAAACGCACTTAGGGGACGAATTTTCAAAAATCCTTTCTTAGTACTCACCTTCGTTACATAGGGAACTCCTATGCAAAATTTCATTCTTCTAAACCCAACGGTTTAGGCTGTGCGTTGTCTGTCAGTCAGTCAGTGTTAGAAATTTATTAAGTAGATTTAATGAAATTAGAGATAGATTAAAAATTGTATTCTTTTAATTTAAAGTTTATAACTATTCAATTTTACTTAAATCAAAAAGGAAAAAAGTCCTAGAAAAATACATTTTTTAATGAAAAATAAAAATCCTGTATTAAAATAAAGAATTCTGAATTGAATTATATAGAAAAGTGAAATTTCACAAAAATTCAGTTGTCTTTTTATTCGTTGCTGCCGTCGAAATATTTATTGTTTGGGTCTAGTTATAAATTCTTGCCCTTTTTGATAAAAATAAAACCATACACTTCAAAGGGAGTAAATCACTTCTAAGGTGAATTTCGATATTTTAACCTGAAAAACTCTAAATATCTGTTACGTAATTTTTTTGTTTGCAGTGATTTTATTCGGAGTAAGTGGCGTCCTAGGATATCTGATGTATATAGTGCACACTTCCCTTCAAAATCTAATATTATCAACGTTATACTGTTCCTTTGTAGGCATTGCGATAACCGTCTCAATTACAATCTCAGTTGAGTTAGTCCCTACAACTTTAAGGTAATACGAACCATTGTCTTTTCTTTAATAATTTTTTTTTAATACTTCTTTTCATTTGTAGAACAATGACGGTATCTTTATTGATGATGATTGGTCGTTCAGGGGCGATGACTGGAAATCTAATTTTGCCATATTTTATCGAACTCGGATGCCTACCGCCATTTTTAATGATTGGAAGTGCCCCAATCAGTAAGTATCTTCTGTATTATATATTGTATTCTGATTTTGTCCCTGACCGTAATATTCTTTATTTTGAATTTATTTCAGTTTCATTCGTAATCACACTCTTCCTTCCAAAAAAGGATAGCCAGGAATTACTATAGGGGGTATAAGATGACTGTGTATACTAGGTTTTAATTGTTATTTATTATCAATGTGAATTTAGGTTAAGTTTCTGAATAAATGATTTTAATTAAATAAACTTAAGTGATTTTATAAAGCAGTGTTATTTCATTCCTTTAAATACATTACCTTCGTGTTCAATCTAAACTACTTTTCCACAAACTACAAAAAGTTGTATTCCCAAATGATTTGGGAATAATTGGTTTCAGGTCTGAGAGGATAACGTAGTAAATTTGGTGAGTATATGGAGGATTTGTATTGTGTCATGAGTTAATATTAATAGACTCTAGAAAATTTAACAAAAATATTATGGAATGGTTTGGTAACTACAAAAATGTTCTTTGATCGATGGACCGACTCAGGGACCGATTTATGCACAGGCAGACTAGGAAGTTACTTGAGAAGGTATACATATATTCGGAAGCAATAAAATTTGAGTTCAGAGATACGTTAATATTCTTAGATTTAAACAAATTTATAAGTACTAAAACCAGTTTAAATAAATGTTTATATTATTTCGTGGTGGTAAACTAGTGCCCACGTAAAAAATACGACTTACTACTGTTGGTTAATGGTTAAATATAGCGGAGAAGCAAGCACGGAAATAGGACAGGTTCTGTCTTTGAAATCTAGCAAATGTTCACGCAACAGAACTAGTGGCGTTATTTTCCGTCATTACAGCCAGCACAGTGAATATGGTGAATATACATACTTTTAAGTTGGTATTGACAATATTGTGCTATATTGAATCTGATACATAAGTGTACTTCATAAACATATGCATAGTACATATTGGTATGTTATGTTAGTTGCATAAAAGTGCGAGTTTTAAATATTTTCATTAAATTTCATCGTATTCGTTCACAATATGCAAATGTGGTCACGCATAAAACATCCACGGCCGTATAAATGACATAGCCGACCTCTTAATAAAAATAAATTTTTCAGTACCTAACGAAAATTATCATTGACGCAGATTAATTGTTATCTTATTTGTTGAACAAAAAATAAAAATTAATATTTATTTAAAATCTTGGAATGAAATAAATTAATATTTGATATATGAATAACTTCATGAAATGAAAATTTTGATGTACGGAAAATACAAATGAACGTGCTCTTTTACGCGTGCTACAAAAAATTGCGACTACGAAAAAATTAGGGGTATTTTAGTCTAGAAAAAAATAATAATAACAGAAATGGATATACGTAATGAATGAGTATATTGAAATTTTCTAAAATCTAAATTCACGAAATAAGCTTAAATAATACATATAAAGTATTTCAAGTTTTTTAAATTAGGTAGTTAAAAATATCGAATATACAGTAATTGATTAATCGGTTAATGGATAAGAAATATTACTCTTTCAAAAACAAAAACGGCATTTTTTCTTTGAGTCAGTCTTATTTAAATATGCAACACAGAAGGAAAAATAGTGCTAGCCGTTTTTAATAAATTGGAAAAAAAAATTAATCATTTCAGTCATTAAATCGCGAATAAAATAATCGACTGAAAAATGACTAAAATTAAACTAAACTGGTCGACTAAACCGATTAATTGATTAATCACGCGACATTGTTAATCGAATGATTAAGGTAAAATCTCCTTTTTGATTCCAATATATTTTTCTAATTTCATTTTAACAGATTAAAATTGTTTTGTTGCTTGTGAAAATCTTTATCTTAAAAATTCGTTTTTATAACGTGTCGTGTCATAAATTAGAATTTTTTTTATTTACACAATGATGAATTAAATTTTTTGTAGCTACGTTAACATTAAGTAAATATCTAGCGTTAACTAGCAAATTATTAACGTAAAATGATTTTTACTACCATTTTTATATAAACCTTTTACGAAGCTGGGTCTCCTCTACTTTTATACAAAATACCTCTTTGTGTTTGTTCAAACATATGCATAGAAAAAGTATCTTTATTATTACTAAAAATGAAACATAAAAGTAATTTGATAAAAAACTTTATTTCTAAAAGTGATTGTAGTAATGTGGATATTTTATCATATAAAATTACAAATGAAAATGAAAAAAATAGTGGAACTCAGTCGCCAAATGGAACTGGAAATAATCATGTAAATCACACAGGTAAGAATGGATAAGTAATAACTGTTTTAACTAAAAAGTTATTATCAACTTGAATTGAATAGTTTGTTCTGGAATTAAAGTGTTTATTTAAATTCTAAACAAATTTTGGAACACAAAATTTAGTTAGGACATTTTCGTAAAAAATTATACAAGGTGGTCCAGAATTATGTACCGTTATTGGTAGAGCTCGTAGTACGTTCAAAAATAATGGTACCTTTTCATTTACACATTTTTTCAAAACTCAATAATAAGGATGATACAACTCTGTAAAGGGGTGAAACGGAAACCATTATTTCTTAAATATTTTCCAAACGCTTTTGAATAACGAATTTATATTTTAGGGGTACTTATTTTGCATTAGAAGAATTAAATTTATGTCAACACTTATTCCACCACTCATGACTAAGGGGTGGTTTTGGGTGGTAGGTGTGAGTTATCACGTCTTTTTTTTTAATTTGCAATTATTTAAACAAAATCCCCGATAATATAATTCCTCAGACAATTTCACGTAAAAAAGGTATACTTGTTACATTTCGATAAATATTACCGTTTTCGAGTAATTTAACGTAGAAGTATCTATTTCCAAATTATCCCCTAATCATAAGTGATCGAATAATTGATACCATAAATTTAATTATCTTAATGTTCATACGCGCCCCTAGAATATGAATCCAGTAATCAAAAGCGCCTAAAAAAGTTTTAAACAAAAGAAGTCAGTATCGTTCCACCCCTCTACATTTTACCCCTCTGCTTTATCTCCCTTATTATTGAGTTTTGGAAAAAAGTGTAGATGAAAAGGTACCATCATTTTTGAACATACTATCAGCTGCAGCAATTACGGTACATAATTCTGGACTACCCTGTAGATTTTAAGAAAATGATAGAAGTGGCTTTTGATAGACATGGTTGGTAAATGATATATTTTTGCAAACTAGATAAAATGATGAAAATTAAGGATTAATTTTTTTACTTAATTTGAAAATCTTGCTAGAAACATTGACCTTGGTGCAACAAATGACTTTGCATATTTAAATTTAGTTCATCCAAATATAATGAAAATGTTAATCACCTGGATCAGTGGCGATAACTAACAAAATTTCTGAACAATCGTTCTGTGCCTTGAAACTCATGCTAAAATAAGATTTATAATTTAAAAGGGACATTATAGAAGGCTCAAGACTTAATTTAGAAAATAATTTTATGAAAAGCTTTATTCATTTTAGTATTATGTATTAAGAAACTTACCTTCAAGGCTTATCTAAAGTGTCAGCTGATAGAATTAATGCAAAGCATTAAGAATTAGATAAAATCCAAAATACACAAACTAAATTAAAATTGTTGAGGGAAATTTTCCGTAATATTTTATTTTTATGTACGTTCAAAAGATGGAACGGAGGCAGGAGGCCCAGCCACATTTGAACAAGCAATTGAAGCCACATCGTTTGGATGGTTTAACGTATTGGTCTTAGCTTTAACATTACCCGGGTCGCTAGCGACCAGTTTTGATACCACATCACTGTCTTTTGTGATTCCCGTGGCACAATGTGATCTCAAATTAACAGCGATGGAAAAAGGATCTTTGAATGCGGTAACATACGCCGGTAAGAGACACAATTAGAATCAATTCAGAGAAGGAATTATTTAAAAGTTTTATTTGATTTTCAATAGGTATGATCACGACACCATTTATATGGGGCTTTATAGCGGATACTTTAGGAAGACGGAAACCGTTAATGTTTGGCTTTTGTGTGGCTGCCTTTTTTGATATTTGTACGGTATTTTCAACAAATTATTATATGCTTGTGGCGTTAAAATTTTTAGATGGTTGTGTGTAAGTTTCTCTTTATTGTTCGTTCTTATACGAAATAATTTTAATTATATTTTTAGCATTTGAATTTGATAAACTAATTTGTCTTTCTACTGCTTGTAAGCACAGATCGTTCAAGAACACCGCACAAACTGATTTCAATTAAACACTTTTTTTTTAGTATATGTGGACCGTTCGCTCTGATGATGTCATACATATCAGAATTGCACGGGCAACGATATCGATCCCGGATTGTCTTATTCAGTGGAATCGCTTTTGGGATGGTTAATATTTTGATGCCTTGTCTGGCCTGGTTGGTATTGCCAAGAACGTTCTTCGTAGAACTTATACCTGACGTACTGGCACTGCGTTCCTGGAATTTGTTTTTATTTATCGCGGCAATGCCAGCGATATTTTCAGCAATAGCATTAATATTTTTCCCAGAAAGTCCCAAATTTTTAATGAGTATCGGGAAAAATGACGAGGCTATGGAAGTGTTTCAAAAAATTTACAGTTTGAATACGGGAAAGCCAAAGGATACTTATCCAGTATGTAAATTTTTCTAGTTGTGTTTTATACTTTTAATTTCAAACTCGATAACATTTGAAATTAAAAGTATAAAAACTGCGTCTCGCATTAGAGAGAGGTTGTGTTTGATTGATTACTGAATTGGAGTGGCACTCGAACAAGTGATCGGTGGCCTAGTTGGTAAGGCGCTTGGCTGGTAACCAAGAGATCCGGGTTCGAGTCCCAGCCGATCCAGTTTGGTAATTTTTCAAACACTATGTCAATTTTAATTAACATAATGCATTGGCCATTTGCCAAAGTACATCGAGTGTTCAAGTATCAGCCAAAGCTGGACATTCAGTGAACATATGAATATTGGTGTATGTTTAAATACGGATAAAAATCCGCCATACACTAATAATGTTTCACAGGCACTCGATAACATTTGAAATTAAAAGTATAAAAACTGCGTCTCGCATTAGAGAGAGGTTGTGTTTGATTGATTACTGAATTGGAGTGGCACTCGAACAAGTGATCGGTGGCCTAGTTGGTAAGGCGCTTGGCTGGTAACCAAGAGATCCGGGTTCGAGTCCCAGCCGATGCAGTTTGGTAATTTTTCAAACACTATGTCAATTTTAATTAGTTGTGTTTTATTAAGTCGGATTACAAACTCGAAATTTTATTATGTTACAGATTAAAGCCCTTATCGAAGAGATCAGTTCATCGAACGAACCAAGTGTCTCCGTGATTGACCAACGAAAGGAAAGCAGTGTGTCCAGAAAATCGATCAAACTAACCTTAAAGAAGAAGTTGGCAAATGGCTGGCAACAGTTTAAGCCATTATTTTGTCGACCCTACGTAACGAAAGTGATGGTGCCTTTTATTATGAATTACACAGCTTTTGGAGGGTATAAAGTGATTCATTATGATATGAATATTTAAAAATAATACTTATGGGATTTTATTTTCTAGAATCAATAGTTTACGTTTATGGCTTCCACAACTATTTTCGCTGATTGAGACCTACGAAACGGAGCATCCAGGCGAATCCGGATCTATATGTGATATGCTAGCAGAAGATTTGAAACGTCATAATATATCAGCAGTCAGTCTCAGTACGCTTAATACTACAGAAGATACTGTAGCCTGTGTTCCAGTAAGTCGCCTTCTTAGTGTTTTAATTCCTATTTGTTTCAGGTTACAACTATGGGATAATTTATGATTTATTTTTTACAGAATGAAATGCAAGACAGCGTTTTTATAAATTACATTATACTAGGATTTGTGCAAGGGGTTCTGTACATTTCGGCAGGAGCGTTTGTTAACATTTTAGGAAGAAAAATTTTATTATGTAAGTGCGAAAGTCTTGATGTTTAATCTGAATTTTAGCTACTTGATTTTTTTCATTTCTGATAAAATAAAAGTAACAGGACTAACTGAAAATTGAGTTGCAACAACTGCAGGACCATATTTTTAGACAGAATTTTTATATTTTGGTAGCAACACTTAAAAGTCTAACCCCAAATTACTAAAGTTGCCCAAATTAATCCATAGGCAATCGTTTGAATGATAAATAATTGCATTTAAAAAATTGAAATTTACTTTGTGACGTCATCAAACACATTCGTAATTTAGGTTCAAAAGACTTGATGCTAGGTTTAGATAATTATACGTTTTGTTTCTGTGGTCGTTCTTCTTGATAAATCTCAATAAAACTGGAGTAGCAGAACTAAATGAAAATCAAGTTCCAAAGAGTAGATCACATTTTTACCTAACTGTCACAGAAGGAGGGTTATGCTGAGCGTCCACTGAGGTCGGAAACGCGGTGCGGCGCGGTTCTTACATCAATAAGATCTCCGGGACGGTACCGCGCTGCTCTGTCGAGCTAGTGGACGAACCTGCATTTATTCAGATGTATTTATCTCCGAAAGCGGAATTGTGCCGCGCCGCGTTTCCGACCTAGTAAACGTTTAGCATTATGTTTTTGAATTGCATGTATGTATGTAAGTACATATGTCTGTTTCTTTGGCGCAGTCTGCAGCCTAAACGGTTTTAACCTCGAGAGTTACATAGGATAATCATAGGATACATGAAATGTCAATGAATTCCGTATGGTGGCTGTAAATCTATCAAAGTGGGGTATGAAAAATGAATAAAAAGTAGGAGGCAAAAATGTTTTAAGAAATTAAACAGAAATATCTGATGCCTCCGTCTTCTTTACTTTTTTATTCATTTTTCTGATTTGTATTTCATCTTCTCTACATGTTTTAGTTCGCTTTTTACGCAGTCGGGTTATTGTATAAATTTTCATTTAATTTTTAGTAATTCTATTCGGGATTAGTGGTGTCCTAGGATATCTGATGTACATAGTGCACAATTCACTGCAAAATCTATTAATATCGATGATTTACTGTTCTTTCATGAGTATTGCAATAACTGTCACGGTTACAATCGCAGTTGAACTAGTCCCTACCAGTTTAAGGTAATCCTAACAATTATTTTTTCTATACGAAACATTAGTCCTGTTTTTAATATTCCTTTTTATTCGTAGGACAATGACGGTATCTTTATTGATGATGTGTGGTCGCTCGGGGGCGATGACTGGAAATATACTCTTGCCATATTTTATCGAACTTGGATGTTTAGCGCCATTTTTAATGATTGGAAGTGCTCCACTAAGTAAGTACCTCGATATTTTTTTAACTATTTTAACAGAGCTAAGATTCTATCGTGATTTCAGTTTCTCTCGTGATTGCGCTGTTCCTTCCAAGAAAAGATAGCCAGGAATTACTGTAGGGAGTTAAAAGGAATAAGGTGTGTAAGGGGATTATCTATAATTTTAAATCATGACTGGCTGTGTGTACTATTACATAATTATAATTGTTATTTATTGTAAATGTGAATTTAGGTTAAGCTTTTGAATAAAAAGTTAGTTTATGAACTAATGTTTTTCATTTCGTATATGTTAGAATAATTTTCCAATAACTTTCCCCAAAAATATGTTTTGAACAATAATTAGTACTAAAACATTGAATATAAAACAGACGCAGTGGGCGCATAAGTAGTATAGGCATACTTACATATTGATATGCAATGTCAGTTGCATAAAAGTATACATTCAAAAAATTTGGACATTTTCCTTTAAAAAGGAAATTCAATTATTACTAATTTTTTACAATTTTTGACTTCCCATTGGAAGTTATTGTAATGGGTCCAATTTTACGAATCGCTAATATGGACATATGTATCTCCACGTTTCAAGGTCACTAGAATCCGAATCCATCGTTTTTAGCGTGTTGTCTGTGTGTGCGTTCGTTAGTTCGTGAATTTTTTTTCGTCTCGCATATCTCGACAACAAATGATGATATCAACTCCGGACTAATTTCATTAGATGCGTAATTAAAAGTGAAGATCGTCTTTATTATATAATAGCCTAAAAACCTAATTCATGTTAAAAACGCCAGTAAAAAAAAAAATAAAAAAAAAATATGTAACTTTTTATAAAAAATTTTTTGTCTCGCATATCTTGAGAACAAATGATAATATCAAATGTTTGATAAGGGTCCCTACTCTTAGGTACAGTGGGCGAAGCCCCCGGTGTGGTGCAAGGGGTCAAATCTCTATCGGGGGCCCAGGGGAGGAGCCGCCTGAAATGAAAAAATAATTATTTATGTATAGTAGTCTCTAGTCTTTAAGGACACCCAATGGGAAGTTGACAGTGTGGGTAGACCTGTCACCCCAAATTTTTTCACTCATTATTGACTGGAGTGATTTTGGGTTGATAATTCTTGGAGTTAAATTGCTTTACAGTTATTAAAAAAAATTAAAACTCGAGTGCAATACGATAAGATAATTTAACGAACAAGCTAGCATAATTCGTATTATTATCCAATATTTCATCACTAGGGTTTTGAAACAAATTTTTATCATTTTTACCTACAATGAAAGGTTTTATACGATCTTTCGTTATAAAAATTAATCCTAACTTTTTTTTCAGTGACAAAACTACAATATTCCTTAATGCGCATGAGTTAAAATGTCACTATAAAAAATTAATTAACTTTTTCCAAATTTTCATTTTGAATTCGCTACTTGGATTATGTAATTACAAGTCTGGAATAAACGCTTTTTGTGATTCAAAAGATAGAACTGTCATACCGAGAACTGTTGAACAATTCATTCAGAGCTTGGTACTTGTTGCACTGCAAAAAGGCAACAACTCAACTCAACAACTGAGTCGTCGAATTTCAAAACCAACTATGTGCATCTCAAACGATTTGGAGCTATTCAACAAAAATTGTTAGTTATATTACAATAATAAATCATTGCATGATTTTGATATCAAAAAACGTATTAAATTCATGTTGATTCCTAGTAATAATCTGTATAATATAGGAAAAGCACAAACAATTACATTTAAATAAATAAAACCCACGTAACTTATTTTGGAACTGGCAGTTGAATATAACTGATTTTGGAAATGAAGTGTCAGCCATTTTGAACTTTCTAACAAGCAAAAGCAGTCAAAAACTTGGTAGAAGGTAAAAGAATGAACATATTTCTAGTTTTTAGAACAATTTTATGTAGTAAAAATGACAATAATTTAAGTCCTTATAGGATACTGCAAAAATAGTCACTCTACTACTGAAACTAAAGTACATATACTAGGTTAGTGAGAGATTAAACTGGTTTTGCTACCGCATTTAGAGGGCAGTCATTATTGTCTGTGGGATGTAACTTATTTTGAAACTGTTAAAGGATAGAACTGATTTTGGAAATGTGGCCATTTGGGATATAACTGGTTTTGCATCCTTCGTCATTTTTCTTCACTTATTTTCAGTGGGATAAAATTTATTTTAGAACTGTTTCTCAACGTGAACATACAGCAGATGAACTGTAGTATCCATAGTAACTAAAATCTCAGCTTTTTATTTTTTTGGATATCACTGACTTTGCTTTTCGGCAACTCAACTCTAAACAGCTATATATCTCAGAAACAGTACATTTTTCAAGAAAAAGTAATCAGACCATTTTTGTAGTAAAACTTACCAGCAACAATTTTCATAACAATCATTTTTGTTGAAAAATCAATATTTTTCGAATTATTTGCAAAAAATCATTTTTAATAATTTTGAAAGATTGAGGTTATGTTTATATAAAATGTTCAACAATTCTTCGACCATATTTTTAAAAGATCGATTACTATGTGAAACTGGTATGATTTGTGAGATTTGAGTACTGTAAGTAAGGAGTTGGACAGGTTCTGTTTGTTTTTGCAAAATAAAAACAATTTCATTTAAGATGTATTAATGTATTTCATATAAATTATTAATGAGGTATATCCTCCATTGTGCATTATTTACAACTTTTATTTATTATGTACATGTAATAGTATAGTTGAAACATAACAAAAATTATGTTATTTGGCCTGAACGACTGACTTTGTACGCTTGCAGTCGTCGCATTTTTCATTCCCGCAGCATTTTAGCACTGATTGTCATGTACAAAAAAAATTACAATCAACGTCACTTAAAAAAGAAAATAAAATAAATAGTTATAATAATATATAAAATTAACAACAAAATTAAATTTTTCCAAAATACAATTGCTTCAATCCCGTCCGATTCCAAGAAAAAAAAAACTTTCGATCAATTCTAGGGTTTTTTTAAAACTCAAAATATTAACAAAAACTCTTTGGCAATTTTCAAATACGAAACACCACCAAAACATGGTCCTTCGTACTGAAATAATTATTTTCGTAACTGGTTGTGAAAATGTCTAAATATCATACGGGTACTGATATTCATTTTCACACGAAGTCACGAACAATATTTTTTAGGCGACCGTACAAAAATCACTGACAGATAGCAGCACTTGTGCTTTAAAATTAATATTTATAATGTTAATTTGTAATATGGGGCGAGAGAGAGTGAGGTTAATGAATCAAATTTGTGATTTTCTTTTCAAGATAAAAAATTTTAAAAAAAAGGAAATAATACTCAAATGGCGCCCAACGTGGGGCCTAGCTCTTCTTTGTTATTTCTGATTTATGGGTCGCCTAAAAAATGGATTCTCAACTGTTGCTGAAAACCATTATTACGAATTACTGATTTATCAGTCAAAATCCTAGAATGCATTGTTATTTGTTTTGAACAAAATTAAAGCATGTTTTTACTACAAAAGATGTTTTTACTAATCAGTCTTACTTTTTTACAATTTTTTTTTTTAAATATCTCCTTAACAAATAAACATTTTTAGTACTGACTTTTTGAGTTCGATTTGAGAAAAAAAATTGTTTTCATGGTAAGTCAGCCATTTTGTGATCAAGGCGTAAAAAAAATAAAAACACATGACATTTTTTATAGTCAATTAATGTATTTTTATTTTGAAAAAATTAAAAAAAAAAATATAAATATGGCACAATAATCGACTAATATCATTTCTTTTTGAATAACAATTTTTTTTAAAAAATGAACTCTCTATTTACAAAGAAATAAAATACAAAAACAAAATTTTCGCTATATTGCACATCGGTTTTGAAGCAAAAGTACACTTTTCTTACAATTTCAACTCAAGTACTGTGTCTTGACTTTACTGAGAGAAAATTTAAAGCGGACAATAATTAAATTTTTCGAGATTTTTATTGCTTTTTTTTAGTAAAATATAATTTTTTTTTTATTGCTCATTAGGACATAAACACATTTATACATTAGTTTTATTAAAAGGCACTTGTTTGTATGGATTCAGTCATTTATGTTTAACAAAATTATATTTTTTTGATTTTTTTTATTGAACATAAATGCAATAGACCAAGAGCTACCTAATATTTCATTAAGTGAGTTTTGTGACGATTGAAATTTGAAACATGGCGATACAAAAATTTGGAAAAATATTAATTTTTCAACAAAAAGAGGTACTATACAATTTGTTTTTTATAAATTTTACTAAAGGAAAAATCTAATCACTATTTTTGATAAAACCGTTTTTGAGATATTTAACTAACTGACAAAAGTCCAAAAAAGGTATCTAGCTGATACCTCCTAACTCTGCTGTTGATGCATCAGCTTGAAAATTGTAAATTTTAAATCCTTAAATATCTCAGAAACAGCTTGTTTTACGATATTTTTTCGATAGTATACAAGCAACAAATTTTATAATAACCTTTTTTATTGAAAAGTCAGTATTTTTCGAAATACCAGCAAAAAACAGTTTTTAGAAATTTTGAATCAAATAGCGAATAAAATGGTCCCTAAAAGAGGCACAATCTTTAATGATAATAAGAGAACGAGGTTGACGGATAAAAATTCTGTTCTTCTTTTTTAAAAATTCATTTAAAATACAATACTTAAGTTCTTAAAATTATCGACGCCCAAAGGCGCCCAACGTGGGGCTCGACGTAATTGAATATTTTGATTTAAAATCAAAACTACTTCCGTTCTTTGTTATTTTCGGACTAATTATTCCACTGAGTTGATAAGCACATCTTTAATTTAATCTATATGTATATGTATACATAATTCAGAACAGATGTACATATTTTCAACAAAGCCTCCAGCCATCCAGCTTCACCATTTTTTGAGCAAATGATAGTTTACAACGATCGATAACAAAACTCACTGAAATGTTCGATAACTCTTGAACTACAATATTTGACTTTAAAATCATTAAATTCCAGTGGCGGTTGAATTTGTCATTTAAAGTACTTTTTAATTAACAAAAGTCAAATTAAATAACAAACAACAATTTTAAAGTCAACAAAAATTATTCATATTAATTGCAAAAAACAATTAATAAAATAAGCAAAATTAATTTTTAGACACCACGTTTGTGCGTAATTTTTGTGATGCGTGTAAGTTAGAAGGAGAACGAAATAAATATGTAATGAGTATGAGAGAGAGAGAGTAGGCGAAACATTAACAATAATTCTCTCAGTAAAAAAAAAAGATTTAATAAAAAATAATTTAGAAAATAAATATTAAATATAGACTTTATGCGCTTGTTTCAGCTCTAACGTACCTCATTAAAATTTACACTTTATTTGTTTTAAAATTTCTTTCATTACAATAAAATGACGTAAGTAATAATTGGTTTTTGTTACAAGTATGTCCTTTTTTTTTAAATATTATATAATAATTATTTGCATCTTGTTTGAATTATATAATTTTTTTTATATTAAGTTTATTTTTAATATTTTTTTTAATATTTTTTAATATATTTATGAAATTGACGTATTAATAACTTTCATAAGCTCACAGATTTTTTTTTTTATAACAATCAGTTGTTTATGTTTTTCATGTTGCCCGCTGCCAAAACGTATCGACGAAACTGACTATAAAAATGTGTAAAAATTTTTTTTTGCGCAAGGATCGACAACGAACAATTTTTTTTTTATTAGGACGGAAACAGGAAAATGAAATTTCTTGTACTGCCCATTCAAAAACAACAAAAGACAAAAACGCTTCTTCAATTGCTTCCGTTTTATAAAAAATATTAGAACTTTATTTTATTTTTTATTTTTTTGATCACCTTCCCCACTTTTTTTTGCGGGGGACAAAATCACTGAATTTGTTAAGTTTATACACTAGGATACCGTTAGTGTGGCTATCACCTACACGGAGCTAATAATACTTCAAGCCAACATGGGCATGCGGTGACTTCGGGTCGCGAATAATTCGGGCCCCATCCTTTTGCGAAACTAATTCGGACTGAATTACGATCGATCGGGCCGTCCGTCAGATTGGTGAAATTCCAACCGAAATTTCCGGCCGCCGCTTTACCGTAATCGAAAATGCATAGTGAAAAACCGGGCGGTACACGGTACACAGTGACCGCGTGCGCTTCAATCTCGTCTAGTGTTGGTGAATTTACAAATATTGGAGAATCGGATCGATTATATACCCATACACCATCAGGTTCTTGTGACAAAGTTACACCTATGGACAGAAAAAACAAACATCCTTTAATATAAATTTATCCTTCAAATATAAACAATTTTCTTAAATTACTACAATTTTGACAGCTGAAGCAAATACATAACCTTACATAAAATAAATATCAGGTCAGTCCATAAGTTCGTGCGTATTAATAGCCTTGTCATCGTTTGACTAACATATTATTCAGTTCATCACCAACTTTCGTAAATACAAACGCGCTGTGTTACATTTTTTATTTTCGTGAGGTGAATCTGCCACGTGTGCAGCGATAAAAATTAATAGTGTACATGGTGAACACACTATTAGTGTAAAGGACTGCCCAGAAATGGTTTAAAAAATTTAAAGTTCGAGAAGGCAGCATTTATAATGAACTTCGTTCAGGGCGTCCTGTTAATTTTGATGATGGCATTCTTCAAAATCTTGTGAAGTCAGAGCCAAAATTAAGAGTGGATCAGATCGCAGAAAGGATGAATTGTGTTTAATTGTGGTTTTTTATATTATTTAAAAATTTACCAAAAAAATACACACGAACTTATGGACTGGACCTGATAATTCAATTTTAAAACTAGTGTCCGACCGAAACAGGATTTGCAGCCGAAATCGAAACTTTGGCCTCGGTTTCAGTTTGGCCGAAACCAAAACCGAAACTAATTTAGACATGTTAAAATTTCAATTGTATGCTGAAATCTAGGATATATACGAGACATGAACTCGCGGGAACGAAGCGCGACAATTCACGAACATTGAGTTTCGGTGCGGCCGAAATTTTGGCCAAAACCAAAACCGAAGTTTCAGTCGGTCACTATTCAAAACGTTAACTATCATCATTAGGATTGGTTTTACAATCATATCGATTTCGTCACGTATTGGATGAATCTACTTCAGTTCATCCGAAATACGGACTTTTGCGGACGATCCGGAATGGATTAGTTTCCGCATGTGGATCAAAATTGTATGTAGGGCGAAATCCGTTTAAGATATTATAAAAAGATTTTAAGAGAATTTCAGTAAACTGTAAAAATAAGGTTTATGGTCAAAAAAAAAATTGAATTATCAATTTGGTAAGACCTTCTAACGACTCCATGATTTGATTTAGAAGAATTTTGACGGACGTCCATTTGGAATAGTTAGCTGTCCTTAGCAGGTAGGGTCCGCTAAAAAAGGGCAAGGATTTGTATTTAATATAATTTTGCGTTAAAAAAAGATAACCAACATTCCAGTAAAGATAGAGTTTACGGTCAAAAAAGTTGCAATAGTATTACCAATTTGGTAAGGAAAAGCACATGGTGACAGAGAGGAAGACAAAACCTAAGATAACTCCGTCAGCCTTGATTTTAGGAAGAATATGAAAAGGAACGATTTTGTGCAGAACTGTGTCTTCTTTAATTTTACTCTCTTGACATTTTTCCGTAAATGCAGCCGTTTATGAAATAAATGCAAAAAAACCCTGGATTTTTCCTGGTATCTTTCTGCTTCAACTGTCATCATAGTGCAACGATTATATTACTCATACATACCTAATCCTATTTTGGCGCGAGTCCGTTTCACTGATTCCGGAGGTGGACTAAAACTATGTTGTGCAAGGGTACTAAGACAGAGACCATCCCCGTGGGGTTGGGCACTGAACACGTTTACGGCAGGTACTTCGACAGGATACAATCGACCCACTCGATTCGTTAATTCCCAATACGCTAGTTTGCACCATGCTCGCGAATTCATTTCTGAATCTGAAAAGAAAAAATTGAAAATTTTTATTAAATTTTTGAAATAAAACATAAACATTAAAAAAAAAGTTAACGTTGTATTTTTTAGAATAATAGCGAAGATGAATAATCCGGTTTACGTAAAGGAATTTGTTATCTTTTTTTTACTTAATGTAATAATACGTTTTAATGAGAGTGGGCAAGTTAAGAACCAGCCTCTCTAGACAAAAAGAAAACATAATGGCGGATCAAATACAGAGCAGTTATATGAAGAATATACAGGACTATTAAAAAGTAATCGTCACATAAAGCAATAGGACATCTGCCTTGAGATAAACCTCATTTAAAAAGTTTTTTACCGGTTGAAATTTTATTTAACGATACTTTGCCACAAACAGACTGAGCAAGTCTGGTCTCATAGAAATCGGTAATTTTTTCGCGGTTTTCCAAGCAATATTTGCCTAAAAATTAAAATTACTTGTTTTAGTTTCGAGATAAAACCGGGAGTGCAATCGAATTACCAGTACTAAAGCTATCAATGGCACTCAAAATTCTAAAGAAATCCAATTTGGCATAGTAAAAACTGGAATTATTTTCAGTTTTCAAAAACTTTGAAAACTTTAAAATAGCAGATTTATCAAAAAAAAAAAAAAAAAAATTAAAATTATAGGGATGTCTTAAATTTTCTTTGACCTCAATTTTACTACAATACTACGTTCTCTTACTATAGAATGAGGTCTTTTCACTGTCCATCATGGGACTATGGAGATTAGACAAGGAGACGAAACTCAATATATTCAAAAAAGTGTCCAAATCAAAGATGGCACTCGTGTTCGTCGGATACGAAAGCGGTACAGTACTTATTCTCAAATGGGACACTCTCAAATGGAAACGCGAGCTTCTATATTATCTTTGTTAGCTTTTGAATAGAATCTTCTGGAATCTTTTTCAATGTTCAACTCAGTTATAAAGTGGGTTTTTCGATCGTTTTTAAAATAAACTTAACAATTTTTATTTTGCGTTGCATCATTTATATTGTATATTATATAATTCGCTGACGTCACTATGTAAAATCGGAGTCGGTACCATTGGATATCCGCCGTATAAAGTAATTTAAACTATAAGAGTTTATTTCATACATACATATGTAATTTCTATATGTATTTCCTTATTATTAAATATCAACAACCGATATTGGTGATTCTTAAATGGAAACACTCACTTCCCCGGTGCCGACGTGTTTCCATTTGAGAATAAGTACTGTAGTTACATTCTGTTTTATCCGTTTTATGTTACTATATTCGCTATATTCACATCAGTATTCGTGGATTATTAACGCCAAAAAAAGAAAGCCTTATATGTACCATTTTCGTGACCAATTTTGTCAATTCCTCCCATATAAATAAGATCTCCATCTTATAATACTCCTCCATTCATGGGACTATCATCAGAAAATAATTTGATTACCATAATATTTTCCTGACAATTTTCCAGACAAGAGCCATCTTGTTCAATTAAACCAAATCCCCACCAGTGTTAGAATCTCAATATGTTCAGTTACGTAAAGTTAACCGCTTTTGGGCTTATGATTCCCTACAATGGGGGCATAAAACAAGCAAAAATTTTCACCTTCAATTCACATTCAAACACGTGAATACTTTTTAAACGTAACTGTAATAATCTTTCTGTATTTATAATAAGTTATAACGCTACATAATTCTTAGAAATTCATTCATGTCTTTCTAAAAACTTGTTGTCTGCGTATATAATACTCAACGTATTTCTCAGTGAATTAATAAAAATTATCAACTAAATATTCATTAAATACATCTCATTTTATGTGAAAATATCATACAATATCATTTATTTCATTTCAAATAAAGTCGATAAGAACGTGGTAAATTCAGAGAAAAAAAAGTGTCTCAAACCCCTGGTGGTGGTGGTTGCTACTAGAACAGTTATGTGATTTATACGCTTTTTGATAATTAATCGAAAACATGCGATTTTTCGTCGAATAACGGTCTGATTTACTCCACACAATAAATCATAAAAAAAGGCGTAACTGGTTTTTAAACAATTAAAGGGTTATTCACATTTGGTAAAAAATCGAATTTCTCACAGACAAAATTGAAATTGAAATATCACAGACAATTGTACTCATGTGTATTAAGTCCCATATGAATACTGTAGTTTTTTTCACTTTTACCATGGAAAAAGAGTTAGGACCGATTTTTACAGCGAAAAAAATTTCATTGGTCATTTCATTGTCGTTAGGTAAACACGATAAAATGAAACAAAAATTTGTATTGGTAAATTTAACTGATTGCTGAACCATAGTAACAATTCATTAAATAATGATATGAATTAGTTATACTAATTTATTTTATTCGTTAAATTGTCTTACCGTATTACACTTGAGTTTTATATTTTTCTGAATAAATCTGTGTTCTCTACAACTCAAATTTCTTGCCTAAAATCAATTTAACTCGAAGAACTGTCAACCTAAAAACGCTTCAGCTTCGCTGTCGTGTTTTTGTTAGTTGACAGTTCTTCTCGTTAAATTACTAGGCAACAAGTTTTCGTTAAACTAACACAAATTTATTCGAAAAAATACAAACCTCTCGTGCACTGAGCATTGAATCGAATATATTAACATAATATGTTTCCTATAGATACCACCGGGATTAAATTTTAAAGCATGACTCTCCATTTTAGTAAGCCCAACTTCTAACCACGGAGACTTGTTTATAAATATTAAATTAATGGTTTGATCGCCATTAAAGTAATCCCATCAGTCAATTTTATTGCTTCAATTTCTTAATGTATTTGTAATACACAGCATTCTCTCTAGTCGATTCTCTCCTCAATGCCTCTCGTGTAATAATAAGTGAAAAAAAAAAAAAAAATAGGGCAGATTTTTACAAATGAAACAAGAGTTATTATTCGTAAATTCAACTGTTCTGAAAAACCATAGTAACGAAATATTAAATAATTATATGAATTATACTAAGTTATTTTATTCGTTAAATTGTCTTACCGTATTACACTCGATTTTTGTGTTTTCCACAACTCAAATTTGTTGCCTAAAAGTAATTTAACTTGAGGAACTATCAGTGCCAGTTCTTCTCGTTAAATTGCTAGGCAACACAAACTGATTGGAAAAAATACAAATCCTCTTCCTGTAATGATAAGTGAAGAAAAAGAAGAACTGTTAAATGCGTTTTATATTTTAATGCGTGTTATCTGCATCTCTAAATTGTATATATTATATTCGTACTAATACATATGTATGTCTATGTATATTCCTTATCAAGAAAAAAACTAGCAATTTTTAAATGAAATTTAAACAAAAGGAGGAGTTAGATAATCAAATGGGTGGATACAGTAATTATATGATTGGTTCCACAGATTAAGTGGAGGTGGTGATATCATCGGGAAAAAAAAAAGAATATTATAAAATATTTTCAAAAAAAAAAAAAGAAAAACAGCAAATATGCATTTAAAAATGTGTTTATTGTGCAATTATGTAATACTATGATGAAAAATTTTATAATTACTTGTAAACAATATAAATAATCAAAACAAGTTTTATTAAATTTTAATAACCGTTTGATTATGAGAAACAAAAGTAGAGGCTCTAAAAATTTTCACCCTTATAATGTTTTTATCTCAATTAAAAGGTCGTCCCCTAATCACTGAGACTGGTACTGACTCGCAGTGGGCTATGCTCGTCAAAATTTTTCTGTAGTCTCTTTTCACAAATCCATATGAATATTAGTACAGTTCCTTTGGGGAAAAAGAAGAATGCGTACCCTCCAAATCCTAATTCCCTTCCTCTAAAGTGAAAAAAATCAGTTAAGTGTCAGTCGCACTTATGCGCAAAAAGGGCCCCTTTTAATAGGTTGTTTTTAAATTAAAATTTTTGAACAAAAGTTGCTCTCTAAAACAAACAGTTTAGGGATTAGAAGAAAAAATACCCCTGCCGCAAGTTCCTGCATAACATAATAAATTTCCGTTTACAAATAGTATATTGTGCAATAAGTGCGGGAAATTGTCGATACCCCACGAACGTAGTGAGTGCGCAATCGACAATCCCGCACGAGTTGCGCATACTATTTTTTATTGCGAATTTCACATACTTTTTTCTATTATTATTACTATTTTTGACATTATTATTACTTTTTAAAATAATATTCTTAAGTGTTCGTCTTTTTTTTTCTGAATTAATTATTGTTTAAATTACTTTGTTGGTGGTTTCTATAGAAATAATTATGAGATATTTATTACATGAAAAATGAAAAGGCGGCTTTGCGTGTTTTATTGTCAATTTGCGTGTGGAAAGTTACTTTCCACACGCAAAAATGTATGTGGGAAGAGTACAGTGGGCAAACAGCTATTTTGTGTACAGAAATGTGTGCGCCAAGTTTGTACTTCTCCCGCACGACTAATAAAAAATTAGTTTTTCTCGGAAACCAGCTTACATATAGAATAATGGTCCAAAAATCTCCAGAATCAAAATTCATTTATCTGGGTCACTCACTCATCTTGGTTCCATTCTGTTAAATTTAGTATGGAACACGAAAACTACTAGTGTTTTAAAAAACAAAATTATTGTATTAACTAGCGGTGGTGATGCCGGGAACAAAAATGCTTGTGATAAATAAAAATTGAAGCGCTTTACCATCACAAGTGCACCTGAAATAAGTTTCAAGAATAATATCTCAAACGGTGGAAGCGACGTTTAAAAAAACTGCTTTCCAGCGTCCCCACCAATTACTATATTTATACATTCTACAGTTACTATTTACTACTTACCACTTCGATATTAACCGGCTATAACAAAATTTCTGATGACCTCGATGCATGTATATTAACGTGTTAAAAAGCGTTAAATTGAATCAAAAAAGAAAATCGCAATCGAATGAATGACTCATCACAAAATTCAATTTTTTAAAACAAAAACCGTTAAAAATGTGAATTATATCGAAATGTAAATACACCGAACGGGTGAACTACCACTACTACTACTACTACTACAACTACAAAACATGCGTGCCAAGTACAACACGCGTGCGTGCGTTTGTCCTAATAACAACAAACGACGAAAAATTACAATAATAAAATTAGCACACATTTCCGTTCCATGTTCACCTCAATTTGGTCGTAACTCAATGTCGGTACCTACGCGAAAAGTACACAAGTATAAAAGTGAGTCAAACTCACCATATTACAGTAAGTGAGTGAGACGTGAGTCGAAGTCAAATATGTTGGTACCTACATATTTATCGCGTGACGTCATTTGATTGGGGACGTACATAGGTGGTACGTACCACCGCACCACACCGTCAGACGCCACAATGTACATATGTATGCAGCATACTCGACGACCGACGTTCATCTATAGCATCGCGGCGCCACTACACAATGGCACTGGAGTGACATGTGTTAGATAAGGAGATGTAGATGTGGATGTGTATGTGGTGTTTCACTTGTACGCGCAGTGCGCGGCATAAACATATGTTTTTCAGTTGGTCTTGACGACTAGACTAGTGAACGAATGTCGGCGCCATTATTTCATTACTCCTTTACCTGCCTATTATAATATTTTGTTGTTTCAATATATGTATGATTATAGGCCATGTAGGTTTTACACTGTCGTTAAAAAAATTTATTCTTGATTTTGAATTCCGATACATGTTTATGATGACTTTTTTTTGAAATACATGGTACATTGTAACAATATGGCCCGATCTACATTAACGCTTCGCTCTCACTCCGATATCACTCCGCTCCCGGTTCGATAGAATATTTTTGCACAATAAACAATGAGTGTATTCACATATCGCTCTGATATCGGTCCGATATCCGTCACGGTTTGCTCCCACTCCAATGCCACTCCAATACCAATACCACTCAGGTAATATTTTATCGGAGTGATATCAGACTTGTTATGGCTTGTACTTATAGTGTAAATACTTTTTTGATTCCACTCCACTCCACTTGCATTCAGTTGTTATGAAAAGATATTTGTATCGAACTGAGACCGAACTGGTAGCGTACCTAGAGTGGCATTATAATGTGAATAGGGAACGAATAGGTGCCAGCATGATATCAGCACTGTAATATGAACACAACAAGATTATATCAAATGGAGAGCAGAGTGATATCGTATCGAGAGCGGAGCGTTAATGTAAATCGGGCCTATGAGATCGTTTACTTTGTCAATTTTCACTTATTATTATACACGAGAGTTTTATATTTTTTCGAATAAATGTATGAGGGTTTGTCTAACGAAAATTTGTTGCGTAGCAATTTAACGAGAAGAAACTAATAAAAACGCAACAGCGAAGCTGAAGCGTTTTTGTTAGTTGACAGTTCTTCGAGACTACACAAAAGAAAGGATAAATATCCATACCACAAGTGATTATTCCCCCAAAAAATTTAGTTTTCTTATTGATATTTCGAAGCTATAACTATAGGAAGGAAAGTATGGTAATAGACCAATTTGAACAAATGCAGTTTTTATTGGATTTTGATGTGTTAGGGTCTAAAGAACCCAAAAAACAAAAAAATTGGATGGAAATTCCATATGTTAATGTACTAAATCAATAAATATGTCTATAAGAATCTCTAAATCTACTGGGATTAGACATGAAAATAATTTAAAGAACTAAAATTTGTACCGATTTTGTTCAGTGGTTTTGAAATAATCCCCGCTTTCAACTTTATGATAAAATTCGGAAATTTTGGTTTTCTTCGATTTTCTCTAGACCTTGCTTATGAAACTTGAAAAAAAGATGGTACAAAAAACCAAAGTTTAAAAAATTTTGAAATTGTGTAACAGAGTAGGAGTTGTAGCATATTTTTAATCGACAATAATTTTTTTTTAAAATGGCTTCGCAGTAGGTGAAGCTGACTCAAAACATCAACTTTTCATCCGGGCGAAACGTGGGCAATATTTTGCAAAAATTTTTAGAAATTTTAATTTATTCCTACAACCGCAAAATAAATTTTGATTCTTTGCAACTCTTGAACGGAATGGTTACCGACTTCAACCGTCACCTTTCAAAAGATTTCAAATACGGGACTCAACTATTGTCAGATTTTTTCACGAAAACTATTTATTTCAAATATGGTCCCAAATTTTTGATTGTGATTGTACCGTTCAGATCTCAAGTTTACATTATTATTGGTATGTTGTGGTTCGAGAATGCACGATCCAAAGAAAGAGTACTCTACAGCAATCATAGCTAACGTTGCTCTGAAGCAAAGAGATACGTACTTATAGCTGCAGCCCAACGTAGCAGCAACAGCATATAGGGGGCCACCCGCGTGGATTCAATAATATTTAAAACGTATAAACTTCTTTGTTTTATGATGCATATAGTTAGGTACATATTATAGATTGGAACCAAACATTTCAAGATACTTAATGATTTTCTTCACCCCCCCCCCCCCGCGCGCGGGTTTCGATTGGTATGCGTATGTAAAACAAAAATTTGTAGTTGTAGAAATACAAAAAAAATTCATAGCAGCCAATCGGAGAGATAATAATGCAGGTTTTGTTTTAAATAATTTTAATAAAAAACACCCTACGGTGTTTTAAGTATCTTATTAAAAAGATAAAATATTATTTTTGAAATTTGATTACAGTGAAACTTGACTAAAAATGTATCAAAAATTAAGATATCAATCACTATGAATTTTTTTTTTTGTCAGAATTATTGATTTCATTTATACAAGTTATAAATCTTGATTCGTTTAAAAAAAATAAAAAAAATATGGTAACGGTTTTGAGTTTCTCACAATTAAACAACGACTTGTGTGTTTTTTTGTAATCATATTTGGATATTCTTAATTAACCCACGCGTTTATGAGCGAAAAAAAAAACAACATTAATTATGAATTAAGAAGATAAAATAAGACATTATAAAAATTTACAACATTGCTAATTTTTTTTTTTTTGGATTTAAATTCTTACCCGTTGTGTCATATAAATTTTACCTGACTTTATTACTTATCTTTACTACAAAAACTATACAAAATTAGTTTGAAAAATACTACTATAGAAATCAATTTTCTAGTAATGCGGTACTTTTAATTTTGTCGAAAATGGGAAAAATGACCGCAAAAATATACAGCTAAGTTCTCGCTCCATGTTTTTGTTGATTTCTACGCGTTTTAGAGTCTTCTCACAATGAATGATGTTAGACGTAAAGACTAACCTTCTAGAATGAGGTCTAGAATGACCTTCGCGGAACTTCGAGACCATAAATAATAATGATTTTTACATTGGTAATATTCAAAAATTACTTTCATAAGTGGTCAAGTTAGAAAACTACAAGAAGTTTCACCGGATTTACTAGATGCCGCTGCTATAGTTTTATTTAATCGAACCTAACCTCTAATTATCTCGAAATGTAAAAATATCTTTCAGACCTTCGAGGTAATTTTAACTGTTTTGTTTTGAAATTGCCCCCGAATTGTCTAGATTAATTATATTTTAATTTCCTTGTCTAAGATCTTGTTTCCCCAGGACTGTAAGGATTGAAAGAGGAGGCAAACAATTCTGGTTTACTGATGATAACGGTACCTACTTCGGTTGCTTGCTGGCCGACTGGGCCAGCTTACGGTGGTTTTGCAAGTTGATTGGTTGCCTATATTCAGGGGCCAATCAGATTTGTTTTAATTTTAAATACTAAATAGTAAATACTAAAATATACTTGATAATAGTGTGGCCATTAGTAGGCCTGCGTAACTTCCCTAACCTATTACTTCAGGTCAAAATTTGGTTTGAATATGGTGAATTTGCTTTGGTTCAAAAAGAATATTATAAGGTCACTGTCTTGATACCCGATTCGAATCTCATAAAAAGGTTTTCTCTCTAAATAATTCGGTTTCATTTTACTCATTTTTTAATCGACATTCGGTATATTTTATTCGGGTCTGCAGAGGCACCATAGTCAGTTACCGCGTGTCCCATTATCGACAGCTATATACATATACACATATGCAGCAATCCATTGATGATGATAATATTATAGTCAGCTACGAAGACGATGATGTTTCTTCGTCGCCTGTCCGTCCATTTGTCCGTTCGTCTGCCGTCTTTCTCAATAAATACACACACACATGATTATGAAAAAAAAAAAGAAAAAACCCACACAAAATTACAACAAATATTTTTGTATGTGCGCCTACGACGATAAACGCTCGCGCTGAGGCTATAATCGTCTTCATTTCATATAAAAATTCTTTTATTCTATCTATACGTACATTGATAATAAAATGACACCAAAAAAACATTAAAAAGAAAAAAAAAACAACTAATTTCACTGCGCGCCGCACCGCGCGGCGCTGCGCTGTTTACGCCATTCATATAAAAAGTAATCAATGAGGGCGGACGATAAGTCAGTTGCCTGTTTTGCTAAGTTGTGTTATTGATGTGACGATTGTAGGTTGTGGTCTTTTGTATGTTAAATTGGACACACAGTCAATGTTGTACACTACTAATTCGCAAGTTTTGAGAAATGTTTCGAGAAATTCAGTTCGGGTGATAGGTACTGTGGTTGGAAAAATTTGGAAATGTACGATTTTTTCTGAGTATATTTTTCCAGTCGACGTCTTTAAGAAGTCTAGTTTAAAGGGAAACTTCAAAATTTTCAAATATTTACGAAGTTGCAATTATTTAACCCCTTTAGCGGCTCATGTAAAACTAACCAAATAAAATGATCTTTGAAAATAGTTAATTTAATTACATAATTATATGGCCTACTCATTCGATAATTTTTGCTTTAGTAATGCTTTTACACGGAGAGAAAATTCCTATAAAAATTACTGTGCTCAGCACTACAATCGACGTGTAAAAGGCGAACATATTCAATTTTGTAAGGTAAAAATATAAAGATTATAATTAATCATAAAAAATTTAAAGGATGGAATGTTCTTTTCGTAATATTATCTCCGTAAAATTTGTAAAACAGCACAGTAAAAAGTTCCATTACCGACAAAAAAATAATTTTTAATTGTTTTTATTAAAAAAATTACCATGCTAACATGCTAATAATAGAAAGAAAAAAAAACAGAAAGAAGGTTGGTTGTGTTGGGAACGCTGTAATGAAATGTACCTCACATGCGAACCATAGGTGTGGACTGTGGAAGAAACTTTGTCAGACAGTTCGCACCAAGCACCTTGATGCAGCTAGTAGTCAGTTTCTTTTACACTCTCTTAGGATGATGTCATCGTTTAATTCATCTTTTTGTTATTTACCTATCTTTAGTATATGTATTAGAATATATTGTTGGCAATCATTTTTGTATACATGTTTTTACAGGTACAGCCCAAGCAACATAAGGTCGCGGTCAGTGTCGCAAATGAAAGAGTACGACAACAAGAATTAAACTATAATATATATGCATAAGAGTGTGATAAAAGTTGTGTTAGTAGCACCACATTAAATTTTACCATGCTAGCACATATTTTTTATTTTGGTCGTCAATCGCGCACGGATTATAGGGGAGCATGGTAATTTTTCTGAAATTTTCTCTACAAAAATTATAGGATTTTTCTCTCCGTATACGACAGCAGATGACAGCATCTTACAGTTACCAACACGAGGCGAGTTCAGGTCGGGAGAATCATTCAAGTTGTATAATAATTCGTATGACGAGCTGTGCTCGGGATAGACGCTAAAGAGGTTAAGGAAGGTAGTAATTCTGTCGCATCGGAATGAATTGGAGGATTATCTACTACGTCGATATACAGTTTTTTAGTTCACTGTTCACTCTTCAATCTTCAAGCAAAGTAGGCTTACACTGTTGGCGTTACTTGAAATTTTACTTAAAACTTTAAACGCGTATTTTTCGAAACATTATAAACATTTAACATTTATTTTTAAAATTTCAACAGAATGCTTATTATGGAAGCTTAGGAGGTCTCGCGCGTATGGGACAAAGGAAGAAACATTCATTTTTGTATATATAATATAGATAACTATATATCTGCTGAGAAGTTGATAGTGTGTGTCACGTTTCTAGACCAGTGATTCTCAAAGTGAAGGTTGCGAAAACTATATTTGGGAGATCGTAGAAATAATTAGTTACACATTTGCTACCTATTTCATTTAAAATTTTTAAATGCAAAGTGGATCGTGGACCAAAAAGTCTGAGAACCACTACTCTATAGTCTTCAAATTGGGAAAAAATGCTTTTTCACGCATTCCTGTCCTAAACACGAATGTAACTTTTTGATCTCACATAATTATTTATCGATTAAAAATTAGTGTTCGACCGAAACAGGATTTGCAGCCGAAACCAAAATTTATTTAGACATGTTAAAATTTTAATTGTATGCTGAAATCTAGTGTATGCACAAGACACGAACTCGCCTGATCGAAGCGCGACAATTTACGAACATTGAGTTTCGGTATGGCCGAAACCGAAACTATGGCCAAAACTGGCCGAAACCGAAGGTTCGGTCAGTCACTATCAAAATTTGACAATATTTGGTACAGATGACCATGTATAAATTTTGGTGTGATAATACTTTAGAACGGTACTGTACCGTAATATGTCTCTATTATTATAGCATAACACAAAGTAATATGTAAATTTTTCTCTTATTCGATATGCTTATTAGTTTGCCGTTTTGCCTGTCAACAGTCGATTGTAATCAATATGATTTACACCGTTTGATTGAGAGTATACAATATATTTTTTGTAGTATATTTTATAATACCAAACAGAATATCATAATATAATTTATGTGATAATTTTAATTTAAAATATTTAATATTTTAGAGGAAAAAAAAAACAACAAGTAAATAATATAAAAAAACAACAAGTAAAAAAAATAAAAGTACCTATTCGGATCTACCGCCTACAATACTAATAATCAGGTTATCATAAATCCTATATTAATCGGATGATAACACTTTTGTATATTAATAGAAAAAGCTACCGGTACTAACTGGTTAGGTAACACTGTCGGGTATTACTGGTCCAATTTTTTCAAAAAAAATTTATACTATCAAAAGAATATTTTTTGGTGGTATAGGTATTGAAGAACAGTTTCGCGAGTTTATTTTAACGCAATTTTGACTTGATGTAGTTCAAATTTCATCATTTTGTCATTTTATTTATGGTACTTTAAGGGGGGAGGGTCCTCTAGAACTTTCAAATTTTTGATTTTTTGTTTTGCTTTAAAAGTTCATTTGAATCTTACGGGATATATTTCTAATGTTTTAATCCCAACAAAAAGATTATCTTAGATAACGATAAACTGCTCTTAACTCTACTTTTCAAGAACGAAAACTTTTTAATAGCATTTTTCTCAAAATAGGTTGTTTCCGCGCCGTGGAACATAACTTAAAAAGTTATTAAGGTATTAACTTGAAATTTTGTACAGATATTCTTTAAGATATTGGCCTTTGCATATACCTAAAATTTTGCGCAAATTATTACTATAAATATTGTTTATAACAATTTTTTTATAAAAAAAAAAGTGAAACTTTTTTCTTTTTGATTTTAAATTGTGAAAAAAAATTTTCTCATCAAAAATAGGTATATGCAAAGCGTAATGACTTATTTTAATAAAATTTTTTTATCCGATTGAATTCAGTTGATTACAAGAGGCTGGGCATTCCACGGCGCAAATTAAAAGATTCAACTTGGAACAGCTGTAGTGCCGTCATTTTTTCATTTTTTTCCATAAAAATTTATGAGTGAATACACCATAACATGTACTATACTATGTAACTTCATTTGATACAATAAATGTATCCAGTTTCTTAAAAAAAATTATTAAAAAACCTGTTGTCTGGAGGATCCTCCCCCCTTAAACGTTGAAAAGTTTTAGTAACCTTAATGACGTCATTAAATACAAAAATTTATTTTTTCTCAAATCAAACCTTACAGAAATGATTTGAATTAGAACGATTGGTTGAATTAGAGTAATTTGTGTGTAAAATTTTCATTTTTACTATCAAAATAACGTAATTCCGTTCAGAAATATGACTGATTTGAGAGAAGTTCCTTTTCCGATGGTCTTACATGTTTGATTTTGGTAAAAATGCAAAGAACGACTTTGAAAACCTATAACTCGCTTCCAATTTCATTCTTTTATAATTTTATTTATGGTTTCAACTCAAATTTTACAAAAATGATTTGAATTAGAACGACTGGTTGAATTAGAGTAATGTGGGTGTAAGCTTTTGATTTTTACTATCAAAATGGTGAAATTCCTTTTGGAAATATGACCGATTCCATGGAAGTCTTTTTCCTAATAATCCTGCATATCGCGCGTACTCTTTCTCAACCTCGTATATCAAAAACTGCATGTCTTAGGACACTCAAAAAACATTAAATATTGTATTTATATATATACTTATCTATTTATATTTATATATGTAGGTAGCCAACATCAAAGGGTGTAATTAGCATAAATCTTAATGATGAAAACACAGATTTAAATACGTTTTATTAGTGTCTACAAAAATTGGGACTTTTCAGATACGAGGTTGAGAAAGAGTACGCGCGATATTCAGTTTTGATAAAAATGAAACGAACGACTTTGAAAATCTATAATTCGTGTCCAGTTTCATCATTCTATTATTTTATTTACGATTTTTAAAGCGTTGAAATATTTTTGTAACCTTAATGACGTCATTAAATCCAAAAATCTCCTTTTTCACAAATTAAACTTTACAGAAGTGATCTGGATCAGTATGACGAAACCTTTCGTAAATATGATTGACTCGACACAAGTCTTCGAAAAACTATAATTCGCTTTCCTCCTTATATGAATTTTAATTTTGACCCCCCCCCCCCAAAAAAAATCGATTTATCACGTATTACGGTAGCCTCGAAGCTTCACATATTTTTGCTCGAAAACCGAACAATGATCCCCGATCAAAAATGTCACCACAACAATACTCAACAGTAATAATAATAATAATTAAAATGTCACGTTCAAAAAAAAAATCCCAATCCATTGTATTTTTACGGTGTTCGGTCGCCGTCTCTTCCACGTTGGGTGGGTGTGTTGAGGTCGTTAGTCGTACTTTATGGTGTGTACGATGAATTAAGTAATTGTTTAATAAAATTTTTGCTATTGGTCAACAAAACACAAAAAACCCGAGACCGGTTCGTCAGCAGCGTTTGTGCTGTTAGTTGTTACCTTCTAATGTATGTACCTATACCGTACATAAGTACATACAATGTAAGATAGTGGCGCCAGTAGTAAATGCCGCCATTTGAATGATCATATGCCAAACAATGCGAGACACTAGCGGAATCTAGGTCACTCCACTCTTCAATACATACGTACTGATAATACCGGGTGTTTCGAAATGTGCTGTGGTTCACTCGCAAACGTCTTTTTTATAAAACCTTAACCTTTAAAAGTGTAGTAGTCACATAAAATTATCCTTTGCAACCAACCAAATTACTTAAAAATAAATTTAAATAATTTTTTTTAGCAAATTTTTTATGCGGTGGATAGGGACCGCATAAAAAAATATTCAATACTGCAATATAGTTCGCTCCAGCGGGGGCACGTGCCCCCTTAGTAATTGTTAAGGGCGCCAAAAACGCAAGTTAAGGTGAATTTGATGTTTTTTTTTGCTCATCAATTACTTTTTGGAGACTGTAACGAGACCGTTTCTGTAAATGGAATATTTTTCTTAAAAATTGTACTAATACTATAAATGAATAGTTATCGATGTAGATATCAAAACAGCGATTTTTAAAATTTTTGTTTGTCTGCCTCTCTGTTCACGCATCACGCAAAAACTACTACACGGATTTTGATGAAATTTGGTGTGGTGATAACTTATTACCTCGGTCAACATCTAAGATGCTTTTTACTCCAGGAAAATGTTTCCTTCCCTCAGGAAAATACAAAAATCATTTTGAGCATGTGCACACATTACATAAAAACTGTTGGATGAATTTTTATGAAATTTTGTGTGGTAATAACTTATTAACTGCGTCAACACTGAGGATACTTTTTATTTCGGGAAAATGTTTCCTTCCCTCGGGGAAAATACAGAAATCATTTTGAGCATGTGTATGCATTACGCAAAATTATTGTTGTATGAAATGTTTTATAGTTATTATACTTATATACTTTTCATTGATTTTATGCGTGAACGACGTCACGAGTACAGCTAGTATTATAAAAATCGCGATAAATATATGTGTGAAAAAAAAACGTAATTAACTTTTCTTGAATTATCCTTTTCGCTAAGTTATCGAAATCATAATTTGTAATATTTATATTTATTTGTACGTATAATTTTGTGACACCGTGTATTTTGATCGTTAAATACATAAATGGCTGTGTCTCAAAGGTAATATTTTATATATTGATTTATTTAAATAAAATATTAAACATGTGTTTACAGTGGCTGCCACTATTACTCTGTGACAATACAGGTATGTGTATTGTGTATGTGTATTAAAGACATATTGTCTTGCAATTAAAATGTCTCTATTTCTGACATTTTGAATAATTGTTTTTATATTTCCCTGAATTGAAAATGTGTTGCAAAGAAAATTAATTTATTTTATTTGTAGACATAACATACTCTTTACAGGATGTACGGTGATGTATTTACCATTTACGTGAAGTACATGCTAATTTTTCGAAATATGTTTATTTCAAATATAAAAACGAATTTAAATCATCCGAAACGGTCGTAACGCCAAATCCGTATTGAACATGCATTACGTTAGGGTTTTCAGTTTCGACAATTTTTAAGACAAAATATAAGAAAGACATGTAATATAAATACCTTTTTTATGGTTTCTAATAAAAGTATAAGATAAATATATCCGACAATGGAACTTGTATGTGTGTTACTTGAGGGTCAAATACGTGATAATATAATTTCCTATATCTCTTAACGGGAGGTTTACTTGAGAGTCCTTAAAAAAAATCGATTTTTTTTGCAGAAATTGGTAGCTAATTATGTGTAGAATATGTTCCCAAAGTAATTTTGCTGAAAGTAACTTAAGGAAAGGTTTACTTGAGATTTGATAAAAAAAAATCGATTTTTTTTGCCGAAATTGATAGCAAATTATGTGTAGAATATGTTCCCAAAGTGATTTTACTGAAAATAATTTAAAAACAAGGTTCTTGCACATTAACCGAATACAGCTTTCTATAAAAAAAATTCAAAAAACGTAGTTCACGTAATAATGAGTATTAAATATAAAATTTTGAAAATACGTTTCTATATATATAATCTCGGAACTACATTTTTGGAACTGGTGGACACGATAACTCAAAAACTTTTCGATGGATCCTTTTTTTTAATTTTTTATTTTAAAGAAAATTCAATTCTTCGGCACCTCTACCTAAGTCTGATACACTTTCAATAATTTTTTTATTTTTAAATTTACTTCAAAGAGCGAAAAATAAGACAAAAATCGTAATCAAAAGTTCACACATCCGCCATTTTTTTTCTTTCAGCAATTTATTGATATTTAGGTAGAGGTGCCGATACTCTTCATATACCTATCTTATAAATCTTTTTTGTTTTTGGATTTCGGTGGTTTATTACCGGCGCTAGGATGTCCACCAGCAAGGCATTGGATTTTCGGATCCTACACTGCACTATCTATAAAATGGACACATTTTTACGTTTTTCCTTAAAAAATTTTTTTTGTGTAGTTTAATACTTAATAAATATGTATACAAAAATTGAAATTGATATTTACTTCCGTTCTAAAATTCCGTAAAAAAATTCTAGAAAAATACATAATTTTTAAGGATAAACCTTCCCTTAAAGGAATACAAAATTTAAAGTTCCATATTACTCGTGAAAATTTTATGTTAAGAGGCCGAAAAATGTACGAATTACGAGATGTAATTGACTAACTGACAGACTGACATGACATTATATAAGGGTTTCGAAATTTTCGATCTTCGGAACCCATAAAATGTTGTAGTAAGTACTTTATCTATAAAAAAAATTCCGCCATATATGTAAAATTCTAATTGTTCCTGTTTTTGTTTTTGTTGAAATCTAAGTAGTAGTTTTACCAAAACAGTGCGTTGTATGCGCGCAATGATAAATGATCATTACTTACTATTTTTATAAACATGAAGAGTTAAGTACATTTAATTAATATTTTAACTTGCCCCCAACTTGTTTAGTTCATTCATTCAACAACTCACAGCATTATTTCCATCTTAAGACGCATCAGTGAAAAGCAAATATGGTGTATTTGTTCTAGAAAAACGGGTTACAATCTAACAGTAATATCTATTAACTGAATTAATCATAGAAGCGGTACGTACCGTAAAGGCATCCAACTTTGCCTATCTGAAGACAATATCGCCATACCACAATATGTGTTAAAAGAAATTTAAATTTAATGGTTCATAAGGTCAATAACATTTTTTTTAGTGACAGTGATATTTCGAATAAACTGCAAATTTTATATGAATTTCTTCAAATCATTGATTTTTTACAGTTCATGTGGTAAATTATTATTTTCAACGGGTTTCCGAACTTTAACTGGTATTTCAGAAATTATAAAATTTAGGTAGGTAGGTAATTTTATCATACGAAAAATTACATAATCTCATATATATATTAAATAATTTTCACATATTTATTTATTGGCGCATTATCGAAAAAAATTCGTTTCAGTAATGGTTACTATCGGTTTGGCAAAATTACAGTCCTTTAACAATACGCAATTTTACAATATTATTGATATTTTAGTAAAGAACATGGGTAGGTAAAGTTATTAATTCGTTGACACTTTAATTTATTACTGTTTATTTATTTAATTTTTGTTTCTTTGTTTTTTAGCGAATTTCCAGAATGGAATTCAGCTATTACAGCCACTGCCATGACGCGACTTGAACCCGGGACCATGGCAGAAATTTGTTTGGGGTCCCTAGGAACCGAAAATAATATTCACTCAAATTTATATATATATATATATATATATATATATATATATATATATATATATATATATATATATATATGTGTGTGTGTGTGTGTGTGTGTGTGTCCGCACGATAACTCTCGGACGAAATGTCCTACTATTACAAAATTTAGTGAAAATGTTGGAAGTCCTAAACTTTTGGATGAGTTCTTCAGCCAGACACGTCGGATACCAGGAACATGGTTTTTGTTCTTGCAAAAAATTAGTTTTTTGCCAAAATTTCCACTTATTCAAAAATTTTTGCGAAATTTTTTTACACCATTTAATAAAAGAGAAGAAAAAATTACATAAAAAAGATCTTTAAACTTTTTTTCTGTCAACTAGTTTCCGAGAAAAACTAATCTTTATAAACGGAAATTCGCTATGTTATGCAGGATGCTGCGACAGGGGTATTTTTTTTGACTAGTCATTTAAGTACCTATCTGGAAAATTTATTAATAATTTAAATCAGTGATTCTCAAAATGGGGGCTGCAGAATAACTGATGCATTTTCTACACATTTCTTACCAACTTCTAAATATTTGTGGAGTCCTTTAAATTTTTTAAATTAAAAGTGGGGTCACGGACCAGAAAGTTTGCGAACCACTGATTTAGATCAAACATTTTTATCATTTTATTCAAATTTAAATCAAAAATTTACGCAATGTTGACTGTGTTTACGGTATCGTTACTGCTTGATATTATTCTTTGATTAAACCACAAATGTATTTTTTACGCGGATTTATATATACATATATACATATTTAAATATTTGAATCAAAAACAACGATGTAACGCTATAAATAACTCTGAAAAATTTCCTAAACTTTATAAATAATATTATGAACGAAAAAAAAAAAAATATTTTTGGTGCATAAAACCACATAAAATGTACCATCGAAGCTTAACGGATTAAACTTTTCAAAATAGAAATGATTGATCGAATACAGAAGCGGGTAAAAACCAAAGTCGTTTCTTTTTTTTCGAACAATTAATTTTGTGGATAGTGTACACGGCACAACATGCGTCAACGGCACAACGGACCGCCCTACCACTTAATAATTTGGCACAAACAAACTATTCGCCATATATTTAAAATTTTTTTTTTTTTTTTTTTGAACAATTTTTCTCGCTTCGGTAAGTTTAGTTTAATAAATGAATAATTACAAATATGACCTTCTTCAGTTACTGATACAAATACAATTTGGGGAGGTATTTTTGGTAGCAAATTTAAGGCGTTATCGTTGAATCGATCGATGTGGTATGTGAAATTTGAATTTTTCGATTTCCGTGTTAAAATTTTTTTTTTATTTTTGAAAAATTTACAGTTAATTTATTATTGTAGTCGAGCAAGGACGTTTATAATAAATTTTGTTTATTAAATTATAATATTAGAACTGGCGGTGTATCAGTGTGTATGTGTGTTTGTATTTTATGGACGTAGTGTACTACTGCGTGTTATGTGAACGGCGCCAAACTATTAGAAAGTATTTTGTCACACCTTTTTGTAAAAATAGTAAAATAAATTATTTGACGTATGTAAAAATAACTTTATTTGTAAAGTATATGCAATTTATAAATATAATAATAATACTTATATTATGATATGCATCCGTATGAAATTGTTGTACACCTCACACAATCAATACAGACGATTGCGAGAGAACATATTGCGGACTAGCCGTACCCGCGACGTCGTTCGCGCAAAGCATTGTGATAAACTCAATGAGAAGTATGTATAGTGATGAGCAAAATTAGTCTTGGTCTTGCAGTCTTGTCTTGGTTTTGCATTTTTTTTGTAAGACTAAGACCAAGACCAAGACTATGTATACCAAGAGCAGCACCAAGACCAATACTATAGGTATGGCTGCAAGACCAATACTAAGACTCAAGTGAGCAAGACCAAGACAAAAGCAAGAAAAAAGCAAGACTCTTGCTAAACTATTTAAATAGTTTGAAAGTATAATTAATACCGTAAAGAGAGAAAATTCTGATTTTAGAAGGAAAAAATTCGGTAATAAAAAAATGCAAGAAAGTGCAAGATTTTTTAGCAATACCAAGACCAAGACCAAGACTCAAACTGCTCTAGCAAGACCAAGACCAAGATTCTTAATGCAAGAACAAGACCAAGACTGCCAAGGACAAATGGACACTTTTTCAAGCATAAAAAAAATTGATATCTTGCTTCGTTTTGGAGAGGTCGAGCACCAAAGTTTGAAAATATTGCTCTAAAACGGGTTCACATTCCATTTTCAAATTTTTGCGCTCGATATCTTGAAAACGAAGGGAGATATCGTTTTTTTTTTTTATTTCTGAAAAATTATTTATTTTGGTCGGTTTTATGGTCGATAGTTTCCCAATATTTCCAGTATTGGTATTGAGTTGTAGTATTTTTTTAACAAATCTGCCATAACGTCGAAAATTTAAGAAAAAATCATTTAAATCCGTCCATTAGATGGTTTTTAGAGCCAAAAACAGATGGAGCCATGTTTCTGCATAATTGCCAAAAAATTTAATCTCATTATCAATGGTTACACTTATTGGAAAATTCACATTTTCCAATTTTTTTTTGTTCATAATTATGTTCTTTAAGGTGTTAGAAATGTTCTCCTAAAATTTTATTTTAAAAAAATGAAAAATCAAAAAGTTATGGGCATTTTAGTGCACGCACTTTACTATAATTCAATTTAGAAAAAAACTTTAAATGCTATTTTATCGAAAGTACGTTTTTTGACATGCTTCCTAACGTATCCCAAAAGGTATTTGAAATATCGACATAAATTGTTTCTAGTCGAGAAAAAGCGGTCATTTTTGAATATTTATTTTCAAAATGCGATTTCTCGTTGGTTTTTTATTTTCTTTTTTCTTAGATCCTAGTTAGTGCCATAACTGTATATGTATATTTTCAGAAAATTCTTGATTTTTTGATTTTGGTTCATTGGGGATTTCAGAATGCAAGGAACTATCAAGGTGGAAAAATCTCGCAGTGTCGACTTCAAAGCCATTTATATTCAGATCATTTTTGAATTTTTTTTTTATAATTTCTTTTTTTTAATCTCAAAACATGTAGAATATTTAGTTTTTTAATAAAATATTTATTTGTATAAAAAAAAAAAAAATAAAAATGGTCGATTTTTGACGTCTTTTTGGCGAATCTCCCCTTAACATGAAAAAAACCATATACTTGTTGATCACAAAAAAGGTATTTTTCGTAATAAACAAACAAACAAACAACATTTTGTTGATATGTTCTAGTAATTTTTAACCGGAAATGCAAGTTGTTCAGTTTTATTATAGGTATGCTCGCTGGCTTGTTGTGTGTGTAGGCGCCATCGTAGTGTGACCGGATATGCGTCACTAGTCTGATGGACACAGACAGGCTACACCGTTTTACATGAATCCCATTAAATTTGAATAATACATGCATATACAATAAAACAAAATATTTTTGCAATATAAATATATATGTACGTAGATACATAAAAATTGTTGTAAAATGTTTCTTACGATTTTTACGTGACTACACATGAATCACATGGAACTGATTATTGAGTTCAATAAGTGATTAACACCAATAAGACAATGGTCGTCTGCATCATTAAAAAAAAAAGTAACGGATTTTTAATTGGCAAAACAAGAAAACTACAAGTGTACACAAAATGCTATAATTTAACCTAATAATGGTGTCTATTTCATCAAACTAATTAATCTTATTGTTAGTTCAAAAGTTGCTACTAATCTAAAAGACAGTAGGTACCATATTTTATTCAATCCATATAGTAACTGTTCCATTTGCATTTTTTAAACTGTCAAAAACATCACATACCATCACTGAGAACTGAATCGAACATATTAACATGTTTCCTAGAGATACCACAGGCATTAAATTGTGAAGAATGGCCCCATTTTACAAAACTCAACTTGTAACCACGGAGACTTGTTTATAAATATTAGATAAACCATTAAATTAATGGTTTGACCGCCATTAAAGTAATCACATAAGTAAATGTTTCTTAATGTATTTGTAATACACAGCATTCTCTCTAGTCGATTCACTCCTCAATGTATACCATATTGTCCGCCATATTGATTTTTCACCCTAACTGAATCAAGATATCAAGTTCTTAATTACTTTAGTAGAGGCCTCCAGTCATTCAAAACCTTTTTCCTTCAACCAGTATTTCAAAAATTTTGTAAAATAATGCTTTTTAATATAATTTCTTTAGGTCAATAAATTGCTTTCAATTTACTCCGTCTAATTTAAAAGTTAATTTTTCTGAATCAAAATTGAAATACATTAAAATCTAATATTCATAATTATACAACTACTAAAACATATAGGCAATCAGATATACACCGTGTATATCGTTTGCATATATTCAAGGCTAACTAGATTTTGTCAAAGGGATTTGTCTTGAAAACTTTTAGATTAGATAGAACAAATTGGAAGCAATTTATTGATACAAAAAAACATTTTGTGGGATTTTAATGATTGAAATACTGGTATCTTTTGTGCATAAATAACTAAATAACTAGTTTTCCAGTGGAGCAATTACTGATCCCAATTTGGAAACAATTTAGGCATAAAAAAAAAACAAAAAGAGGTTTCAACTTCCGGCGTAAAATTCTTTCCGGTCCTCGCAGGATAAAAATATTTAAAAAAATAGCGGAAGAAACGAATTTTCGAAGAGGAGCCTAACGGAATTAATCATTACGAGATATTTTTTTAAATAGTATTCTTAAGTAATTTCGTGCGAAACTCAATATTTTCTTTTAATATAAGAATAAGTTTAGTAGTGAAATAAATACGCAGCCCTCCAAAAAAATATTAACCCTTTGCGTTTATAAGACATGTACAGCATGACAAGGTGGTTTGTTCATTAACTTTACCATATTTAATGGTGTTTTGTCTGTTGGATCATAAGACATGTACCACATAACAAACAGAATGTTGAACTATAATGACTGCTCATACTTCACATTACATGAATATTTTATTTAATAACTGCAAACACATTCATTTATTAGAAAAATTGTAAATAAAATAATACAAAATCACGTCTAATTATCTTTTTAAAATTAAAAACTAATAAAAACAGCATTGAGGACGTATTTAGCGCATTTGGTATTCAACTTTGGGGAAACAAGGTTAGAACGTCAAAAGAATCCGTCAAAAAAAAGAACGTCGGTCGTTGTCATGTGCTACATGTCTTACCAGCCTATTTACAACTCACTTTTTTTTTTTGCTTGAGTGCAAAGAGTTAAAATATTTTTTGGAGTTTTTGAAAATACAGCCTATATTGTAGTGGCGTGTGTACTGTTTAAGTTTCGAAAATTTTTTCGTAAGTCAGTACAGACGAAATTTAGCAAAACTGAAAATCATTATTTAAAAACCTTGTCGTTCGGCCAAAAACCTGTCAAAACTTCATTTTCGTATTTTATTTTAATAATAATCTATATTAAAATAGTGGTTATTTTTTTTTTTTTTAAAATCTCACATATTAAATTTGCTCCACGTGGGTGAAAACCTTTTAAATTTTCCGTCAAAATGTTCACTACGGATTGATATAAAGGTTTTACTTTCCAACGTAACAGCTTTCATACGGAAAACAAAGAATTTTTCTTTTACTTTGTTGTTTAATTTTACCAGGAGTGTACGAAAGAATAATTTCGCTATGAGTCATTACATATTAGATATAGCTTTTTCACCTCTTCACATTGTTACGCAAAATTTTTGATCTTATCTATCATTTGGATAACGGAACCAAAAAATAATTTAGTAGTACGTGAAATAATTTTAGGCAAGTCAAAAAAAAAATTGTAAGGTCATAATTTAACTCATTTTGTCACTTCTTGCTTCCGTATGATCATCAAACATATCAAAAATATGTTATACTCCATTAAATACAAAACGGACGGAAATAGCTTTTAACATAATATCAATAAAAATATGCGGTAAACAACACGGGCGGAGTTATTGGAGGGAATTTCCGTAAAAGTTTACGACACATATTGAAGTAAATATAATAATAATATTCCAATTAATATTATAAATGCAAAAGTGAATTAGTTTATCTTGCTTTTGCGCCTCAATATTTTAACTAGACAAGACTTTGCACAGAGATAGCTTGAGGAACAAAGAAGGGTACAGGCTACATTTAATCCCGAGAAAAGTTGTATTTCAGTGGGAAAATTCTCCCTCAGAAATAACAATTCTCAATAGTGATACGACGAAAGAATATTATACATATACGTATTAATGTCATAATTTCTAACACGGCGCAGACGAAGCCAAAAGTTGAAAAAAAAAATGGAATTTTAATTTATGAGCAAAAAATGTATTTTTTGTATCCCAATCATAAGGCAAATAAATTTGTATTGTCTGATTTACAAAGACCAAGAGTATCGAGTGGGCTGATAAGCTCACTTGCATTCTGTGTGTAAAAAATTTTTCTGCTATTATTGGCTGACTTTAACTTTCTGCGCGTTACTCTCCCCCCTTTCATTCCTGTAGCCTTCAATTTTTTCCTTCACTGGAAAGTTGAAATATGAGGAATCCCCAGCACAAGCCTGCCTTTGTTGTTAAGAAAGGCTGTAACAAATATTTGCTTTCACATCCGCATTCGGTTTCGCAAATTAAAGTTCACTGCTGCTATACACGAATCCGTATACACAGTTCGATGTAAAAAGCATGGATATACATACGTATACTTGTCCGCTTCCAGGTTCTATGAACATCAAAACGAACTCATATGTGGCAATAATGTTTAATTTCCCAATTGGAAAGTGGCAGTGAACGTGTTAATTCAATAATTCTTGAATGGAAGAGAAAAACGGGGCGGTTACAATTCCATTCACAAATTAAATTTCACAGACAAAAAGAAAAAGAAAAAATTCGCTATCGCATTCAATTTGTATTTGCGTTTTTAATAAGTATATTTGTTACAGCCCTACTTGATAGACAACCTTTCTTTTTAAGTGTACGTACAGACACGTCTTATCGATTGCCATAAACACTAATGTTTTATTAGATTACAGTGGATTTGGCATTCAAATTAGGTTAAAACAGCCATTTTCCTTTTTCACATAAAATTTATTTATATTATTTTTTTATGGTTTTATTTATTTTTTGAATTTTATAAACAGACATGTAGGCGACAGATAACTGAACGAAAAAAAAAAGACAAAGAAATCAGTCGTCTAGTTGACAGAAAGCTTTCATTTCAGACTATTTTGGTAAAAGAGACTTTTAAAATAAGGTTAGTATAGACCAAGAGCTATAGGTACCTTCATTCAACGAAAATCTTTCATTTACTCAAAATTGTTAAAAATGATTTTTTCTAATTATATCTCGAAAAGTATAGAATTTTCAATAAAAAGTGTTATTATGAAGTTTATTGCTTGAAAACTTTACGAAAGAAAAGATATGATTACTTTTCCCGTGAAAACGTACCGTTTACGAGATATTTACGTGGCTATTATCGATAAATTTGTGTATAAAGGTAATATAACTCCAAGGTAGTTTGCTATTTGGTTGAATATCTCAGAAACGGTTCGTTTTACGGGGAAAAATAACTGAATATTTTCTGTTGTAAAATCTATAAGCAATAAATTTCATGATCACTTTTTTTATTGAAAAATCAATATTTTTCAAAATATTTTGCGAAAAAAACTGCAACAGTCTCTTTTTTCAGATTAGATCATTTGGTTTTCTTACAAGCTAACTTTAGGTTTTAAAATCATCATCAGGTGAATATACAATCGTATATTCACTGAAAGTCAGTTCATGCTTTCAGGGAAAAGTGACGAAGCAAACAAACTCACATAATCTGTTTGGTGATTTTGAACAAATAGCAGATTCTTATAGAGTCGGACTTCTTCAAGCCAAGTTGTCGACACATATTTCAAACATACACAAAATTTCAACCGATAAGAATCTCTCTGACTGAAGTGTACGGCTTAATACACAATCAATGAAATAAGGAATAAGAAATAAGAAATAAGGAATAAGAAGTATGCCATCTAGTGACCTTGAGTGAAACTTTAATTTAACTGCTCATAGGTATATGTATTTAGGTATTTTTATACATCGAAATTCATGAAAAAGTAACGTTCATGATTACTTCTGAACTCCTTATTTCTTATGATACTCCTTATTTCTTATTTCATTAAAGTTCCATTCAACGTCACTAGATGGCATACTTCTTATTCCTTATTTCTTATTTCATTGATTGTGTACGACCCATAAGGCGACAAGACGCTAGCTCTCGGTCTATCAAATTAAGTAGTTTTAAAAATCAAAAATAAAAAAAATATTGACAAAAAAAATACTTTATCAATTGTGTCATCTAATTTGAGACAAAAAATCGTGCAAATCGTGCGATTAGTAATAACACTACATACTACGTATCATTTCAAAAATTTACTGCGGTTTTTTTTTTCTGAATACACGAAAATATGCATAATAATGGTCCAGTTGGCGCCAATCTAGGCATATTTATGTAATAACTAATACGAATAAACAACAAGATGACAAAACATCATAAACAGAATCATAATTAAAAAAATTCCAAAGATAAAATTTAATAAAACACGTCTCTTTTTTTTAGGTGAATTTTTTTATGGAAAATATAATTCAACTGAGTTTTCTTCAGACGGAATTTCCACTATTAATTTTGTTTTTAATTAGAAAATAATTACTAATTATACCACCTTTTGCGAACGACACATATATGTATGTATGTATGCAGTTGCATAAAAAATTGCAATAATTTATGCAAACATATTGCAAAAAATGCACTGATACGTATACATAAGAAGTCTGTTGGGTATGTAAATCAATCAGTAAGATTTTTATTAATGAAAAAAAAAACTGAGTTTATAAATATGAAAGTCTGAACTTCTTCGAACTCGTAACACACTTTTAACCAATTTTGGAAGTGATTTTGTACTTAGAAACTGCATCTAATTCTAAATTTTGTGTCTGATCATATTATTAAGGTACCTTCACGTTGTGATTTGCCGAAAAATAGACACATTTTTGCGATTTTTTTTTTCGGATGGATAGGATGGGGGAATGGGGATGAATTTTTTTTACGATTAATACCATCATTTAACAATACAATAGTATATTGTGCAGTTAGTGCGGGAAATTGTCGATTGCCCACGAAAGCGAAGTTGAGCGCACGAACGTAGTGAGTGCGCTCATTCGTCTTGCGTGTTTTATTGTCAATTTGCGTGTAAAAAGTTACTTTCCACACGCAAAAAAGTATGCGGGAAGAGTACAGTGGGCAAACAGCTATTTTGCGTACAGAAACGTGTGCGCCAAGTTAGTACTTCTCTCGCATGAGTTATAAAAAATTTATTTTTTTATTTATTTTTATTTATTTTTTTATAATTATTATAATTTTTTGAAAAAAGTCTCTTCAAAAAAAGGGCGGAAATCGGTACACACGATTGCGGCCGCAGTTTTCATCCGCGAAAAAACATTAAATAGATTATCAATCTGTAAGTAAACCGCTAGGTACTTATGAGAGCTTTTTTTTAAATAAAAATAAATAAATAAATAAAAATATTTTTGTAGGTATTGTTCAAAATTTGACCAGAAGTAAGTAATCGACATTTAATAGGATTTCACGGTAGCGCTGTCGCTAACATTACACCGATTTTGATGAAATTTGTAGGAGGCCATCTAGGAACCAAACCGGAAAATCACTGAAAATTTTATCAAACATTATCGAATAAACATTTTCAAGACAGGCAAACACGAAACCAAAAAAAGTTAGGGAAGCTTTAAAAAGTAAAATGAGCATGGAAATTTTTATTTTAGGGGCAAAAAAATATTAATATTTTAAAAGTGGTCGCACAATGCTTCCTGCTACATTAGTAGTCTCGAAAAAATATGTCTTCTCAAAAAACACAAAATCGATAAATCCTTCAAAGAACTTGTGAAGACAGTTTCCAAACTGTGGGGGTTAAATAAAAATATTATCCTATTTGCGGTCAAAAATTTTTAAAAATAGGGACGACTAATTAGGGATAAGATGGATTTTGATGAATTTTGACATTTATACAAATAGTTTCGATAATAAAAAAAGTCTTTGATCTAAAAAATGAAAATAAAACAAGATCTCCTCTTTTTAAAAAGATGCACTAAGGGTTGATTCTTTTGAGAAATTAACCAAAATTCAAAACTCTTATCGTTAAATTTTGAGACTAACGACGAACACAATAATAAAAAAATTCGGTTTAATATTTACGGAATTTTATAGCGACAGATAAAAGAAAAAGTGTTATTCACGGTTCAATATTTTTGAAACTAGAATGGTTATCGATTTTTTTTTCTCAGAACTCCTGATGATAACTTTTAATTGATTGCAAAAAAAATTTATGATGTGCGAAATGACTGACAAAATTTTTTTTCGCAACGATTTCTGTGCAGCCGAAATCAAAATTTGATTAATTTATATGTCATAATATATTATCATATTTGACCCCACCTTCCCCTATCATACACATACACATACACTGACCATAACGTATCAACCACAAAAAATTGTATACGCGAGTTGTTTTTGTAAACTTTCATAGTACAACAAAATATGTAGTATACATACACAACTAAATTTAGAAGGTGATCTCACAGAACTGAAAAGTAAGCTGTTTACTTGTCTCTTGCTAAAGTTTAATATACGCTACGCTGCTATAGTAAACGTTCATTTATTAAAATAATATTTTCTTTTTGGAGGTTATCATGGCGTCAAAATCTTTATTTGATACTTTTTTTATTAACCGACTTCAAAAACGAGGAGGTTCTCAATTCAACCCGCATTTTTTTTTTTTTTTAAATTGTATGTACACCGATTTCTCCCACATTTTTGGCCCAATTTGCACCATGCTTTTTTTTAGTTAGTAGATAAAATTCTCCAGGTGTCTCATAAAAATTTTGTTGACATTGGTTGAGTAATTTTTTAACCATCTTCAATAATATGAACAATATGAATAATTATGGCAAATTTAAAATTTGTATATGGAAAATTATTTTTTATTACTCATACGGAAGAAGTACTAACTTGGCGCACACATTTCTGTACGCAAAATAGCTGTTTGCCCACTGTACTCTTCCCGCGTACTTTTTTGCGTGGAGAAAGTAACTTTCCACACGCAAATTGACAATAAAACACGCAAAATTTAATCAAAACACGCAAAGCCGCCTCATAATTTTTCATTTAATAAATATTTCATAATTATTTCTATAGAAACAACCAACAAAGTAATTTAAACGATAATTAATTCAGAAAAAAAAGAGGAACACATAAAAATATTATTTTAAAAAGTAATAAAAATGTCAAAAATAGTGATAATAATAGAAAAAAGTATGTGAAATTCGTAATAAAAAATAGTATGTGCAACTCGTGCGGGACTGTCGATTGCCCCACTCAAGCGAATGAGCGCACTCACTACGTTCGTGCGCTCAACTTCGCTTTCGTGGGCAATCGACAATTTCCCGTACTTATTGCACAATATACTATACTTTAATATCTATAGTAACATATACTCTTAATTTATCTTGATCCAATTATCCTAAAAATAATTTTCTGTCAGTAACTACCTAGTTTAAAAATTCTTTGATGACTTGAAAAATTGGTGGATTTTCATTGATTTCTTATTTTCCTAATAATTATTACTTTAAACATTATTAATGTTCCAAATTTCAAAGCAAACTCAGTGAATTCCCAAAATTATGATTTTTAGACACTGGTATTTTGGAAACTATATTCCACCTAAACCTATGAAATTTGGAATTTAATAAAAAAAAATTTTAAAAACCATATAAAAAATTGTAATAAGGTGGACTCATAAGCATTGTCACTAAAGGTATGAAATAAAAGCTCTTTTAAAAAACCGACTTCAAAAAGTAAAAAATAATTAATAGAACGAATTTTGAAGTCAGGCGGTGAGTAGTATAAAAAAATATAAGTCTTAATTATTTTTTACTTTTTTGAAGTCGGTTCTTAAAAGAGCTTTTATTCTGTAAAAATTTTTACTAATTAATTGCTCTTGCACTTACCCACTACGAATAAACCAAAGGGGGGCGAATAAAATTGGCGGGGCTTACCTGAAACAAACGAAAAAAAATCAATTAGAATTATTAGCAAAAATATCTATGGGCATGCGCACAAGTCTGGCGGCAACATCAAAAGTAAAAATTATTATGTATGCAATTAATTGGAAAAGTACATTTGTTACGGATTACTAATTCATTTTTCGTGAGAAAACCATACTTGACAAAAAGTGTCAAGGACACACAAATCACATGTTACTTCTTTAATTTAAACTCGGGCACTCCGATGGGGAGTAATATGTTTCTCTTATGTAGCAAAAAATTAAGAAATAGCTATTTACGTAACAGGTTTGGAAAGTCATGTTTTACTGGACGAGTAGACCGACTTAGAACACGCCTTACAGACTTGTATTAGAAGTCTTCGAGTCTAGTAAAACAATTTCCGAACGCTTTGTGTACATTTTTTTGAAGCTAGTCTGTTAAAGTAATTTTTTTCGGATCTATTTCACCCACAGATCAATGAATATATTATATAGACTAATTATATAAATGTATAATTGAGGCAGTCAAATATGACCAGGATACGACCGGATAGTATTCTGGGATATAGTAATTAATGCAATAACCGATTGTTTCCGTAGTAACGTTTTCAAAAAATTATTGTCAAAATATAATACTGATAATAAAATTTTACTTCTTTGAGAAGAAATTGCAAAATTTTGAAAGAAAGAAAGTGGTCTTCGCTTTATTTTCAAAATACGTACGTATACAAGTTATGTCCTGCAATAATCATGGTCGCATTTACTCAAAAATTAACATTACATATTATATTCTTTAAATTTTACCCGTCTCAGTGTCTCACCCTGTTACCTGCTTCAAGAAAAATGCCTATAAACTGCCTTTACGCTTCGTCTAGTAGTATAATATAAGATTGTTCATTGGTCTGTAATTTCAACAAACAAAAATTTTTCTGAAAAAATTGAGCCTTGACATTGATTCAAAGAAATGATTTCTTTCCATATATTGCCAACAAAATATTTTTTTCTTAGTGTAGTTCTTATTGTTCCAATTTTTAAAATTTTGATATTTAACCTAAGATGGTGATTGCCTTGTTTATTTATTCACAACAAAATTTGATTTTAAATTAATTTTTAATAATATTCTTCCCGTCTATTGAAATTTTTTTGAAAAAAATTTGTATATTTCTACGAGAAAAAAAAACTTGTTTATAATAATTTTTATCTAAATATGACATTAGTATTTTGTTTCATTTATAAATAATATTTATGAAAATTGATCTTGGCTCACCTGTTTTTGATCAATTCTATATACAGTACGTATAATAAAATTTGGGGGTACACTACCGGACAAATGTTTCTTATAATTATACGGTAATTTGATACGGAGTATTTAATTTTTTTAACGGCACAGTACCGATTATTATTGGTTATGATCAGTTTTATCCACAAGTTTTGTGTAAAACAGTAATAATCATTACAATATTTCAAATTTATTAATATTTTTATTTTTGTCCGGTTCAATTCAATATTAATTACAAAATCCATAAATTACTTCTCAATATTTTCGAAATTTGAAAAACAAAATTAAGCAATCCCCAAACAATAATTTTAACTTACTACATAATATCATATTTCTAACCAAAAAAAAAAAAAAAAAATAATGGGGTTTTTTCAATGCATGAAATTTTTTATCGATTTCCTGTCAACATTATTTGGTAATGTCTTATTTTACTTTTAATAATCATAAAATTGATAATTGATTCGAAAAAAAACTGGCAGACAGACATGGTTTTTGAATCGGACTGGTATAGACCATGGCAGCCGTATCACTATTAATAAACTTCATTCTTTTTTTTTCTTAATTTATTAATTATTGTTTTCTAAACAAAATAATTTAAATGGCTTTTATATTTAAATTAAAATAATTTTTATAGAAATTAAATATTTTTGTAAATATCTTTTATTACAGTAGTCTCTCGATAACTTTTCGCTCAAGAACATGGAACCACTTAAAGTATGTGCGTAATAATAGATAAAAGTAGAGTTCGGAATTTGTAGTTTGTCTCAGTTGGACATTGTTCAACGGTACTCTTTGTTATTCACTAAACGACTTTAAGACTTAAGCGTACAGTGTTCAAGTTGAATTTTCATTAAAACCTTTTAAAACTAGTCAAATTTCTCTGTTTATCTGATGATAAAATCGATTATTCGATATTTTTTGTCTAATACCGCTATCTTGTCTTTTTTCGACGACCGAGCCAATCTGATGTTTTTACTGGCTCCTGAATAGAATATTCCAGCATTGTTTTGCCCCCAAAATACATATAAACTAAAATGTTGTCAAGAACTTTATTTTTGATAAAATGAATTGTTACGTGAACTACAAATTCCTAACTCTGGTCAACAGTTATTGTAGTATCCTCCACACTAACGAGAGGTCATAGATGGAACGTGATACTAGTGTGTTTGTGCGCGCATGCGTAGCGGGGAAACAACATGTACGAGAAGTTAACAAGAAGAAACTCACTGAGAGGCTACTGTATTTCCATATTTTATTCCCTATATACCAAATTTAATGAAAATCTTTGTACAACCTGTACAATTTCATTTTATGTTGATGTCAAACTATGTACAATGAGATATCTTCTATGTAGTTGTATATGTCTAATCGCGCTGACAATATATTCTTATATAACAAATTGGATACAGAATCAATAATTAATTAAATACAATTTTATAATCGATACATAGTGTGACATCATTTATTTAAATCATTGAAAATTTTCAAATATTTTCTAAATTATCATGTAAAAAGCGTACATATTGCATATGTAATTTAAGGGTGTGTTTACAGAGCATTTCCACTATGCTCCATCAACGAGTATTCTAGAATAATCTATCAACTGATAAGTAAGTGTTGTTGCAAATGTGACTTGTCTGCGAATAAAAAAATAGTTTATTTAGACATATCCGGTTATAATGATATAAATTAAGTTATTATCCGATCGAAAAAAACCACTAAATGACATATTATTGAAAAGAAACAGATAATTAATGAATTTATAAATGAAATATTATTAAGGAAGTTGATACATTCAGAACGATTAAATACGAAAATTTATATAGAAATCTGTCGTGTCTGACTGTATCAACTTTCTTAATTTGCCTTGACGCGAATTAAATACACAAACAATTGCGATTACATACGAAAAAAACTATTTAAAAGGAATTTGATGAATTATTTATATATTAAGAAAAATTGTGATTTGTTAAACTATGAGAATTTATAAAATGCAAATATGTATAAAATAATTGTAGAATTGCTTGGGTTTTTTAACACTAGTTATCAGGGCCAGATTAGCCAATAGGCCAACCTAGGCCATGGCCTAGTGGCGGAAGATTTTGAAAGCAAGGCGGCAAAATTAGTAACTAAGTTTTTTTTTTTGCTCGTCAGTTATTCTTGACGAGAAAGTTCGAAAATCGAAAAAAAAGTAGGGAAAATTAAGATTTTCTGCTATTCAAGCTCATTTTCTTCAAAGGTAGGGGCGGCATTTTTCACGGTGCCTAAGGGCGGCACTCAGGGTTAATCCGACTCTGCTAGTTATACAATCCACGCGTTTACGCAGTAAACTTCCTCAGAGGCCGGTAATCTTTTTAACACGTTAACGCAACGCTGTACAATGTCAACAATTCCGTATAAAGCGTACACCAATAAGGTATACAAACATACCTGGCTCTCTGTTTAGGTACCGTGGATAACGGAGCGGTGCGATGTGATCTATAATACACTACGTAGGTACTGTGTAGTAGATCCAGAGCCGTATAGAGAAATGGTGGAAAGCGTACACCAATAAGGTATAAAAACATACCTGGCTCTCTGTTTAGGTACCGTGGAAATCGGAGCGGTGCGATGTGATCTATAATACACTAGGTAGGTATTGTGTAGTAGATCCAGGGCCGTAGAGAGAAATGGTGGGTCTTGGGAATAAAGTGCATCTTTTAAAAATTTCTCCCCGAAAAAATAAATGACAAGCAGAGAAAAAAAATGTTTTTTTCTTTTTCTCGGGCCCTTACCGACCGTTACAGTCCGCGCTCCAGGGCTACAACCCCGGCTACCACACCCTTGGGATCACCGGTCGTGATCGAGCTCTACGATTGTGGTGTGCTCGGATTGTAAAGTGTCACTATATTTTAGGGTTCCGAAGAAATATCTCGAAATCCTTATAATTTCGTCAACAATTTGAATGATTCGCGGCTAGAAAAAACTTTTAAAATGAAACTAAAGTTTCTTTACTACTTTTAATTTTTAAAATCCGTTTGCGAATTACTTCTTAGCTGATTGACATTTTTTAAATTGATTTTACTTTCAGAGATAAAAAAAAAATCAATATAATTGTCGTTTAAATTAACATTAGTACAGAGATTATTACAAGACTGAATACACTTATGAAGCTTGGCAACATACATTACTGGCAAATTTATTCAAACATCTTCTTGGAAAACAATATATGTATATAGTAAAAACAGAATTTTTAATTTTATGAATTAATTAGATAATTAAACACATACTTTCATCAGTATTTATCAATTAAAACCACACAATAAATTATGCGAACAGACTTGGTAAAATGGTAAATTCATTTCTATGAATTTTTATGAATGATTTACTTTTAGAAATATCTTTGTTATAATTAATGTATGTATTCTAAAAATTCCACAAACTGATTAAAAACAGAGAAAAAAGCACATGAAAGTCAAAAACATAACCTAACTAATGTATATTTGACAATGGTCACGACAAAGATTAATTATTTTACATGAAATTACAATTATTATTTCGTGAAAAATATGTATGTACGTTTGAAAATAATACATTTTTACATATATACATATGGTTTTGATCTATTTAAATGCATTTTACTTACCCGCAAAGTCTAGACGCAATCATATAAAATATGTAAGTACCGCCATTTTGATCATTTTTAAAATGTCGCGACGACGCATATGTACGTTGTGACATTTGGATGTCACAATGTACACTTTATTATCATATTACTTTACTTACTGGAAAAAATTATTGAGTAACTAGCGTGGAATTTGAAAAATGTTACGGTTTACATTTATATTCTATGCCGTGAAAAATGAAATTGTAATTTTCACTTTAAGTAAACGACAACTAAAAATAAATAAATAAATAAAAATTCGCCAAGAGCGTGTCGGACACACATTATCAAAGTTCGGTGGCCAACAGCTAATTTTTAACAATTTTTAGGATCAAATGTAGGAAATTTAATAGTATATATATACGTAACTGAGATTATGAGATGAGTTCCAATTTTTAAAAAAATAATCATGTCAAAACCAATTAACTGTCCCAGTTAAATATATAATAGAAAAATAAAACTCATAATCAATGAGTAGTTAGAAAACTTCACAAGGTTTCATCCAACCTCACTAGATGGCAACATTCCTTACGTCTTCAATCTGACACGTGCTGCTATCTATTCAAAAAAACGATGGCTGGAGACTAAACTAATAAATACCCCTGTCGCAGCATCCTGCATAACATAGCGAATATCCGTTTATAAAAATTCGTTTTTCTCGGAAACTAGTTGACATAGAGAAAAAGTTTAAAGACATTTTTTATGTAATTTTTTCTTCTCTTTTAAATGGTGTAAAAAAATTTCGCAAAAATTTTTGAATAAGTGGAAATTTTGGCAAAAAAAAATTTTTGGCAAGAACAAAAACCATGTTCCTGGCATCCGACGTAATTGGCTGACGAACTCATCCAAGGGTTTGGGACTTCCAATGTTCTCACCAAGTTTCGTAAAAATTGGATACCTCGTTCAAGAGTTATCGCGCGGACACACACACACACACACACACATATATATATATATATATATATATATATATATATATATATATATATATATATATATATATATATATATATATATATATATATATATGTGAATATTATTTTCGGTTTCTAGGGACCTCGAAACAAATTTCTGCGATAGTCCCGGGCTCAGGTCGCGTCATGACAGTGGCTGTAATAGCTGAATTCCATTCTGGAAATTTGCTAAAACCAAACAAACTGAACGCACAAGTACAGTAACGAATGTAAAGAAAGTTTAAATGGTAAAGAGGAGATACTTGTATAAACGAAATATAATCTCATTGTCTAACTTTTTTAACTTCAGTGGAAAGCGCCACCGATTAATTTAGGGACTTAATGATCATTTATGAAGAATGACAACTGGAATGAATGCATTAAAGTTATGTGGTTGTGACCACGTAACTTTAAAAAGGTGAATACTGTTGAAAATATTATACTAAATTTATACGACTGCTCAGACAATGGGCTCAGCAACCATATCGTGATTCTTTACATTTTGTAGCAATATCTACCTGATTTTAATTGTTCAAAAATTATGGCTCACTCGAATTTGGGATTGTGTTAAGTAAAATAATCAAATTAACATTGCCGACAATCGTTCGGGCGCTCATACTGGCCGGATCGGGACTTAAAGTCACCCGGTAAGCTGTGTTTTGCTATATTTATTTAAAACATTTCACTTTCTTCTATAGGTACAGAACCACAAATATATCAAAAAAATTAATTTTAAAAAAAAAAATATACATATTTATAAATTTATGTGTTGTCTACAATATAGGGCATAAATATTGTAACATGTAAAAATTATATTAACTAGAAAACGTATAGAGTGTATATACATGAATTAAAATTTCAAAATGTGATGGAATGAAAGCCTGCTGATCGACCTGAAAACTTCAATAAACCCCCGCTTTGAAAGTATCGGAATTCATGTGGGATTCAGAGATATACTTTGTTTATTGTGTTTAGCATATGAATCTGTTCTGCAAAACAGAGAAGGAAATATAGTGTTCATAGGTATATATATATATATATATATATATATATATATATATATATATATATATATATATATATATATATATATATATATATATATACCTATATATAGCTTTTTATTTTGTTTGGAATATGAACACCTGGAATGGACACTATATTTCCTTCTCTGTTTTGCAGAACAGATTCATATGCTAAACACAATAAACAAAATATACAACTAGTGATGAGCAAATGCAAGACCAAGACCAAGACTTGGCAGTCTTGGTCTTGTTCTTGCATTAAGAATCTTGGTCTTGGTCTTGCTAGAGCAGTTTGAGTCTTGGTCTTGCAAAATGCAATCTTGATCTTGGTCTTGGTATTGCTAAAAAATCTCGCACTTTCTTGCATTTTTTTATTACCGAATTTCTTCCTTCTAAAATCAGAATTTTCTCTCTTTACGATATTAATTATACTTTCAAAATATTTAAATAGTTTAGCAAGAGTCTTGCTTTTTTCTTGCTTTTGTCTTGATCTTGCTCACTTAAGTCTTGGTATTGGTCTTGCAGCCATACTTATAGTCTTGGTCTTGGTCTTGCTCTTGGTATACATAGTCCTGGTCTTGGTCTTGCAAGAAATGCAAGACCAAGACAAGACTGCAAGACCAAGACTAATTTTGCTCATCACTAGATACAACTGAAGCTGTCAAGAGTATTTTTTTTTAAATAATCCGATTCTTGACTTACGAGTAATTTAAAAAAGAATTGGAATTATTTGCTAGCATGTAATAATACGATTGCGTATACAAAAATACTAGAGAATACGTTTTTCCACTTTCATATTTTGAATAAGTGCAATTGAGATCAACATTCCAGATTTCAAATCCAAATTTTTTTTACAACAGTTGTTTCTTATTAGCATGTTGATGATTATGGACACTGTATAGCGTCAAGTGAAACCTGACTATAATTCGAATTATTTTCATAATCAAATGTTTATTTAAAAAAAAAAAAAAAAAAAGAAAAGGAAGAAAAACTGATTATGGATTATTGGAGTGGAATTGCTGATTTGAAATGTACATAAACTCGACGAAACAATAAAAATTTTAAATTTGTTTAAATATTTTTGTACACTATGGTACATACACACACGTAAAACATGTAACTGAGCATGTAGACATGTAGTGCGGCGAAAGATCAAAGAATTAGCAACTGTATCGTAATAAGAAATGTTTATAAGATCTGGCAACTTGTAAAAAAAAATACGTACATGAAATACAAATATATTAATATATGTACATTATTTTATTTCACTTATTGTAAGTAATTAAAAATAAATATGTACATAAAGAAAGGTTGATACAGAATTTGTAATGCCACAAAAATATCAATGAAACAATATAAAAACTACCTTAGCTACTGTTGAAACAGTAAAAAAAAAATAGACGGGGCAAATTTAACCACAAAATTATACTATTTCAACAGTTCGTTAATTTTATTTCTTTTTGCCCAATTCTCTCTCACTCGACCAATTGTTTGACGAAGCAAATTAATTACCATTAACATGTTCCACTCTAATAATTCTTATTCAAATCATTAACACACTTGTTGCTAATTATTACAACTAATTAATACCCCCACCATTGATGATCACCAATTGTCGGTCTGGTTGGTACTGATGCGTGAATATTTTACCGACAAGGAAGTCAATATACCTTTTAGTTTCAAAAATCAAAAGAAAAAAAAATCGTCTGATGGCTCCGTTAAAATAATTATTTTATCAGTATTTAATAATCCTACACTATGATAATGACCTCTGTGAAACATTGACAGAAACAACAAACTGATAATGGCGCCAAACTTCAAAAGATATTTAAAAAAAAAATGATAAATAAAGTACTAATCGTTATTATGAAAGCAAAAAAAAGAAAAAAAGAATATTTTTTTGAGAAATTTTAAAATCTAATAAATTTTAAACAAAATCGTGTTATGCCAGTACAACGGCCCACTGTCAATTTTGAAAACGAGAATATTGTAACGAGAAGTGCGAGGGCGATTTTTTTTTTTAAATTTCACTTTCACCCACAGTTTTTTAAAAGTTGTTCCATAATACTGATGCATGGTACTTTCTTATTTTTAATTTTTTTTTTGGTTCGAATAATGAACTCATCCCGATAACAATTCGTAATCATAACAAACAGAAAAAAATCGAAGGAAATTAATAAATTGCAGATGTTTTAAGGCCGATTGCATTTTTTTTTACATTTTAATAACTATTTCAAAATAGATTTTTACAAAAATTAGGGAGGGAATTTTTTTACATATTCGATATTTTTACTTTAAAGGGAATCGTTTGAGCTCTCTAAAATTCTGCTTCCGATTGCTGTAACATCATAATATTCGAAGATATCGGGAGTCAAAGCACAGAGGATCGGTGGCCTTGTGAAAAGATGCTCGACTGATTATCAAAAGTATGCGATCATGCGTAGTATGCGTGTTACGATCATGCATATTGTCTAACTCACGAAAAAATGTAGATGGCACCCTTAAGGAGTCTCCACATTTTCGCCGAGGTTGGACGAGGTTCCTCGCTGAGATTGGCTCAGGCGTATGAATAGCATTAAAACACCAACCGCGAGGCACAACGAAATAACCCTCTACACTCTCAATTCGTCCAACCTCGGCGAGAATGTGGAGACTCCTTTACAGAAGTCTCAAAAAAAAGACGTAAAAATAATTGAGTAACGGTATCTCATAAAGTTACAAGGCCGACAATTTGTTTACTACTGTCTGAGATAGTATAAAAGGATTTACATCCATTGAGAAAAAAAAATCGATTAATCAATTTTATTTTGATTCTTGATCTCTTGTTCCTTTATACCGACAATCAGATGACAGTAATATTTATGTACATAAATCATCTTTTTTTTGTCATTTAAATCAATTATTGATTACGAAAATGGAAAATCATTATTTTTCCAGTGATAAAAATTCGTTTTTATTACTCATACGGGAGAAGTACTAACTTGGCGCACACATTTCTGTACGCAAAATAGCTTGTTTGCCCACTGGACTCTTCCCAAATACTTTTTTGCGGGGGGAAAATAAGCTTTCCACACGCAAATTGACAATAAAACACGCAAAATTTAATCAAAGTACGCAAAGCCGCCTCTTGGTTTTTCATTTAATCAATATTTCATAATTATTTCTATAGAAACTAGCAACAAAGTAATTTAAACAACATTTAATTCGAAAAAAAGACGAACACTCAAAAATATTATTTTAAAAAGTAATAAAAATATCAAAAATAGTAATAATAATAGAAAAAAGTATGTGAAATTCGTAATAAAAAATAGTATATGCAACTCGTGCGGGATTGTTGATTGCCAACTCAAACGAATGAGCGCACTCACTACGTTCGTGCGCTCAACTTCGCTTTCGTGGGCAATCGACAATTTCCCGCACTTATTGTACAATATACTAATGTACGTGAAGTGATACACGATTACAAAAACTGGAGTGAATATTTTTTGACGAGGGCTTGCGACTATTCTCAACAGAGAGAGGTCAAATTAATTAGGTCAGTTATTTTCTTGGAAAAAATAAATTTGATAATTATACTTTTAAGAACAGACCCAAATTTTTAAATTTTAAAACTGTTGAGAGAAATATTTTTTTAATAATTTTTTTGACACCCTTCTTGTTTTCTCTAATTTTCCGTATTTACACACAAGGTGCACAACAAGATTTATGTGTTAAGTATTACAAAATTTATTGGAGTGTGTGGGAGGGCCGTGCGACGTCTATAAAATAAAATTACTATATTTTCATTTAAATACAATATATGACTGAAATTTAAAAGAAAGGCTATTCTAGAAGCTTTGGTTTTTGCATATCAGTTAAGTGTACAATTTTAAATGGAAAAATTGACGTCACGATTTGAAAATAAATAAATGTCAATGTCAATCGTTATAACTTCAAACCTTTGATCATAAATATCTTCTAAACCGTGTGTCGTAGCGGAAATTTTTGAAGCTTAAGCGAAGCAAGTTGTAGATATTCTAAACGTATTGCGACTGTTAAAATTTATATTTTTCGTTATCGAAAATTATTGATACCGAGTTACTTTTCGTAAATTGATTATAACTGGTTAATTTACGCTTCATTAGTCCCATTGATCTGGTCAGCAATACAATATTCCCGTTACTTTACGTAATCCTAAACTTTTGATCGTAAATATCTCGTAAATCACTTGACCAATGAAAATTATCAATATCGACATGTTCGTTTACAAACTATTACATCATTTTCTAGAAATTGATCTTGAAAATTAAAGGATTCTTAGACTGAAATTTCTCTAAATAATTACCAAATACTTTTATGTTTCAAATTTTAAATGCACAATTAAATAGGTACTAACTACAGTTGATACTTTTTTTGTGCGGTGAAGGGGACCGCATAAAATAAAATCGCACAAAAAAAATATATTCAAAAATATCATAAATAGCTATAAAAAGTACAGTTCGATCCAGATTGTACAAAAAACTTTTTTTATGCGGTTGATCGGGACCGCATAAAAAAAGTTTCATCGAAAAAACATCACTCAAAACGCTCAAAACTTAGAAATTTTCTTAGAAGTTGCTTCTATAAACAAGATAAAGCATTAATTTACACGTAGAAACATTTTATTTCAATTTTATAATATTATGAAAATGTTGAAAAATACATCTGTAACAAAATTAAATGATGCAATAACTTATGTTCTTAGGCAATGTATTGATTAAATGCTTAAAAGCCGTTAAAAAGTATTTTTATCAAAGAAAGTTATTATAGTAATTGTTTAAGTTTCTTACTGTCTCGTGATTTTGATTCACATTATGCATTTTAATGGCCATTTTTTATAAACCGCATAAAAAAAAAATCGCACAAAAAAAGACCGCATAAAAAAGAGTTCAGCTGTATATTGCAGAGGAAACTTGCAAATTTTTATTTTTATAGAAATAAAAGTAGTATCCGTACGTTAAATAAGATATCATTAGCGTCAACAATTTGACAGCATATCGATAATTCGAATGTTTTCTGTGTTCTTCGGTCGTCTTTTTGCCAATCAAAATTTAATTAGCAAAATTTTATCGACTTGTGTTACAAAACAGAAAACCTGTGTTCTTCAATGTTAACTTTTTGAACAAAATAATAATTTATAGGTGATGATGTAAGTTTTTTTTTTTTTTTTTATTAAAATCAATAAAAACAAGCGGACAGCAAATAACCAAACCAAACATCACACAAGTAGTGACCAGACACACAGACACAAACCAACAAGTAAGCAGTCAGTCGCGGCTTCGGTCAATGATTTAAAATGTTGTTTTCCTGAATTAAATATACATAGTACAGTGTCCGGCAAAATTAAATATTCGGCGGCTCACGAATTCAGTAATGCAATAAAATTTTACCAACAATTCAACAAAATCAAAACTTCTGTCATACGAATATGTTTCAAGGTCACTAGAGTGTACCTACACTAGTTTTAAAACGATATAGTGTGTACGTTCGTCCGTATGCAGATGCAATTTTCTCCTGCACGATATCTCGCAAATAAGGAATTGTCTTGACTTTGTTCGGATGCAAATTAATCTGAAAAAAATTTCATCAAATTCGGTTAAATCGTTTTCTTTTTTTTAAAAGCTTTTATTTAACTTGCTATGTTAGTATGTTGGTTTAGATCAAATCTTGGATTAAAAATTTAGACAGGTCCTAATTGAGCTAGAGATTTCAAATTTTGCATACGTGTCTAACCTTGATGACAATGCAATATTGTATAATTAGTTTTTCCCTAAATTGCCCCGAACCAAAATTGTTGATTTTTAGTCCTATGCAACTTTTTGACATTTCGAATTGTCAAATATTTTTCATTGATTTTACATTTCAATTTTTTTGTTTCCATAGTTATGTCTGATTAGGGTAAATTAACCGATTAAAATATAAGTAAAAAAATTACTTCTTTATTTTTTTTTTAAATTAATTGTAATCAGACTAAAGAGTAGAAAGTAAAATAAAGTAAAAAAAATGTTTTTTAAGAAAAAGCTTTTATTTAATAATGGGCTGAGTGAAGTTTGAAGCAATATGCAACATAATTTATAAAAGCTTGATGCGTTTAATTAAGTTTGGTAAGTACTGAAAAGTAAAATAGCCACACTTATATCCAAAACAGAAATAATTAATGATAACGCCTCAAGCTTTTATAAATTACGATTATTAAGTCCAAATTAGTACTGCCATCTAGTGTATAATAGCAAACTAACATTCGATCGGTAACTATGTAATTTACTTTGACCAACAACTAATTTACTTTTAAAGTTAATTTACTAATTGAAGTTATTCGTTGAATTTGTCCTTTATAGGTAATACCGGACTTAATACTTATAGAAGTAATTTTATACAATTCTGTTCAATTAATTTTGTGGACAACTGCACCAAGCAGTCCACCTTTCACATCTACATCTATTTATGTACGTATGAATCAAAAAAATATGCGTAAGTCATTTTAATTTTTCTGATCTTTCTTCTTTTCTATTTTTACTATTTTTAATGTTTTTTGAAAAATATTATAAAACGTTTATTAATTATTTTTGGTAAGGTTAAAATGTGAAGGCCAATTAAAAATAGAAAAATTTTTTAATTATGTAGGTGAATTTTGTCTTCTTCATTGAATTCTAATCATCTCACCAATGAGGCCCTCCAAAAAAATAAAACATGTAAATGTGTTTTATTTTTAAATTTTCACGATTTTACAAGTTTCCATTTCCAAGTTTTGGAGATTTCAAAGAGGAATCATTTGTGGGTCTGTACTCGGATTCTTTAATTAGCTTCAAGTCCTTCAACTGAATTAATTAAAACTTTTGTAATAATTCACTGTTGAGAGATTTACTTTGTGAAATTTCATTTTAAATATTGAAAATATTTAAAGTTTTAATTACTTTGTCGAATTCAGGAAAAATACTATTCTTTTTACTTAACGCGTTTTCAGCCCTTTCGGATATCATCAGATGATGGTCGAAAGGGCTGAAAACGCGTTAAGTAAAAAGAATAGTATTTTTCGTGAAATTGACAAAGTAATTAAAACTTAAAATATTTTTAATATTTAAAATTTTGGTGCTGACTTATCAGTTTGTGAAAAAATAATTTCCTAGAATTGAAAGTATATTAAAAAAAATTTAGCTTGTATTTAATTTTTAATTTTTATTTTTACATATTTACATAATTCCGCAATTTTTTTTTCTGCTATACTCAAGTCGCAATTTTTTATTTTAATAGAAAAAAATTAATTTTCTCTTTTGTTTATTTTGTATAATTAATGATTTTTATTTATGTTTATTTAATAAATCGAATATTAAATATTTATTATAAATTTAAATATTAAAATTGATAAAAACAATTTTTTTTTTCAAACATTTTGAAATATAAAATTGATAAAATTATTATTGTATTAAAAAATAAATCAATTGATTTTTTTTTAATAAAATGAAATGACACTATGACCTTTCAATCGAACAAGTTATCAAAATAATTTTTGGGTAAACATGCCAAAAACACGAATCTCTGAACACATAGTAATGATGTCAAGTTGAGAATCAGTTAGTCGAATAATCAACTAAAATTGTTTTTCAGATAAAATTAGTCAGTAGTTGAACATATTGAGCATCGAGTAGTCGACTAATCGACTAAATTTTTAGTCGAATTCATGAATAGGGTATAATGAGGTTTTTGTTTTGAATTTAATTGTGAACTACTTTTAATATTTTTCTTTTAAGAAATCACAATCCGTTAATCACATAAAAGTGAAAAATCATATAAATAGATAGTTTGGTAGTTTTCATTTTTTGAAGTCCAATAAATAATACAGAAAAATTCTTAAATTAAAAGAAGGTAAAATATGTAGTCGACTAAAAAGTGACTAAATGTAAACAAAATTAGTCGATTGAATCTAGTGATGAGCAAATGCAAGACCAAGACCAAGATTTGGCAGTCTTGGCCTTGGTCTTGTTCTTGCATTAAGAATCTTGGTCTTGGTCTTGCTATAGCAGTTTGAGTCTTGGTCTTGCAAAAAATGCACGACCAAGACAAGACTACAAGACCAAGACTAATTTTGCTCATCACTAATTGAATCGACTAATCGATTAATCATCCGACATTAGTAATGCATAGTATTAAAAGAGTTAGCCGATGGGGTATCAAGTGTGGTATGAGTTTGGTTGATGAAAGAATTTTGTTTTGTGAATAATGGTTTTACTAACAGGTGGGCCAAAAGAAGTCATCCGATGTTGTTTGGCTCTCATTTTTTTTCTAAATGAAAAACTTCGATTCTGTTTTTTGATTATGTTTATTTGAACCTTTAGAATTTTATTGGTCAAGTCGAGAAGATGATATCGGCCAAATGGGCACCGTCACAATTGATTGCTATACGGGCTCGTTTTATGGCATTTTTCATCACTTCGGCGAGAACTTCGGGCGACAGATTCTCGCACTCGTGTCGAATGTTGTCCTTGAGGGCTTCCAGGGTCTCGGGCTTGTTCACGTAAACACGGGACTTCAAAAACCCCCACAAAAAAGTCTGGAACGGTTAAATCGGGCGATCTTGCGAGCCAGTGTAAATCGCCAAAACGAGAGATGAGGCGACCCGGGAACGCCGCCTTCAGAATATCGGTTGTGGCTCGCGCAGTGTGTGCCGTTGCTCCGTCCTGTTGGAACCACTGTTGTCGTTTGATCAGCGGCGTCCAGTCACTTTGAGCGGGTGTAATGGCTCCTCGTGCATCACTCATGGATTTTCGGTGCCCCAGAAGCGCTAGTTTTGCTTGTTCACGTACCCGCTGAGGTGGAAATGAGTGCTCGCCGAAGTGATGAAAAATGTCATAAAACGAGCCCGTATAGCAATCAATTGTGATGGCGCCCATTTGGCCGATATCATCTTCTCGACTTGACCAATAAAATTCTAAAGGTTCAAATAAACATAATCAAAAAACAGAATCGAAGTTTTTTATTTAGAAAAAAAATGAGAGCCAAACAACATCGGATGACTTCTTTTGGCCCACCTTGTATAATGTTAAAGAAAGAAACTGGAACAGTTTGTCATTCGTAAGTAAACTGAATATGTTGGATCAAATGAATAAAAATCTTTACTATTGAAACATTTAAGATTTAAATAAATTTTTTTTCACATATTTCCCCTACAAATACTGTGATTAAAAACTGACAAGGAGTTATGTTGTAGTGGATCTGTACCGTAGCAAATTCATAATTATGTGCGCCTTCATATAATCATCCATTTCTCCAACTTTCTTTCAGATAAATAAAATCAAACAATAAAATAATAAATCATTATTTTTTTTTTTAAATTTCATTTATTGAAATACGTTTCAATTATTGTGTAGGAGAATAATGATAAAAATTTTTTAATTAAATTTTAATTAAAAATTAAACAGTCTAAAAATAATCCACAAAAATCGATAATTAATGTGAGATTAACATAATGAGGATAACAAATTAGATGTCCAACCATACGGAATTTATTCAACAACAACCATAATCTGTTTTATAATCTGTTAGTATCTGTATACAACAAAATGCACCATTTTAGCTTTTTTGTACAGACTTGGTGGTAAGAAAATGGTGCTAGTTTTTATTTTTATGTACACAAATTATTTTGCAATAAATATAATCCTGTTTACTGAATAATATAGACAGTATATTATATTCCTCATATCACATCCCGTTCGGTGCTTCAGTGAAATAGCCAACAAACTTGATTTGCATGCTGTCTATTTACTAAAATAGCTACACCAATCAGTGAATATATACCAAATCAAAAAATGTTTTTTTTGGTCACACCTTTTTTAATATTGATTTTTTACAAAAAAGTTTCAAATGAAAGTTGCAGATAATCATATTATCTACAAAAAAGCTCTCAACAAAATTTTTATTAGCCTTACGATTACGTAGATAATTGAGTAATAATTTCCGACCTTCAATTCAAGATGGCGGTCGACCTACACAACATGTGCAGTTCCGAAAAAATCGCTGTCCTACCGAAATTCTGGAGAATTTTTGAAAGTAAAAGAATTTCTTTTGTAATAAAGAAATTATTTTTTTGAGTCAAAGCACTAACTAGTATTTTACTAGAGACTAGACAAATTAAATATGTCTGCGGCACAAATAATATTTCTTTTTTAAAAAAATATTATCACCAGTTTGGAAATCCGTCGAACCAGATCATAAATTTCATCTTTATAAGAAGTCAGTCTTACTAACAATATATGAATAAATTAAAAATTCTTGAAAAAAAAAGGTGTCTCCTGCCTGCCGTATGTACGAGTATTGAGAACAAAAAGCCGCCACGTATAAAACAATGGAAATTTATTTACATTAAAAATTTTGTCTCTAAAAATAATCAAAAAAGATGGGTGTATGTCGGAGTTGTATGTATGTATTTATTAATAACTAAGTAAACACAATCATCGACACACATTTTATTTTATTGAAAATATTTTTATGTTATTTGTATACCGAGTGCCTACATAAAAAAAAAATGCGGACGGCATTGTGGAATTCACGTACTGATTTGTGTTACTGCATGAAAACATAATGGCTCCGAAGTGTTTCTTCGGAACCCCAAAAAAAAAAAAAAACATTAAATAGAACAAAAATTCAAGTTTATGCAACGACCACACGCAAACTGATACTGTTTTCATTGATTTAAAACAAAAAAAATTGGGTGATTGATTTGTAGGACCACCTTCAAAAATTGCATATTTTAGATTTGCAATTGGAAAAAATAACTGATTGTGTGGTCAACATTTTAGAACACAAATTTTTGTTTCTTTTTGACTTTAGATGGCTTATTTAAATGTAAAACATGCTTTACATCTTTACAACTGGCAAATAGTTTTTGATGAAAAACTTTAAATTATAGATGTTTCATGCTTTCAGTAACTTTTATTCGGGAGAGAGAAATGTCGGCTTAAAAGACGTATATTTGTCCCAGTAATACTGTCAGTATTTACCGACAAAAATAATGAATCATCATTTTTATTATATAAAATTCTATACATATATGGTTACTTCAATATTGTGAATACACGATCAGTAATACTGTCAGTATTTCGAAATACTGACAGTATTATTGATTTTGTACAGATCAAAGTCTCCACGAGTGCCATTTTGCGCGTTTTTAAACGCTTTGTTGCGTGTTGTGGTTTCATATCTGTTATCTACTCCGACAATGCTACAAATTTCATAAGTGAAAAACCACGTTGGATGGAATCTATGATTTAATGAATTCTGCAGGCTTTAAAACGGTCACAGGCATTAAAATGGGGAAGAACCGCTTAGAGTGAAAATTAATTTCATCCTCTGTGAGAAAGCTTAGTCAAACATTAGTCCAGTAAAATTAGGGCTGAAATCGGGAAATTGGAGGGAATGTCATTAGAGTAACTAAGAACAATTCTTCCTATGAAAAAAAGTGCTTCGACCCCGGACAAGGGTAGAAACAACCACTGAAAAGTTTATTTTCCAATTATTTCGCGAAGTGTTCAAATAAAAATTGTAGATTTTTCGATTCTACAAAAAAAAAGTATACCACCCTTTTACCTCCACTTCTAATAGCTTGCGGAGAAATCATCCCTGACCAAAAATAAGAAAAACAAATTTTTTTCGCCTAATTCCAATATTTTCAAACACTTAGAGTGCGACCAGCGCCAACATATTGCGCCGTCTCTGTCGCACCAGTCCCGTGCCATCGGGGCCCTTTATTTTTTCTAATTTCTCTATTTTCAATTTTAGAAAAAAATGCCAAGAATACTTTTTTCTGTAAATGTAAGGGGGGACGTATATTTGTTTTCCTCTGTGAGAAAACTTAGTCGAACATGGAAAATTTTAGAAGGTAACTTTACTGACGATTCACAAATTTGACAAATTTCAATGAAATAATTGTATTTTAAATTGCTTACGCGCTTTTAAACGCATTGTTTCATGTTGTGGTTCCATATCTTTTATCTATTCCGACAATGCTACAAATTTCATAAGTGAAAAGCTGCGTTGGATTGAATTTATGATTTCATGGATTCTGAAATGGAAAAAAAAACCGCTTAGAGTGAAAATTTATTCGATTCTTAGCTTCTCATATGGGAAGTCAATAGGAAAGTTTAGTCAAATATGGGAAACTTTACAAGGTTTTATTGACCGATTCGATTGAAATTATTATTGTTATTAAAACGTTCAAAGGAACGTTACAATAAACACAATGTATAACACCAATTTTAACGTATGTCTGAGTTATATACTTGTGTGTAGTGATGACGTAATCGTCGCGATAGTCTGCAATCTTGGCGCCGGCTACGTTGGCCATGCTATAAACTCGTAATATCTATTTTTATCAAAGACTGGCGACGATATATTCACACATACATACATACAACATTTATGTGTACATAATATGTACATGTTTCACCCATACACCACCGCACCTCTCTCTTGGCCCCATCCACACATCGAAAGTATTGCCATATATATATCATTATTTAAGTATTATGATCGGATTAAGTCTTCCATAATAACGAGCGTGGGACAAATCAAACGACTATAGCACGTTTTTGTACGAACGATGCGGCGATACGTGAAAAATATGTTGAGTACAAACAATTAAAGATTAATTAATTAAAAACACCTTAAGTCGATCAATTTCACATAACTGTACATAAAAAGGGAGTATACTGTACATATATGTTGTGTACATATTTGAAATTTATGTAAATATTATTTTGAAAATTTTTGTTGAAGGTGACTTCAATGCCGTGTTCTTTTTTTCCATTTTTTTTTATTTAGAAAAAAAAAATATTGTCAACAAAATGGCGAATCAATCAACGGATATTAAATGAAATTTAGGCGCCAGGAAACACCTTGAAACAAATTCGATTAGGAACAACCGTTTTCTAGGTTTTTGACATTTAATAAATCGATGTTGGTGGCATTTTGTTAATGAGACGCTCGGTCGGTATATATGTATATTGTATATGCAAGTATGTTGCAGACGAGACGGTGTTTTGTTAATAAAATTGCCCTTTATTATATTGGGTAAATATGCAGCCATATTTATTGTGGCAATGTATTTAGTTGGCCGGCGCCTAAGTTCTTTTACATATTGTTATAAAATACAATTTAGTTCATTAGATATGTCACATATTTCATTGTTTAGTAATTGCTTTCAATAATATTTGACCGGAGTGTAAGTAAGTGAGCGTGTAAACATGTACAATACCAGCCAAAAATCGATAGACAACTCTATAGTAATATATTATAACGAGAAAATGTAGTTTGTTTGTTTGTTTGTGTGGAGTCAACTCAAAAACTATTGGACCGATTTTATTACTTCGTTCACTGTTAGACAGCTAAATCATTTGAGATCGACATAGGCTACGTTTAAACCACAAGAAATTACAGTATTGGTAAATAAATTTGTATCAAAACGACCTATAAAAGTAGTGTCCAATTTCTTTAGATTTCTTAAACATACTATTTGATTATGTACAACTTCGTAGTTAAATATACTTCAGTCACCTCGAGGAACTAATTCACAGGGCTTAATAAAATGATCCTAAAGAAACGAATAAATTTCTTGCTTATTTAAAATTTATATGTCATCATCAAAATTTTCAGAATATAACTTGAAAATCATTTTAACGAAAAATACAAATTATAAACTATTAACAATAAAATTATGTTTTTTGGAGCCTTAAAATAATTTAGAATAGGCGATGACGTCATCAAGTACAATTTTTTTTAAACTAATGACTATAGAAATTGATTAGTGAAATTTGGATAATTTGAGTAGAAAATGTAACTTATTTTTCAAATATGATTTTTCGGTTGAGCTATATCCCTAGTTTAAATCTGATAAGAACTGTAGATGGGTCAAAATTCGCTTTACGATCGATAGGTTGAAGACCACTGACTTCTGTAAGGTTGCTTTCTAGACTTATGCTGATTATGTAAGTCGTTATACAAATATTTGGAAAGATGCAAAAGAACATTGTGTATCTCAACAAAACTTTTGAGAAAGTCCCTTTTAGGGAAAGTTTATAATGTTTGTTATTGAAATCTTAAAACACTCTGACAAATAAATTCAGAAATTTACGTTTCAATCAACATACTTAATGGTACATTTCGAAGTTAAATTGTATCTGATCGATATAAAACTTTTAAAGGTGTTCCTCAAGGCTCACATTTAACACCGCTATTATTTATTTTGTGTATATCAATGATTTGTTGTATGCTGTTATTAGCGAATTTCCAGAATGGAATTCAGCTATTGTTGAATTACAGTAATGTTGTTCTATCTTACAATATTTCCTGACATACAAGACATTAAGTAAATCATTAAGTCAATTTTTATTCCTTTGGTCAAGTACACATGCGATGATAATAAAAGAAATAATTTAAATAATACAAAACAATAGAGAAAAGCGATTACCCCGAAAAACAATTTAATAAATTTTATTAACTACAACATTTACTACTAACAATTTGTGTGACTTGACTTGTGACTACTGACTGATAAACAATGGCGCCACCAATAAAATGTAGAAAGGCAGGCGCGATTAATTATATGGAAAACCTTGAAAATTTTACACGAAATAAAAAAAAAACTACAATATAAATACGTACGAATTACAAACAAACATATTTATACGTATTGAGATATTGCTAAAAATTTTTTTTTATTCTAAATTAAGGAGTATTACTAATTTATCTTGCAAAAAAAAAGTATCAATTAAATATTGTATATGGATACAGTTTGATTTATGTATATAGTTGACTGAGTGAACCTAGAAATCGTGATTGCATTTTATGGATTACAGTAAAACCTGCTCCAAACATATACAACATGTATTACAAACACAAAAACTATATTTTGTGAAAGGTGTTGTTAGAATTAAACATATTTCACTGTAATATTTCATCAACACTTGAATTAACACATTTTTTTATATACGCTAATAAATAAAAATAAGATTGATTATTGTTGATTTTTTGTTGAAAATAAAATTTTTGTTGCGGAAATTTTTGTTTTCAAAAATTTCGGTGGATATACATTACGATGATGTGATGACATTCTGAACAGAAATAAAACTTGAACAAAAACACTGCGTTTTTCAGAAGCTTCAAATTACAATAAATATTGAATTGACCTTCAAAAAATGAAAAGAAAATGACAGGCTTCTGTTTGTTATTTTACTAAAAAATTCAATTAAAAAACATCAAATATCGTTTGTTTCACTTTCATAATCATTTTAAAAAAACATATTTTTAAACAGTGACACCCGGTAACATAAGTAGTTTATGGTCAGGGACATTGGTGGCCGCATTTTGACAGTATCTCAAAATATAATTGAAAAAATAAAAAAAAAAGTAGGAATTTGTATAATTTGATTTTTGTCTAAAATAAAAATACAGTTGATCAGTTTTTTGTGCGGTGGAGAGGGACGGCATAAAAAAAAATCGCACAAAAAAAATATATTTAAAAATATCATAAATAGCTTATATAAAAAGTATAGTTCGATCTAGATTGTACAAAAGACTTTTTTTATGCGGTTGGTCGGGACCGCATACAAAAAGTTTCATCGAAAAAACTTAACTCAAAACGCTCAAAGCTTAGATATTCCCTTAGAAGTTGCTTCTATAAACAAGATAAAGCATTAATTTACACATAGAAACATTTTATTTCAATTTTATAATATCATGAAAATTTTGAAAATACATGTGTAAAAAAATTAAATGATGCAATAACTTATGTTCTTATGCAATGAATGTATTGATTAAATGCTTAAAAGTCGTTAAAAAGTATTTTTACCAAAGCAAGTTATTATAGTAAATGCTTAAGTTCCTTACTGTCTCTTGATTTTGATTTATATTATGTATTTTAATGGCCATTTTTTTTTAAAACCGCATAAAAAAAATCGCACAAAAAAGGACCGCATAAAAAAGAGTTCAGCTGTAGATCAGTTTCAATTATAATTGGAAGAATATAGTTTGTTTGGTTTTACTAAGAGCTTTTCTGCTAACGAGTCGCCACCTATTGGACTTTTTGAGAAAATTTGGGAATCCGGAATTCTGTACACTGAAAACTACTCATTATAATGATGGAGGTGCTGTTTAATATAGTCTTTAGGAGTTTCCACATTCTCGCCGAGGTTGGACGAGGTTCCTCGTCGAGTTCCTCGCTGAGGTTGGCTCAGCCATATGAATAGCATTAAAACACCAACCGCGAGTCACAACGAAATGACCCTTTGGAGAAATGTGGAGACTCCTTTTCAAATTTTTCATGTTTTGGGTATTCAAGAGTTACAAAAAAATATATCAAAATTTGGGAGCTAAAAAAATATAATTATCTGGAATGATTTATTCCAATTTGAAATAATCACAACGTAATATAATGACAAAGAAAGGTTATAATTAAGCTTTTTGAAAATCATTTGAACATGAATTATGATCGAAGTCATAAATAATAAAAATTTAATTAAATAATATTACATTAATAAAAATTTAAAAAATGGATTTCTTTTAAGTGGAGACATATTACAATTTATTAAAATAAATAAGTCTTAAAAATTGTTTTTTTTTTTGTTTTTTTTTTTTTTTTAATCACATGACTAGATGAAAATTATTTTGAAAATATTGTATACAACAGAGACAGGGAGAGGATAGAATATTAATAATCTTTTTTGATTTAAAAAAAAAAATATAGGTATTTTTGTTTTGGTCCAAATGTCAAAAACAAATTAAATTTTTTGTGTTTGAAGTAAACTAAGCACACCCGGTTTTTTTTTTTAATATTTTTACGACAAACGACACTTGGTTTTAGATTAATTTTTTTATCGAATTATAAAAATAGATGCCAACTTATTTTAAAATTATCTGCTTATTTTAGTTCCCTTTACTAGATTCTGAAATTCTGTTATTAATTTTCTCCTTCATTATAGAAAATTAACAGATTTGAGCGTTAATTTATGGTATTCTACATTCACTAATACGAAACAAAACATTTTGCTTTCCTAAAATACCATTTTTACTTAATTTTGTGACATGTTTCAATCCATAAAATCATTATCGAACAAGTGTAGTAAGTAAAGTACCGTCGTATACAAGAAATTAAAATATAGAAAATAAAATAGAATTATAAATATCAGTAAAATCATTCAAAAGTTACGTCAGAATTACATTTACGCAATTCAATTGCTTCCTTTCATTATAAATTTTACTTTAAAAGATATTTTTTTACACAATTAATATTATTATGATACAACCTCTGCAAAACCACGCGTCAACACAATCCACCCACACGAAAAATTCTATATTTGTAATTGTTCATTTAAAGTACATACTTCGCTTGGTGGATGGATATGTTGTTATTAGAAATACAACATTTGAAGAAATGAATAGATAAATAAAATGATATTCGAAACATTTTTGTCCGGTGACGGACAGATAGAGAGAGGGACACACAACTATATACAAGTCAACCGGACAACTGAACGGTCGATCCAGTCAATATCTTAACAATCTTATTGACTTTGATATCCGTAACGTTTAATTTATGGATCGATCGATCTTGCTGGCTCCACACATAAGACTCCACACTATTCTTTTAGAATTTAGTATAAAATTATAATATATTGATATAGTAAAAATGCTTCTATCAACACGTTAAAATGTAACGACTTGTTGCAGTTCCAACAAATAATATGAATAAAAATTTGCTTCGTTTTTGATACGGTTTTACTGTACAACTGAACGTTTTTATTATATGCATGATACTTTAAATGTAAATTGATCGTAGTGTTTAAGAAATGACATTCATTACATTAGATTGAGAATAGTTTTTGAATTTTTAGCTAATAATATAAAATCATGCACAGTTTTATAATACGTGCTCAAATGAGACAGTAGGCGTAAGTATACGACTCTCAAAAATCAATGACTGGTTCTGTTTACAAAACTGTTGAGGGTTCTTTGATTAGGAGAAAGATCGCGCACTCAGACGCACCCTAGCTTAATCGTTAGTTTTATGTCATCGAAGGATGACATATTAATCTCGTTGTGTGATCATAGTGGGGGAAACATTATTATAGAGTTGTACATGCATATTGAATAAACACAAGAGGGCTGTAGAGTTGTACATGCATATTGAATAAACGCAAGAGGGCTGTATTCTCACTGTACTTAAAAAACGAGCCAAAAAATCATAAATTAACACTTTCACTGAGGTGACATTACTTAGTGCGTGTCAAAAACACGCATTTGAGGAATTTTTTGTTATTAACGTATTTTTTAAATTAAGAAAAAAGTTCTTTGACTTAAAGAAATGATTTATTTGAATAGAGTTAAAAAGATATTATATACTTCAGCAGTGTTAAATGAATATTTGTTTACATTGAAAAGAAAAGTTCTTCACTTCAACTTAACGATTTTATCTAACAGTCGCGTTAAAAAAATATTTGTTCTCTTTAACAGTGTATTTGTTTGACACTACTGAAGTAAAAAAATATTTGGTAAATAGATTTTTTTAAAGTAAAGAAATATTCCTTTAACCTTAATAAAATAAAGAAATATTTTTTTGATACTATTGAAAAAAATCGTTTCTTTGGATCAAACAAATTAATTTTTTCAGTGTAAAGAAATATTTTTTTGACATTATTAAAAAAAGTGATTTCTTTGAGACAGAGAAGCGAGCGATATACTATCACGCACATTTTTAAGACTTTTAAAAAGTTCAATATCCTTTTAAAAGTTTAGCCGGCATTTTGATAAAAAAAACTATTCAAGTTATGTTATCTTCTTTGGTACAATAACCTTTTGTTTCGGGACTAATCGATCCAGAACTGTGGCTTCCACTTTCAAAAGTGATAATTTTCAAACTTTATGTCAATACTGTAGTGTTTTAGTTACCTCTCCGTTCTCGATACGTCGTTAAAAACATATTTTCCTTATTATTATTACAATAACATCGTATAATGAGCATTACAACAAGCAACAAATAAACACGAAACGCGACTATACGATTGTGAATCGCGCGTCTCTCTGTCGCGACAAATACCTGATAAAATGGAAATTTAAATTATCAGATTAAAGTAATAATATTTAAATGACAACTTATGATATTTTTATAGTTATCACACCTGACAAGATTTACAAAAAAAAAAAATAATTTTAAAAAAAATATCATTTTACCGCATTTTACCACAAACAAACAACATAATACTTCTGTTTATTTCCATACAAAAATAAAAGAATTTACCTGTTTTGAGAAGAATTAAAAATATGAGAATAGTGTCAAAAAATCGAAGTCATTACCTGTAACAAAAAGAAACAAAAATTAATTATAAAATTCTTTTCGTTACTTCAAAAGAATTGTAATTATACAGACAACGAACAAACTATAAACGCAATTACATAATTTGAATTTTTAATTTTTTTTTTAATATACTTATATGGTAAAAAATAAATTCATACACGAGATGGATGGGACGATATATTATTAAAAATCATTATAAACTATTAAAAATAATGAAATTTTCGAAAATTATAATGGACGACAAAATTGCCTAGACGGTGAATTTTGCGAAATAAATGCTCTTTGACTTGTATGATTGGAATAATTTTTTTTTTTTTTTTTTTTTGTATTGATGTTATAAAAGACAATGTACAACAAAAACATTTTTAAAGGCAAAAAGGAATTAAGGCAGAGTTTATAGTATATTGTGCAATAAGTGCGGGAAATTGTCGATTGCCCACGAAAGCGAAGTTGAGCGCACGAACGTAGTGAGTGCGCTCATTCGCTTGAGTGGGGCAATCGACAATCCCGCACGAGTTGCACATACTATTTTTCATTACGAATTTCACATATACTTTTTTCTATTATTATCACTATTTTTGACATTTTTATTACTTTTTAAAATAATATTTTTAAGTGTTCGTCTTTTTTTTTCTGAATTAATTATCGTTTACTTTGGTGGTGGTTTCTATAGAAATAATTATGAAATATTTATTAAATGAAAAATTAAGAGGCGACTTTGCGTGTTTTGATTAAATTGTGCGTGTTTTATTGTCAATTTGCGTGTGGAAAGTTATTTTCCACACGCAAAAAAGTATGCGGGAAGAGTACAGTGGGCAAACAGCTATTTTGCGTACAGAAATGTGTGCGCCAAGTTAGTACTTCTCCCGCATGAGTAATAAAAAACTATTTTTGTGCAGTTAGTTCTGACAATAATATATCAAAGGTGACTTAGCTAATTTTTGGTTAATTATTTCACAAAAATTATTGTACGTTCGGAAACTGTTTCACTTCGCAAGCTATTATATATTCGACAATTTTTTTTTATCAATTTTGTACATAATGAAGTTTCCAGAATTGCTACATTGCTCCGTACTCTATATCAGTGGGTATTCGAGCGACTGGGAATATAAAGTGCATTGCTGATATTGCACGTTTAAAGACCTTTTTTATGTAATTTTTTCTTCTTTTTTAAATGATGTAAAAAAATTTCGCAAAAATTTTTGAATAAGTGGAAATTTTGGCAAAAAACTAATTTTTTGCAAGAACAAAAACCATGTTCCTGGCATCCGACGTGTCTGGCGGACGAACTCATCCACGGGTTTGGGACTTCCAATGTTGTCACCAAGTTTCGCAAAAATTGGATACTTCGTTCGAGAGTTATCGCGCGGACACACACACACACACACACAGATATATATATATATATATATATATATATATATATATATATATATATATATATATATATATATATATATATATATATATATATATATATATATATATATATATATATATATATATATATATATATATATATATACAAGGTGGTCCAGAATTATGTACTGTAATTGGTAGAACTCGTAGTACGTTCAAAAATAATGATACCTTTTCATGTATACATCTTACATCTTTTTTCAAAACTCAATAATAAGGGAGATACAACTCTGTAAAGGGGTGAAACAAAAACCATTATTTCTTAAATATTTTCCAAACGCTTTTGAATAACGGATTGATGTTTTAGGGGTACTTATTTTGCGTTAGAAGGATTAAATTTATGTCAACATTTATTCCACCAGTCATGACTAAGATGTGATTTTTGGTGATAGGTGAGAGTTATCACGTCTTTTCTTTTTTTAATTTGCAATTATTTAAACAAAATCTCTGATAATATAATTCCTCAGACAATTTCACGCAAAAAAGGTATACTTGTTACATTTCGATAAATATTACCGTTTTCGAGTAATTTAAAGTAGAAGCATCTATTTCCAAATTATCCCCTAATCATAAGTGATCGAATAATTGATAGCATAAATTTAATTATCTTAATGTTCATACGCACCCCTAGAATATGAATCCAGTAATCAAAAGCGCCTAAAAAATTTTTAAGAAAAATAAGTCAGTTTAGTTCCACCCCTCTACATTTTACCCCTCTGCTTATCTCCTTTACTATTGAGTTGTGGAAAAAAGTGTAGATGAAAAGGTATCATTATTTTTGAACATACTATCAGCTCCAGCAATTACGGTACATAATTCTGGACCACCTGTATATATATATATATATATATATATATATATATATATATATATATATATATATATATATATATATATATATATATATATAATTTTAGTGAATATTATTTTCGGTTTCTAGGGACCTTAAAACAAATTTCTGCCATAGTCCCGGGCTCAAATCGCGTCATGACAGTGGCTGTAATAGCTCTGAATTCCATTCTGGAAATTCGTTAAATAGCGCGACTCAGAAACAAATTCTCCCTGAAAAACTGGGCAACATAAGAATTTCTTCGTTGTTTGAATTGAATAATAAATTCAAATAAGAGAAACCGTTAAATTATCACAATATACGCGATTGAAAATTCTATTCACAAACATCGCAGAGTTAATTAGTTTTTATTAAAATAAACAAAGTGGAATCTATATATTAATTAACAAAAAAAAAATTATTATTAATTATTCTTTCTTCAATCATACGAATTCACAGTTTCTTAATTAGATGTAACAACAAAGAAATTCTCACAATTGTCTATTTTAAATTCGTACCCGTCCACTTGGTCCGATCCGAATGGACGTCGCACGTTATTCCTCTAACATTATTTTATTGTTAAACACACACACATGTGTATTTTATTATAATGAAAGCGTACATGAACAATTCGGGGTCATCAATCGTGCGAGGGGCCGTGGCGAGCCACCAGCCGACCGAGGGGGGACCAACAATTATTATTATAACAACTAACTACATACTTTATTATAATGCCGCGTTGTCGTGTCAATCCCGGTGGCATTGTCTGCTGATATTTGGCGCCGGCGTCATCTAAATACAGGTCCTGCGTTTCAGAGAGTCAGTCAACTAATAATTGACTAATACGTCAACTAATACGTATACTGCGTATCTGTGTATATATATGTATACGTATCGTGTCCGCTAATTACCTTCATATTTTATTTTTTTTATACAGGTGATAAAAAAAGTCGTTTTTCTATATTTATTTAATATGCAAAATATTTGAGGTTTTTTTTTAAAAAAATATTATGTTGTTACAAATAGGGTAGATTTGGTTTTACAATATATTGCCTAAAATTTTATTATTGAATTCATCAAAAAAAAAATGATTATATCATTTGTCTAAAAATACACCATTATACAGTAAAAGTTATTGACTTAATCGTCTATTTTTAGACACAGAAATAAAATAAAAATTTATCAAGTGCATGTTACACATGGATTAATTAAGGCAGGGTTCCTCAATGCTTAGAGTTTCTTACAACTTTCGGGGTAAAATTATTCGAAAATGCGACTTGTACATGTACTTTGAGGTTCAGTATTTCGGAAATGAGGCTTAAAAATGATTAAGGGAGCACCAAGGGAGAAGATCTTTCTTACGATACCCCACATGTAGAGTACGTACGAAATTTCATAAAAGAAAATTATTTATGCAACAAGTCGCGAAGCGTCGTTGGACAATTGTACAACTCGTGAAAGAAACACTTATTTTGCATGTGTTGCATACGATATTTTTTGCAATTCTGAATTAAAATGGGAAAAAATTAATAAAAGATGAAAAAATTATCTCAAATTAGTAAAAGCTTCACAGCTACGTTAAAAAGAAATTATTTTAAATAATTTATTTAACAACTATGATTTGTACTATACTTTATGGTAGAAATGAAAATTGTTTATTCATATATGAAAAATATTTTGCAACATGTTGCAAAAAGTCAAATCAGTTAAAAATGGTATGAAGTCATTAACAACTGAAGCAAAATTAGACGAACGTATAACTTTAAGTACTATAATTTGGCATGTATCTATTTTTTATCACGTGTGAAAAAAATAAGCCATTTTGACACTGTCATAAGCAACTATAAAGTTAATTTTTTAATTCAGAATTGCAAAAATTATTGTATGTAACACGTGCAAAATAGGTGTTTTCTAGCATTATATTTATTTAGGATTATTTTTTCTAGATCATATCTTTTGAATTTTTAAAATTTACTGGAAATATTTTTAATTGTGTGTTCTTTAACAAATGCTAGTACATAAATATATTTTTTTTCAAATACAGTCGACTCTCGTTAATTCGAAACTCGAGGGACTCTTAAAATAAAACGAATTACAGAGAGGTTCGAATTATCGCAGGTAACAATTTCAATTTTTTAAGTATTTGCGATGAATGAACTTGAACTTGTTTCAAAATGTACTTACAATCTTTCTGTCTCTTTCTCTCTGCAACTTTGAATTGTCGAGTGTTTGACGCCGATGAGTTCGAATTAACGCATCGTTTTGTTACGTAGCAATGATTTATTCGTGCGAATTACCAAGTGTATAAAAATGTATTGTTTTAGTTCGAAATATAAAGAGATTTTATAGGGAACTCGTGATACTTTTGAACTATAGAGAGTTTCAAATTATCGCAGGTTTGAATTAACGAGAGTATATTGTATTTATTGGATCCACTTGCAGGGAGTCGAAGAAATCTTGGGTTGAAACATAATAATTCGCAGATGGGGCCTAAAAATGACAAATCTAAAAAAAATCTCAATTTCCTTCTAAGGATCTTTTCTTTAATGATATCCCATAAAAATATGATTTTTTCTCCTTCGGAACCTTAAAAACTGACTAAAAATAAAAGTGTTATGTGAGCAAAGATTGATAAGTTAAAAAAAAATAAATAAATAATACGTCTTAAGAATTTTTCATTGACGATCAATTGATTCGAGTTACAAAACATTCGGGCGTCACACACGTTAATTGACGTTAAACGACTATTTTCGATGTTGTTTTTCGAAACAAAAAATTTTTGCCGTTGTTACCAACTGGATTTTTTATACGTATATTGGTTGGTAGTGGCCAAAATGTAACCTTTCAAAAGATAGTCATTAGTCGGACACGAAGATTTTAAACAAATGTTTCAAATTATTTCCGTAAGATAATTTGATACAATCCGAAAATATCACACGGCGCGTTAAAATTTTCGAAAAATTATTATTATTATTTAAATATACATCAATATAATATATTTTGATTTTGTTGCCAAAAAATTATTATTAATAAATTTTCGAAATCGAAAATTTTATTTATCAAAAAATAATTAAAATATTAAATTGGAAACACTTAAATTTTACTACTCAACGCAAAAAACAGTGTTCCGTACTATCGGTTGTTATTTATGGATTTTAGTAATAATTATTATTAGCAACACAATTTATTATAAAATATGTATTAAGTAGAGAAAATATACTAAGGCAGAAAATTACTTAAAAATTTTGTCAGTTTCTTTGGATACTTTGAATCTCTATTATTAAATGTGTAAAAGTATGTTATGTTTTATTAGCAAAAATTGTCATATTTTTCGCATACAGACTTACCAATTATTTGGTTCTTTAATTTCTAGAACTCATTTTTTAAAAAAATTCACTAAAATACCTGTTTAATATAACATTAACTTGATCAAAACAAAAGGTGTCATTAGTCAACTTTTCCTTTCATATACCAAGGTACACCTCGCTTTGCGTCGTTTCGGTTTGCGTTTTTTCGAAGTTGAGTCGCTGCTGAATTAGTACTAATTTTCACTGTGCGTCGTTAGATTTTCGAAGTTGCGTTGCTTTGGGTTCGAGTCTTTAATTTTTTTTTTCGAAATTTTTTTAAATTTTCTATAGAAAAATATAATTCGCTTTGCGTCGTTTCAATTTGCGTCGTGTTTTTTTGGAACCTAACCACGACGCAAATTGAGGTATTGGTGTAGTCGCGTAAGAAAAGTCAGTCCTGATAATTCTAGCGCAGGTAGATAAAAGTACTTAAGTCCATTTTTTTTTTTTTTTTATAATAAGGACCAACAGAGTCTATCTCTCATATATTTCCAAAAGGGCAAAAGTCAGTTCCACCCCAAACATCATTTTTTATGCACTTGTTATCAAAAAAATTCTTTTCAGAAACTATAACAAAAGAAGTGAAGGTCTTAAAATTCTTAATAAAATAATAAATTAAATTGGAAATGTATTCTTATGGCAACAACTACCCGTTAAAACTAGTTAAGTCCACAAATGGTTTTAATAATGAAATATATTGTTGTTTTTTATATGCTAAGTTGACAAAAATGTCTTAAAAAATTTTAGTTTAAGGCTTAAAGTTAATTTTTTTTAATGATTTACTGTGTTACATGTTAAGAAAGTAACTGATTTAAAAAAATTTACAAAATGTCATGTAAACTTGAAGATAATTCAAATAAACTGATGTTGCATGCATTTCATTTTAGTATTTACTCTCTACTGTAAAGTTGATATTTTGGACTTAAGTAGTTTTGTCTACCTGCGCTAGAATTTTTCTTCAATCTACATCTCATTCTTAATGTTTATGAATTCTTTTAGATTTTTCTAAACGATCTTTCTATAATAATAAGGGCCGGGGACAGCAATTTCGAAAAATTTTTTCAAAAAGGAAAGCAAAAATATATAGTTACCTATGTATATATGATTGAATTTGTGTTTTAATAAACTTTCCTTTGACAACTTACTCAATGCTTTTGGGAAAAAAATTGTTTCCCTCTGAAATTAACCACCAGAAATCAAATTTAATTTCACATCTACAAATCAAATTTTCGCGTCGAATATTTTCCGAGAAAATCGTCTATGACCGACAGAAAGACACCGAAGTGATTGTATAAATGTTCCGTTTTGCCAATTTTAGTACGGAACATTAAGAACATGTCAATAGATTTAAAGATTTTTTGGGATGTCGTTACTGTAGCTACTTTAAAATGAAATAAAAATATTTTATTATCATTGCCGTGTGAATCGGTGGCGCCAGATAAATTTAACGATAATAATAATCAATGATTTTATAAGTATTTATAATAATAACAATAATAATTGTATAATGCTATAGAGGAAATGTGGGCAATAAAATTTACATAATTACAATATTCATATTATAATTTTTCACCTGTTCATAAAATTTAACTATCATTTATATATTTGCATACTACAAATTTGGGCTGATTAACACTTTGTACCACAGACCAATGAACACTATTATATAATACTACTTGACAAAGCGACAAGCGTAAAGCCAGTTTGTAGGCATTTTTCTTGAAGCCGGTAACAGGGTGAGACGGGTCAATTTTTGAGCAAATGCGACTGTAATTATTGCAGGTCATAATTTGTATACGTACGTATTTTGAAAATAAAGCGAATACCACTTTTCTTCTTTCAAAATTTTGCAGTTTCTTCTCCAAAAAGTAAAATTTTATTATCAATATTATATTTTTACAATAATTATTTGAAAACGTTACTACGGATACCATCCATTACCATATTACAGAATACTATTAAGGTCGGAACTTGGTAGTCTATATAATATAATATATAATATGTTCGTTCATTGGTCTGTGCTAGGGATGTTATGGATATGAAATTTCGGATACGGATTCGGATACGGATATTTAAAAACATTCTTTTCGGTTTCCGTTTCAGTTACGGATATATAATAATATCGGATAATGTTTCGGATACGGTTACGGTTACGGATAATTGCTTTTAGTGAACATTTTTTTTAAGAAAACGGTGAAAATTGTACCGGAAAAAGTGAACGCCAAACACAAACCAACAAAAATCTATCAAAAGAAGAACATGCAGCAAAAATTTTCTTCGATTTAACTCAGTTTTCCAATGGCAGTTGTCTGTTATTATCCGAAATAAATCCGAAACTTTTATTTTCGAATACGGTTTCGGTTACGGATAATTAATTGTTTCGGATATCCGGTAGTTTCGGTTACGGTTACGGATATCCATAACATCCTTAGTCTGTGCTTTGTACGCAAAAAAAAATTCAGTAAAATGACCTATTCAAAATAAAACTGTTACAAATGTCATTCATGAATAACTGACAATTTTTACGGGTAGTTTTCTCTTCAGTTACTGTTAGTTATATCTTACTTACTGTAAGCACTTTTTGTAGGTTTTTCGAACTGAAAAATTTTTTTATTTTCGGCCAAAATTGTAAGTGTAATCGAATTACCAGACTATTAATGGCACCCAAAATCCTAAAGAGACCCAAATTTTTTAATTTTTTTTTAGTATTATTTAAATGTGAACTTTGAAGATATAAAGGTAATAAATTTTTCTGATAAAATATTCAAGTTTTTTTTTTTTTTATTCTCAAAAGAACAAAACTAACTGATTGTGCAAAATTTTTGGGGTGCCTATGGCATGCGCCAGTCATCATAACGTATTCGAGTATACAAAAGAAAAAATATACTAGGTACTAATGGGAGGATGGCACACAGCTTCCTCGTACTCGTAACAGACTTTTATCCAATCTTTAAAGTGATTTTGCGCTTACACTGTATCTTATCTTAACAAAATAGTAACAAAAAAAAAAAGAAAAACGAGGAGTTCCTTCCATGCACCTAGCGTTAATATATTTTACATTTGCGCATGTACAATAACTATCATTACTCTGATTGTACTGAAAATTATAGGGGATATAAAAATTCGAAGGAAATAGAACTAGTAATGAGGAAAATATCGATATTTAATGGTATTTCATGGTAGCATTGTGGCTACTATTACTCCAATTGCGATGATATTCATAAGGGACCATCTACACGAAGAGAAAAATCATATAATTTTTGTAGATAAAATTTCAGAAAAATTACCATGCTCTCTTATAATGCGTGCGCGATCGACGATCAAAGTAAAAAATATTTTACGATCATGTAAATACTATTAAAATGAAACGTAAAAAGTATTAGTCATGGCTTCATAAAAATTGTGCTGGCAACGTAAAATTTAATGTGCTAACACAACTTCTATCACACTCTTATGCATATATGTTATAGTTTAATTCTTGTTGTCGTACTGTTTCATTTGCGCATTTGACGCGCAACCTTATGTTGGTTGAGCTGTACGCACTGAGGAACAATATACGTATTCAAACCTGCTTCGAAAAACTTCGAAGATGCCCGATCTTTTCCGACCTTCAATTCTTTATGATGCATACAAAAATGATTGGTAACAATATATTCTAATACTGAAGATAGTGAAGTAATAGAATGATGAATTAAACAGTGACAGTCCGTTCTGTAAGACAGTGTAATGAATACTGCTTGCTGCTTGTAAGAAAGTCTAATGAATCAAGGTGCTTGGGCCGATCAAGTTGGTCGTCACACCACTCACCAGCCTGGCTATATGACTTGCATGTATGAGTGGGGTACATGTCAATAGCATTTACTGTGCTGTTTTACAAATTTTACGGAGCTAATATTACGGAAAGAATATTCTATCCTTTAAATTTTCTATGATTAATTACAATTTTTATATTTTTACCGTGCAAAATTGAATATGTTCGCCTTTGTCGATTGTAGTGCTGAGCACAGTAATTTTTCTATGAATTTTCTCTCCGTGTAGGAACAAATCGAAAAATTTCTAAAAACTTAAAACAGTTTAGAGGGAAAAAATGTTTCATATTTTAGAAGTGATCACAATATTTTCGTTCATTTAGTAGTCTTGAAAGTAAAATTGTTTTACCGTTTGAGAAAAGTTGTCCTACAAAGGGTTAATCATACAATGTTGTCGTTGGACCATCGAAAGCCGTCATAAATTATTTCACAAAACATAATATCATATCACTTCGGTATGTGTATTTAATAATTTTTTGTTCAGCTTCCAAGTTGTTCACGTTTTTTGATCGTTCGTATTTTCAACACCGCAAATACTTGCAATAATTAGTGTTATAGTGACGTTGACGTGGCCGGTTTTTCTATTGTAACTTTCAACCACCGGCTGATTACTGCTAGCCCAGTCAGTGCCTGGCTGCCTGTGTGTGCAATATTGTGTTGGGTCAGTCGACTGAATTAAATTTAAAAAAAAAATTGTGTGGCTTTGGCTTGATAATAAAAATAACCGTATCCAAAGATGGAGGTGTGTCTTTATAATAATTTTTACACAGGTACCTTCTGTACGAATAAAATATTATGATTTATAGATAATAGACAATAATAGTATTGCACCTCGCCGCTCACCTCGCCCAGCACCACACGTTAGGCTAGGGCACATTTATATGCATATCAAATGATTTATTTATAGAAATTATTTCCCGATTCAATTGAATTGCATAAATAGAAGTGAAAAAAGATTATTTTAGATATCCATAAAATAATTTTCTATGAGCTAAGTGAAGTTCTATCTGAAGAGCTAACTGAAGATTAATATATTAAGAGGGTGATGGATTTACAGAGTAAAAACAACTTACTGTGTATGTATTTATGCGGATTAATAATTAACCTATAACCGGCTGTGAGATAACGCCATCTTTTGAAAACGGGTAGAATTTAGTTGTACACCTAATACACGACTTTTCCTTTAAGCGGACATTCTTTAAGGGGACAGTGTTTATGTGTTTGTGTTCATATATACAGTCTTCGTGAGAATATTTTTAAAATAAACAATATTTTTATGTGAACAAATTTTCAATATTTAACATATACAGGCGATTATTTTAGAAGTTAACATAAGTATATGATAATAACAATAATAAAAATTATGAATACACATATGAATGTAAAATTTCCAAGCTTACAATTAGAAGTAAATATTATGTAGCTAGAAAATATTCTTTAGAAATTTATGTTAACAAAACTACTTTAACTTTTATATAAAAATAAATTGTGTAGAGAAACAGCCTATACAGTAAGCTCTCGTTAATTCAAACCTGCGATAATTCGAACCTCTCTATAATTCGTAATATTTTAAGAGTTCCTCGAGTTTCGAATTAACGATAGAGTCGACTGTATATGAATTCTTTAAGCGGACGACGTTTGTGTACTGTCGTCCGGTTAAAGAGAAGTCGGTGTATTAGAATTACAATTGAATTCGTTCCAATTAATCAAAATGAACAATATCTTCATTGTATTGTATTCAGCTGATACGACAAAATTATGATTAATTTCATTAAAAGGGAACGTCCTTGTCAAGTACAAATAAAATTGACTGAATTAGCGTATTGTATAAACAAATACATTAATAGTTGAATATATTTAAGTATTATTCTAAATGTAGTTTAAAGATTAGATACCATAAATCTAGGCATAGGTATTTTAAATTTCTCTCTCTCACTGTTCGATTTCAAACTATAAATAATATTGAAAAATACGCTCAAATTCATTGAACGACTTTTTAAAATATGGTTAAAATCTTGTAATAAATTCTTCGCGTATATTATTTTATAATGTTAATATTTACGAAAGATATTACTAGACGCGTTGCAAAATTCTATGAATAAGTCAACTTATTTTTAAATCACTTAAGCCAGTTAGTCACTACTACTATACTGACTTTCATCTTTCAATAAAGAACTTTTATAAACAATTTTATAAATAACAGATTTCCCTTTATGTCGATTATTATTGCTAACAACTACTGTTGGGGTCATAGAAAATGTAACATTTCAAATGTCTATTACGGGGAGATTCGTTAAAAAAAAAAAAAGAAATCGATTTTTTTTCTTCATAATTATGTTCCTTAAGGTGGTAGAAATATTCTCCTAAAGCTTTATTTAAAAAAAAAAATGAAAAATCGAAAAGTTATGAACATTTTAGTGCACGCACTTTACTATTATTCAAGTTAAAAAAAACAAACCATAAATGCTATTTTCTCGAAAGTACGTTTTCCAACGTGTATCTCAAAAAGTTTTTAAGATATCGACATAAATCAAAGTGCATATTATTACTCGATACTGTCATTTTGGCAGAAACTAAGATCTTTTGGTTCCGTAATATAATTTTCAAAATGGTGGCTGTTTATATTCGAGAAAAAGCGATGATTTTTGAAAATTATTTTCAAAATGCGATTTTTCCCTGGTTTTTTATTTTTATTCTTTTCTTAGATCCTACACGGAGAGAAAATTCCTATAAAAATTACTGTGCTCATACTACAATCGACGTGTAACAGGCGAACATATCCAATTTTACCGTACAAAAATTGGATATGTTCGCCTGTTACACGTCGATTGTAGTATGAGCACGGTAATTTTTATAGGAATTTTCTCTCCGTGTAGTTAGTGCCATAACTGTATATGTATATTTTCAGAAAATTCTTGATTTTTTTATTTTAGTTCACTGGAGGTTTCAGAATACGAAGAAACATCAAGGTGGAAAAATCTCGTAGTGTTGACTTCAAAGCCATTTGTAACAAAGTCATTTTTGAAATTTCTTTTGTTTTGTAATCTGAAGACACGTAGAAACAATGTCGTATATTTAAAATATTGGTCGATTTTTGATGTTTTTTTGGCGCGTCTTCCCTTAAGAGAACCGCGTTTGGTTAACATACAAATTAGAGAAGAACGAAAAGTGAAAAAACGCCTGTTTTACACGTGTTACATACAATATTTTCTGCAATTCTGAATTAAGATTTAATTTAATTCGACATTTCAATTTTTAACAGTTTGTACCGTCACCCATTGGCAGTGTATTTTAACGATACACCCTAAATACCTCGTTCACATGTACGCAAAGTTATTTTATGTATAAGTATACTAAACTACTGACGTATTTTACTGTCCGATTTTTGTGCGAACAAATTATCGCTTCAGTGTGAACGAGGTATAATAAATATTTCGTTTACAAAACTGTTTGAATTTGATATGCCCACTACTGCCCGCATTCATGGATGTTTTAGAAAAATAATTTATAAATAACAAACAACGTTAAATGCGTTTTAGAACATAAAATATCACTTAGGTACCATCATCATAAAATTACAATAAATACTGTTTCAATTAAAACATGCAAATACATACTTAAGTCATTTACCATCTTTGTCTTACGTGTAGAATGAAACAACAACAAATACAAAAAATACAAGAGAGATATGGCAAAAAAAAGAAGTGTTGTAATACATATTATAGTGCATGTCAAAATTGAAAATGCATAATATAATATGCAACATGCGCTTGTGTGCATAAAATATATAAAAGTAAAGAATTTGTTATTTATCAAATTGCAATTTTAAAAATAAATACGACGTTTATGTGTGCATGTGTATTTTGTATACGTATATCGTACATAGTTATTTTTATGAACATGTGAATGTAGCCTTGTTATCTATAAGTATGTATGTACATAATAATATAATATATACTTTATTTTAATTTGCATTGCAGAATTACACTACACGTTAAAATGCGACAGCTATCCTAAGGGGATAGAGTAGCTTGAGCTAGCGCATAAGTGATCAAAATTAGTCCAATGTCACCTGATAATCTGGTCGACTTCTTTTAAGAAAATTTCGAGTGCGTAATATTTTTTTATTTCTCAAATACTGTGCATATTCACAAGCACGCGATATTATTTGAAATTGAAAAGTTGTAACTGCTTCTCGCATTATAGAGAGTACATACACATAGGTGATTGAATGTTGTCTGTATCGGGCGCCTGTCGAGCAAAGGATCGATGGTGTAATGGACAGCACACCTGGCTAGTTACCAGGAGATCCTGGGTTCGATTCCCGGCCGATCCGGATAATTTTTTCAATCACTTTGTGATTTTTAATTTACTGTACATATTTGTTTAGTACAATGTACAAATTTTTTTTCCATAAAGTTAATATTTTTGAAGTAATAAATTGTTTTAAATTGAAAAAAAAAAACGATTTTGCTTGATTTCAAGTCGTTATAAGTTAATCAAAAAATATGAAAAATTATACAAATAATTTTTTTTCACGTACTCTGATTTAGTAATAATCAAGTGCCTAAATAAAAATAATGTCCAAATAATCACTTTTTACTTTCTTATCTGTATAAATAATTTTGGTTTTAAAAAAAAAATTTCATATAAAAAAATTCGGTAACTATTTGAAAGTAGGACTTGATCCTTTTTGGCTATAAAAACAAAACTAATGGTCCGATTTTAATGATATTTTTTTTTAAAATACTCGGCTCTTCTTATAAGCTCTTCTCTTTCATTTCCTAAACTCTCCCAGAGTGGCGATTGAAAACCAATTTCAAAATTCCCTCACTTTTCCCTGACTTGTCCTTGACTGAATAAAATTCTAGGGCCTACTCCGAAAAAAATATTGTTTAAATGTTAATTATTTCTAAAAATAAAGTTTTCTGACGACCTTTTTTTTTGCTCGTCAGTGACAAAAAATACAATTGAAGAGCAAAAAAAAACAAAGAAGGTCGCCAAAAAACTTTTTAGAAAAACTATTAGTCGACGCTCTCGCCGGGACGAAAACTGGAAAAATTCCCTGACTTTTCCTTGACTATTCTAGAAATTCGAAATTCCCAGGTTTTCCAGGTTGATCGCCATCCTGTCTCCTAATCTCATCGTATTTTAATGTAACATAACTCGAGTAATAGCGCTCCCTACAATAGAAATAGGAATTTTGAAAAATAAATTGAATTTTTTCAAAGGTTTTCAGGTTTACCAGTATTGCAACTGAGTTTTAGTATCTTTTTAACTAATTATCCTAAAAAGTGGTCGTAAAAATCGGACCGCTGGCTTTATTTTTATAGCCAAAAACAGGTGGTATCTGAAAATTAAATACCCCTGTCGCAGCATCCTGCATAATATAGCCAATTTCCGTTTATAAAAATTCCTTTTTCTCGGAAACCATTTTGCAAATGAATATTGTACAAACAACAATTTCCGATAGTGATCACAAAAATTGGTTACCCGAAACTTTTTTCACGTAGTGTACATTATATGTACGATTATGAACATAAGTGGTGCCTGTACTGTAGCAATAATGTTAAACATGTCTGTCTGTATCGTATATGTGTATGTATATGTGTGTATGTGTGTGAACCAATCTCCCGGAAGTTAGTATAAGTGGCGCCGGATGAATTATGTTAATAGTGTGAAAACACATCATAAACACAAGTGACTTTAGATTGGCGCCCAACCGAGGACATTTATCGAAACAAAACCGCACACCACCGTTTAATTATCAATTTTAATTTTATATTTTTAAAATTAAGGTAGTACACTAACTGACTTATATTATGCATTGCTATGCACTGAAAGTTACGGAGAGGTAAGGAGGGGAGCGGTAGACGGACGTTCATTTGCTGTAAGTATTGCAATGTGCAATACTAGCTCGTACGTTATAATTTTCCTGTTGACTACGTGATTATTTCAGTGTTTTATTACATTTTCTTTTTTAAATTCAACTGGTAAAAGGTCAATTTTTATACAGTTTGCTAAAATATATGATATGGGGATTTAATTTTGATCATCCTCTGTTTTTATTTAATTAGTTTTTATTGTGTGTGAGCGTATTTTACCTTACTACTTTAGTCGATTAATCGACTAAAGATGATTTTTAAATAAAATTAGTCATATCCATCACTGTGTAATGACAGTCGCACAATTATGACTACATTACATTAGCTGAAAATATCAAGCATACAAATAGTCGACTAAATGACTAAATTTTTAGTTGTATTCATGAATAATGAATAATTTCTTTGTTTTAGCGAATTTCCAGAATGCAATTCAGCTATTACAACCACTGTCATGACGCGACTTGAGCCCGAGACTACGGCAAAAACTCTGGAACGAAATATCTTACGTTGGACGAATTCGTTAACCAAACACGTCCGATGCCCGGTACATGGTTTTTTTGGCAATTTTCGTGAAAAAAATTAGTTTCTTGTCAAAATTTCTCCTTATTCAAAAATTTTTTGTGCAATCTTTTTACACCATTGGGAAGAGGAGAAAAACACATACAAAAGGTCTTTAAACTATTATTCTATGTCAACTAATTTCTAAGAAAAACTTTTATAAACGGAAATTCGCTATGTTATGAAGGATGCTGCGACAAGGGTATTTAAATTTTCGAATTTATAAATACAGGAAAAAATAAAATTATCATTTTAATCACTTAGTTAAATTCAAACAAAATTAGTAAACTAAACCGTTTAATCGACTACTCACCAAATTAGATAATTACGATCGTATCTTCACTCAATTATTTTGAGAAATCAATATAACGAATAATTATGGTATCTATTGATAGTATTTTTGACAGTCGAGTCTGAAAGTATACATATACTTATTTTTTTTACATATTTATAACAATCAAAATACAAACAGAACGTTGCACACAAAACTTATAGAATTTTAAGATTTTGGGTAACTTCAAAAATGTCAACTTTACCGCATCGATGCAGCATCATGACCTTTCTGATGCGTCTAATACTACATGATGCCATACTGATGCTCTCTTGAAATTTGATGAACATTAGATGTTTTTGCGTCATTAGCATCATTTAACCTCTGATTTGACTATAGATAATATAGCATGATTAGACTATAGATAATACAGCAATACAGTCCTTGTATATATTATCTTTGAATCTCAACTTGAACTTACTTGAGATTAAAAAAATTGAAATTATTTGAATAAAAAATATTACATATTTTAAGTGCAAGATGTATTCAGATAGTTTAAACAATTTTAATGAGAGGTGAATAAATTCATCTTTTTCAACATTTAGTTTTTCGGAATTATTCCTATAACCATTATGGTCATAGGACCATTGGCATCATCCTTTATTCACATTACCAGACTCTAGCCACGACAGCCACCTATATTTTAAATGTAAGTAGCTGTGATATTACATTATGCGCATGACACGCATCACCAAATTTCTTGATGCATTGTTTTGACGCATCAAATGCAAAAATGAATTTTTGATTTTTCGTTGTGATGCGTCTGATGCGTTTTTGAACTTTTGACTCTGCCTCATGCAAGCAGTGATGCATTTTTGAAGTTAGCCTTTCATTCAATGAACGAAACCGTTGCATGTACAAATAATCACATCTAAATAAAATGTACTCTCTGTTAGATTAGTAGTAACTTTTCAATTAAGAAACAGGATTGTATAAAAAATATGTTTGTATTTAACAGTAATACAGTAAGATAAGGAACTTTATTAGTTGGATAAAATATAATCATGTCTATTTATAGCAAAATACTTCAAGTCAAACTAATCAATTAAAACATAAATTTGAGAAGAAGAGAATTTAACATCTTACATAACCAACAATAAAAAAATTTTCGACTATCAAAAATAATTTAATTTGCTTCAATACCCGCTGTTTTTATATATATTTTTATTATTTATTATAAAAAAAATTATGATTTTTAATATTAATAAGAAAAATAAAAATAAAATAAAAATAAAAAATTATTTTTCAAGTAGTAAACCGCACTTAAAAATATGTGGGCATAAAATTTAATGGTGCTATATTGATTTTTTATGAATTCGAAAATAATTATTTTCGAATTATTTTTTTTTAATAATGGTGGTAGCGGCGAGAAGAATACTTTCAGCGACTCCACCATCTAGTTTTTTTTCTGTGTTTCTACTGCAACACGTGTATGAAGTTTTTAACGTAATAAAAATGTTAAAAGCACATAATTATTATTATTTTGTAATAAATTTTATTTATGTTTTGAAAATATCGCACTATTTTTTGCAATAATAAAGAAGTTAAGTCGAATATACACAATTTAAATATGTTGCTTCGTGTTTAAAAACATAAATATTAAAAAAAAAGTAAAAAAAAATTATAATTATAAGATTATAATAAGTCTATTTATAAATTTTATATGTATTTACTAAACAATAAAGTCAGCCCGGCGCCAATTATATACAACTTTGCGCATGTATGGAAATTTATTAAATGTTGTGACCACACATAGAAGTACATAATTTTTTTTTTTTTTTTGTTGTTAAAAAACGTCATGTACAGTCCGCGTGTTTGCAGATACATTGTGTTTAATATTAGGAAATACAGAGAGTGTACATAAAGTGTGGTTAAATATAATGTAAACACACTGTACTATATAATAAGGAAAATTAAAACATTTACGTATGTGAAAAAGTGTCGCCATAAAACTAGACTAAATATTATTATTTTTTTATTATATTTATTAAATAATATTTTTACAATTCTATTTATTCATGAATAAAGCCGGGATTTAAAATTTAATCTACATATCAAATATTGATACACTAAGAACCATTTTAATTACAAAATATCTTTTTATAAAAAATAATTAGATTAAAACGTGTGAACAAAAACAATTTTATGTATGACCGGAATCATAACAGAAGCCTATTTTATTATACACTGTTGGAAATGTGAAAAGTAGTACTTTATGACACTAGTTGCATAATGAAAAGTACTAGTCTTAAGCCGGTTCTACACGATGCTACGAACGTTCCTTCCAACGTTCGATCGAACGTTTGAGGCAATTAAGTTCGATAGTTGGTGCGACGAATGTATCTGCTACACGGTGAATCGAATGTTTGATCCAATACGAATGATGATGTGTTGGTACTCACTGGACGAGGCTGTTATCTGTCTGATGTTATCTCTAGTGTTATACACTGATGTTGTCTCTCTTCACATGAACGATTCGTGCAGCTGCTGAGTCGAACCAACCAACGCAACCAACATTGACCTTCAAACGTTCGAAGCATCCCTTTGACTCGGTGCAAGAATACCGACATCGAGCGGGACATGGCCAAATGCGAATGTTTGACGCTCGACATTGGACACTTGTAGGTTCGAACAACGGCCACACGATGCGATGAACTATCGAACGTCCAATGTTGGAAGGTGTTCGTAGTATCGTGTAGAACCGGCTTTATAAAGAATACAGTCGACACTATGAAAGTGTTACAGCACGGGACAAAAATCACAGTTTCATAGTGAGATAAAAAAAATATGTAGACGCCAGTAACTAGTTTACTGCTATGTACCTGTACAACGACAATAACAAAACAAACATTTTGCGTGTACTTACATGCAGCGTTTGATTGTGTTTGTGTCACCAGAGTGGTGAAAGTAATATTGGTTGTAACACTTTGGTAGTGCACAGTTTCATAGTAGCTACTGTAGTCTACGTCAATGATTCTCAAAGTGGGGGTCGCTGGCAACAGATTTTTAAAAATCCGCGCCAATTTTTAAAGCCAATTTCAAAACAAGTGAAAAATATTGATTGAAGTTTTATCCCTAAATAAACAGAATTATAAAAATTAATTTCTTTCCAGTCTTCCGGTAAAATTCCCTGAATTTTCCAGAAAGATTAGAATTTCCTGACATTTCCAGGTTTTCCACTAATGTGGACACCATGCATATGCGCTCATTTGCTACGCATTTCTACATATTTAGGGAGTCATTTAAAATTTTTAAGTATAAAAGGGGGACGCGAGCCAAAAAGTCTGAGAACGCTCGCCAAGTGCGTGTTGACCATGAATTAAATCAGTGTTCCATAGTCAGTAGTTCGACAGTGTCACAATTTTTATTATAAAAAAAAAATTAACTTTGAAACTCAATATTACGCAAATAGTGCGTAAAAAAGCAAATTAATAAAAGGAATTTCAAAACGATATGTGAGGGAAAAAATTTTCAGCCCCACTTTTACATACGAAAGAGTACTTTCAAAACTGAGAAAAAAATTTTTTGTTGCAAATTAATTTGTAACGATATAAAAATTATACAAGTATCACGAACGGACGGATTTGACAAAAACTATAAGGATTTCGTAGTTTTGACTACGGAATCCTAAGAGGTAATTTTGTATTAATGCAACGTGTATAAACATGTTTTATCATGTTTGAATATGAATTTAACCATATTTAACTAAATAAAATATGTATAAAACTGTCGAGTTAATCTCTGAACAAAATTTACTTGATCAAATTGATAAATTTCCTTGCAATGAATTTACTTTTCATAAAATTATTCAATTTCTATAGATACTGTGAACATGAAAGAGGCTTTATTTATGCGAAAATGAATTTTCTCAAACTTGTAAATATTCAAAACGCAAAAAAAACCTCAAAAAAATGTTTTTTTTTTTAATTCAAAATTTAAATAAATTTTTTATTTCTGTCATTACGTGTTCGTCATTGTTTATTTATAATTTTTACAATAATACCAAGAATTTGAAAGAAAATGTTTAAAAAAAAATACATATATGTAGATATGATGTACACATATTTGTAGAAGTTGACTACACTTATGCTTTAATACGGTGCATTTATATTCAGGTATGCAAGCCAAACACACAAAGATGGCGTCTTAATTAATTTTCATTACCGCCACCGATCAATAAACAATATAATATTTATTTACTATAAAATGCAAAAAAAAAGGGAGAGGTCGGCTAAAATGTGAACACACAAGTTGTACATTGGTATATATAATATTTACTATACATTAACATAATATAGGTACCTATACATAAAAATAACCTTCGTTTAAAGATTTTATTGCACATACATACAGGATGTCACAGAACACGTCAAGTATTGCTTTAAATAAAATTCTGACGGGTAAATGCGTGTTTTAAGTTGGAATATACTGTAATAGTTTTGTAAATAATATAGTAATTAATTATATTATTAAAAAATATTTGCATTTTGCATAATTAATTAATATACAGAGTACAGACGGCGCCTAGTTGCACATTTATAGTCATATTTTGGTACGATTATTATGATTATTATTATTATTTATTATTATTCATAATATTGTAAGTAATTACGTAAATATATTATTTTATTACGGCTTTACATTTCCACAATAACGAGACTGGATTGTTTAATTTACACTGTAAAAAGAAAGTTTTTTTGAATCAAAAAAATGATTTCATTATAAAAATGTCAAGAAAATATTTCTTCACTCCACGAAAACTTTTACGTCAAACCTCAATTTTATATTAAAATGCACTTCATTTCGACAAACAAAATGCACACACTGTCGAAGTTACTAAAATAGCAAAAGCATACTGATCAGGCGTATTTTACGTTTAGGAATTTCTTGAACCATTTTGGTTTCGTGTCTGTCGGTCGATTCGTCTAAGTGTCTCCAGGCTTCACCAAATGACATAACTTCAAAATTATTCGATCATTTTTGATGAAATTTTTAGAAATTATGCGATTTGGTTCCTACACGGAGAGAAAATTCCTATAAAAATTATTGTGCTCATACTACAATCGACGTGTAACAGGCGAACATATCCAATTTTTGTACGGTAAAATTATAAAAATTACAATAATATAACTATAATTTTTATAATTTTACCGTACAAAATTGAATATGTTCGCCTGTTACACGTCGATTGTAGTATGAGCACAGTAATTTTTATAGGAATTTTCTCTCCGTGTAGATGATCTACCTACGAATTTCATCGCAATCAGAGAAACGGTAGCCATAGCGTTACGGATAAATCACATTAGTGATGAGAAAAATCAGTCTTGGTCTTGCAGTCCTGTCTTGGTTTTGCATTTTTTACAAGACCAAGACCAAGACTATGTATACCAAGAGCAAGACCAAAGACTATAAGTATGGCTGCAAGACTCAAGTGAACAAGACCAAGACAAAAGCAAGAAAAAAGCAAGACTCTTGCTAAACTATTTAAATAATTTGAAAGTATAATTAATATCGTAAAGAGAGAAAATTCTGATTTTAGAAGAAAAGAATTCGCTAATAAAAAAATGCAAAAAATGCAAGACTCTTTAGCAATACCAAAACCAAAACCAAGACTGCATTTTGCAAGACCAAGACTCAAACTGCTGTATCAAGACCAAGACCAGGATTCTTAATGCAAGAACAAGACCAAGAACAAGATTTGACAGTCTTGGTCTTGCATTTGCTCATCACTAATCCCATTAAATATCGATATTTTTTTTTTTACGAATGACTCGCCCCATTTGGTTCAAGTTTTGAGAGTATTTGAGGCTTAGGTCATGTATGGTAACATATAAATTTCGTGATGACAGTTATTGTGCATGCGCAAACATAAATTATGTTAACCTTAGAATCATACGTACTCGTCAAAACGACGAACGAACTTCTGAAAGTGAGACCTGTTTCTGACTATAGAGCCACAGGACTTTCATAATCAAAATTTGAGATTACTCAAAACATAAAATTTATTCCAAGTTAAAAAATCACTTTCTCCGAGTAGATAATCCAAACTTTTCATTCTGACTGTATCACTCAAATCTCCTTAAACTGTGAAAAACTGAATGATGATGACACAATGAATTTTCTCAATACAATGGAATATTTTCACAATTAAAAAAACATTTTTTACAATAGTATTATACATAAATGTGGTGATTTATCTATTTTGCCGATCGGGACATATTATACGAGTACAAGCGCAGTAACCAACAGAGAGACGAGATTCATTATTTAATAAGTAATAATTTATTAATTAATACTGAATATGCACATGTATGTATGTATTTAAATGGGTGACTTTTGTCCTTGACTGGTAATTCATTCAACAAGTAACTCCTCGGCCGTAGCCGCGTCGCTGAGACCGACCAAGTCATAAAGAAAATTTACAATAAAACAAGACAAGATGATTTATCATAATTCATAATTCAACTAAACACATTCTTGAATATTACACAGTAAAAAAATTTGTGTTCTGCGTAAAAAAAAAAACTAGTGGTTAAAATTTTTATGTTAAATAAGTAACACAAACCTGCGTTAATGTAACATTTCGTGTTTGTGTTAAATGAAAATATTAACATAAATTTCAATTTAATAGAATAAAAATGTTAACCTGTTTTGAACAACAAAGAAGTAACATAATATTTGTGTAGAGCAAAAGAATGTTATAAGTAAGTAAATTAGATTAGAATATATATCTACCAAAATATATATAATAAAAAAGATGAGAATAATTCTTATTATTAAACAAAACCGAAAAATTATACGTTTGTTCAGTTATTGATGAATATAATTTTATTAAACGTTTAAAAATGAAACAATTTTCTTACATTTTAAGGTTATTTTGTTACAGATTCAGTTAAAAAAATAATCTTAAAATGTAAGAAAATTGTTTCATTTTTAAACGTTTAATAAAACTATATTCGTCAGTAACTGAAAAAACTTATAATTTTTTGGTCTTGTTTAATAATAAGAACTACTCTCATCTTTTTTATTACATATATTTTTGTACACACATATGGAAACAAATAAGAATTTTTACAAAGGACTGACTTACTTTTGCGTTCTTTGAGTCTCATTTATAATAATATATGAACAAAATCGTTATAATTTTTGACGATTTTCAAATATTGTAAGGGGAAGTAAAATACTAAATAAAAAAGTTTAACAACTAACACTGATGAATCTGAAAAATTAACAGAAAATGTATGTGCTCTTGTGTGTTAAATCATTGACACAAATCTTGTGTAAAGATTTGACACATATGCTTTGTGTTAAAATAACACAAAAAATTGAGTGGACCGTTCCGGACATGTGACATGTGTTAATTTTAACACAAATTTTTTCGCTGTATACGCGCTTAAGCCTCAATTACATAATTATCTTGCATTGTACAGCTAATCACCTGTAATAATTATATTGTATATTATGTTTAAATAGCTAAAATAGTGTGATATTTATACATATATAATTGGCGCCATGCCTTGTTTTCCCCGTTAAAATTTTAATTAATTTCTGCCACGTGTCGCGACGAAATTACTTGACGGCGTGACGTCTTTACACAAAAAGTTCATAGTCCTTCGATAAAATTTTATTTGGTGAACCGCCACTGATTGATACGTCGCATAAATTTCGTTAATTATAGATTTGGTTGATTGGGGGGAAAAAAAATCAATTATTTTTTTTTTTTATTACCAGGCAAAAAAATGAGAAATTTGCCGAATAAAAAAATTATATAGTTGCAATTATTTTTAAGCACCGCTATTAACATTTATACTAATAGGCTGCGAAATTTACAGTTTTTAATAGTTTATACGGATAATTCTTAATTTAACGGTTGCCTGAATTGACGTAAATTAAAAATATTGTAAAAAAATTAGCCTTTTCAAAGTTTTTTGCGCATAAAACCTTCTGAAAAACCTTCTTCCTTATTTTTGTCTAAGTTCGCTTTGCGTACTCTATTTTTTTCAGTAGAAATAGTTGCTAATAAATTAACGGGACCCTGAGATATTCTACTTCTTCGGGCGTTACATTTAACTAATTTACCAAAAAATGAGATCTTTTTCTGGAACTTTTTTTTTTTTTTTAAATAAACAAAATGGGTTTTTAAAGGTTTATTCTACAAATATTGAGGTATATACAAGTTATATTTCAAAAATTTTTTTGTTTTTTCACCAAAAAATTTGATTTTAGTTTGTTTATAACATCTCCCTAAACCTTTGATAACATCTGCGAAAGTTATTTCTATGTTAATCACATATTTGAGGGACTTATTTTAGTGATGAGCAAATGCAAGACCAAGACCAAAACTTGACAGTCTTGGTCTTGTTCTTGCATTAAGAATCTTGGTCCTGGTCTTGCTAGAGCAGTTTGATCTTGGCCTTGGTCTTACAAAATGCAGTCTTCGTGTTGGTCTTGGTCTTGGTATTGCTATGCATTTTTTTTATTAGCGAATTTTTTCTTTCTAAAATCAGAATTTTCTCTCTTTACGGTATTAATTATACTTTTAAACTATTTAAATAATTTAGTAAGAGTCTTGCTTTTTTCTTGCTATTGTCTTGGTCTTGCTCACTTGAGTCTTGGTATTGGTCTTGCAGCCATACTTATAGTCTTGGTCTTGCTCTTGATATACATATCTTGGTCTTGGTCTTGCAAAAAATGCAAGACCAAGACTAATTTTGCTCATCACTAACTTATTTACATTCACTCATGGCGTTTTACGAATATTTTCCCGTTGCACCCTAAAACGATCGATTGCTCCACTTGCTCCACTGCAGTTACGCTACTGAACTAAAGTAATTTGTACGTTATTTCTATTCAAATTCTGGTAACGGACGTTACTAACGGAGACGTAATATGATGGATACTGAAGACATTTGGATCGGATGTTAAACTCCTTGAATAACCACTAGTCTGGTCTGTGACGATCGTTTCAAACTGAAAAGCATTAACTTCGATCCATGAAGGTTTGAAGCAGAAATGTTCGGATCGTGGAGTAGTGCGCAATAGCTCTAAGCTGTACGCGTACGGATGACCCTGTTGGTGTGTTTTGACCTCTATAAAGTGCAGAGGTTCATTCTTGCACGGTTCTTGTACACATCTTTTACATGTTGTAATATATTTGTAAGTAAATATTTCTTGGTTAGTGGCAGGCAGCAGCAACCTACTCGATTCAATATTTACTTTAGAAATTTTTTTTTATTCATTTCTAAACATTACAATGCCGGGGCACTCTAGATGGTCTGACGAGAACCCATTATGACGGAAATCTATTGTTTACATGGAACTAAATGTCTTTCCAACGACCATACTACACATTTAAATAATATAAACATGTTCTTTACAAGTGCTTTATAAGTAATTTTATATACAGTATGAATTTAAAAAAAAAAATACTGTCTCGAAAAACTTTTGAAATCGATTCAATAAATCGTACTCAAGACTTTGTACAAACGAATAAGAAGCCAAATAGGAATTTTATAGGATTCCAGAACTTTGACAGCATCGAAGTGCATGAATTGAATTTTAACGTACCATCACAGTGTGATCGGCCGAAAATAGTCAATTTTCACAATTTTTTTCGGATGGATAGAATGGGGGAATGGGGATGAATTTTTTTTTACGATTAATACCACTATTTAACAATACAAAAATGTTTTTTTTTTATTTATTTTTATTTCTTTTTTACAATTATTATAATTTTTTTTAAAAAAAAGTGTCTTTAAAAAAGGGCGAAATTTGGTACCCCCGATTGTGGTCGCAGTATTTATCTGAAAAAAAAAAAAATCAAATAGATTATCAATCTGTAGGTAAGCCGTTATGTTCCAATGGGAGCTTTTTTTGGAAATTTGAAAAATGGCGGCGGTTCGAATAAAAAGTACAAAATTTTTTACAGTTTTCCGTGTGAAAAAATAGGAAAATTTTTAAAAAAAAGCTTCCATAGGAACATAGTAGCTTACCTACAGAGTGTTTATCCATTTGACTTTTTTTTTGTTTAGGTAAAAACTGCGGCCACAATCGTGGGCACCAAATTTCAACCTTTTTTAAAGACACTTTTTTTTAAAAAATTATAATAATTAAAAAAAATAAATAAAAATGAATAAAAAAAATATTTTTGTATTGTTAAATAGTGGTATTAATCGTAAAAAAAATTCATCCCCATTCCCCCATTCTATTCATCCAAAAAAAAAAATCGCGAAAATTGATAATTTTTCGGCCGATCTCACTGTGATAGTACCTTAATAAATTATTAAATTGTAAATTTTTCTGAATTGTAAATTTTGAAGTAATTAATGAATAAAATCCATCTACAAAACAGTATATCGCGCGTACTCTTTCTCAACCTCGTATATCAAAAACTGCATGTTTTAGGGCACACAGAAAACATTAAATATTGTATTTATATATAATACTTATCTATATTTAAGTAGGTAGCCAACATCAAAAGGTGTAATTAGCATAAAACTTAAGTTCATAATGATGAAAACACAGATTTAAATACGTTTTATTTGTGTCTTCAAAAAATTGGGACTTTTCAGATACGAGGTTGAGAAAGAGTACGCGCGAATTATGCTTTTAAGTCATGTGTCTCTAATGTCTCTTTTTACATTGCATATGCAGATGTCTCTGGCGGTTCTTCGTATCACACTATCCCGGCGGAAGTACAAATTCCTTAAAAATTGTCTATTACATACAATCTTTACTATAAATATCATTTTAAACTACAAGGTAAATTCAAAATAGTTTTTGTCACATATGTGTCGTTTTCGTGGGCGTTTTAACCAGTTTCACTGTACGTATATACAATGTTGATATTTAATATAATAATAACAACAATAATGGTATGTCCTTCTAACGGCCTTCTTAATATTTCTATGTATGTCGTTAAAATATTATTATATTAATATTTTTTAATATTTACACGGGGCCGCACCTAATACACAGCGAGCTCAGCTCCCAGCCAAGTCAAGTCTGTTTGTGTACACCTTACAACACTTTACAAACAATGTCTTCAAAAACTTGTTATTTTAAATATATGCAAGTATGTACCATACATATTTGTCATCCAAAAAAAAAAAAAAACGATTATTTAAACAATACAAGAAATTTTTCACCATTATTGCTGCGGTAAAGAATCATTAAAGAGACGAACAAGCTTGATTTAGTATGCATATTTTATTTTACCACTAAACTAATTCTTATAATAAAGTGGAATCTATTAAACATAACATTTAAGAAAGGAGGAAGATAAGAATAATTTGAAGTTCGACTTAAAGAATCCGAAATCTTTATTCAATTAGAATGAAAAATCAATATGGTGGGGGTAATGTTTGAAAACTTTTTCTGACGTAAGAGTTATAACGAAAATATAAATCCAAAAGTTAAATCTAAGATAATTCACTGTTGAGAGATTTACTTTGTGAAACTCCATTTTAAATATTGAAAAACATTTAAAGTTCGATTACTTTGTCTATTTCACGAATTAAACGTTATTTTTACTGAACGCGTTTTCAACCTTTCGGTCATCCTCAGAGTAGAAAGATAAAAATAATTAATGGGAATTTATAGGTAAGAAAGATATATCTTTCTTACCTAAGAAAGATATGTCTTTCTTACCTATAAATTCCCATTAATTTTATTTTCATCTTTCTACTCTGAGGATGACCGAAAGGTTGAAACCGCGTTCAGTAAAAATAACTTTTAATTCGTGAAATAGACAAAGTAATCGAACTTTAAATATTTTTCAATATTTAAATCTAAGACATTGTTCTCAAAACTTTTGGTAAATTAGCAGGACAAACAGAAAAAATTTTTTGCGACTTCATTCTTAATCGTTTAAGTAGGTATACTTCAAATATGTCATTAACAAATATAGCAAAATTAGACGTACAACCTTAAGTTAGTAGTTACTTTGATAGTTTCATTTGTTGCATTTGTTTGATGACATTATACCATTTTTACTTAACTTGAAGATATACCTACCTTTAAAATGAATTACCTATAAAAAAATTTAGAATATCCGCCTTGACCTTTTTAATTATGACAGTAAAAATTTGTTGTCAAAAATGGTTTTTTTAAAGGTACGTTTTTTTAAACGTAAATTTTTAAATTGGCTTCCGTCTGACTGCAAAAACAAACCCTATAAAGAATCGTTTTGAAAATTATTCAAGACCTAAAATATATGTCCCATAAAAATGATTATTAAATTTTCGACTAAAAAAATGTAAAGTTGCTCTAACTCTCTTTTTTTTTTTACTTTTCCGAATTACGAACTTCAACCCACCACTAACAGCTTGTTTCGCATAAAAAATTTCTTGTAATTTCTTCTAAAAAAATAACCAGATTAATTTTAAACATAAACAAGCTTCCTAAAAATCATATATTTTTTCAACTGTGTAGATAATTCTCTTGAAATGAACTTACAAACTTACAAATACAACTTAAAATCGACTTAAAATCTTTGGACTATAGATGAAATTAACAACTTGGTCAGACGTCATTAAATATGCAATAAACTAATCAAAATTAGACGTACCAAAATTTTCTATCTGTTTTCCCATTTATTACTTTTATATTAGAGTAACTATAGTAACATAAAATTGTACGTCTAATTTTGTTTCATTTGTTAATTACGTCAGACCAACTTTAAATAATTTCAACACTGTAAATGAATCGATACGACAGACAATTGCACCCCGACCCAAAATTATAAAGTAATAAGTCACAGACAATTAACAACCAAAAGTCAAATAATATAAATCAAAAAGTACAAAAGACAAAAACCAACGAAAATGGCATCCATAAAAACAAATCAATTAATAAAATGCCAACCACGTAAGGTCACCACCACCGAAAAATCTAATGTTGCGCCAATCGACCGACAGACAGACAGACAGACACACAGGCCGACAAATGACATTTTTATCCTTCTATTCACAATGATGGCGCTCACAATACAACACAAATAAAGGTATACACACCGACATGAGATAGTGAATGTGATACATATATACACACTTTTGGGCTATGTGTATTGTGTATTTGAGTGTGTTTGTCAGTGGCGCCAGACAGCTGGTGCTCGACGACGAGACAGCAACCGTTTGTGCATCACTCACGACCACAAACAACGAACACCACATTCAGTGGTACCAACCACACAACTAAACGCATATGTTACAGTCTATGGTGCGCTATCACTACCCTCATCCATAATATAATATATGTATAATCAGCGCCTCAGCAGCGCCTATCTGCTGTTTTTCTTGTTATTTTTATGAATAAAAAAGTATTTGTACGAGGTGAGGGGTGGGGGGATGAGGGGGATTGTCGAATTTTGTTTACCTGTTTACCGTCAATTGTCGGTTGAATACGGGTGCTGCATATCTATGGTATAATAAGTGACTATATACTTATAGTGTATTAAGTATACATAATATTAAATTTCAATTGATGTGTTATCAATTTGTTACACTAAAATTCCATTACCAAGTCGATAACAAAATGTATTTTTGACCAATAAAGTATCTATGGGAAAATTAAAATTTTTTTTAACTCTTCCGATCCGATCACTGCCCTCAACCACGGTTGTAAACTTTAATTATACAACCCAACAAATAATTTTTAAACAATAACAATTAAGTAGATATCTGTTTTGGTTAATTTGCCCCGTCTCCCATTATAATTTAATTTCATAACCATTGTGGGCAACGATTCTGACGCCTGTATTGGTACGATCGAGCCTCAATAGTGAGCGGATAATACCTGTTGAATATAATTTTTAGGGTTTCGTAGATCCAACAAAGAAATCATTATGGTTTTGTGTTGTATATAGTTTTCAACCACCAATCGGTAATTGTCAATATCTTCAAAAAAAAAAAAAAAAATGGTGGCGTATGTCCGAAAATCAGTCTCAGTGGCGTAGCAAGCGAGTGGCAGGGATGGCTCCCGCCAGCGGCACTGGAGCAAGAGGGGCGCCGCCGCGACTGTTTCGCTTAATCATCAAGATCCGGGTATCACCTGATTTTGATACTAAGAACATTGAAAAAATTACTCAAAAACATAGACTGAGATAAAATAACAAAATTAAGATATGTGGCTACACTGGCCAGTCTTAAACTAGGCTATTACAAGTTGAAAGTAAAAGGATTTCTAGCATTTTTACAAGTCTGGAAAACAAAAGAACTAGGCGCCGTTATCGCGTAATTCCGTGAAGTTCGAGGAGTCATGCCCAGAAGCCCAAGTGCCTGTAGTTTGGGCTGAAGAGGAGAGGAGACATATTATGATGTGATTGTGGGTAGGGGGCGGATTTTTTTAGTTACTGAACCCCCCCTCCTATTTTTATCAAAGAAGGGCGCCACTTTCAAGTCTGGCCAGGGGCGCCAATCACTTCAGTTACGCCACTGCCTAAGTTAGGAGTTTTATCGATTGGAAACAATTGAATACATCTAATGACATCATCGCGACAAATTTTCTTCTTAACATGGAAATGTTTTTGGGCTGCTAGACAGAAGGAAAAATTTGTGACGCTAAAAACTTATGACACGAAAAATGTAACCATTAAATATCAATAATATAACGTCTGGGTCTGGGGTGATAGTAGCTACAATTTCAAAGTCATATTTAATTATAACTTATAATTATAAAAGGTCTTGGGTTCGATTCACATAACCTAATAACTTTTTTAAATGGATATGTTTTTAAGTATTATTATGAATAAAACATATCTGTAATTTAGTATTTTTCCGGACAGTGGAGAAACTGTCTACAGTAGACTTTCGGGGTAACTTTTTTACCTCTAGCATCAAAACATCAAAACTTCTCTTGAAGGAAATCAGTGTTTTGTAATCAAAAAAGAAAATAACATTAAGGAGAACAAATAAACAGCCATCAATTTTAACTCTAGAATCAAAAATTGTTTTCAATATACCGATTTATTTTTAATCCGCACTATTTCGGTCTTGTAAAAATTTTTCAAAATGATCAAACGACAAATTTTTGTGTGAATAGAATTTTCAGAAAATATTTTTTCACTTTTCTCAATCGTATCAACCAACACTGCGCTGCTGAACTGAACACGCACAAAGAATTAAAATTCCAGGAAGTATTAAAATTTAATGAATTGCATATTTCTGCTACAAGGTGGTCCTTCTCTAACTATACTTACAATATTTTACATACGCGCTAAAAGCGCATTCTATAAATAAAATTCAACAAACCAAACCGCTAACTATGTAGATACATGGCACAGTGCGAGAAAGTGTTTAAAATTTTATGTTCTAGCCTGACATGAAAAATTTGTGTTTTCGAAAAATTTTACGATGCACATATATTTTATTTACGCCACGATATATATTTTTATTATAATTATAAATATTATCCGTGTTTCATTTGGACGATAACTTGCGTAATGTCCCCAAAAAAAAATATAACACTGATGATAATAATGACTTCCTCAAACGATCCCCATTTCCTTGAATCCCATCAATGAAATCTCATAATATGAATTGTATCTCTTACACTGTGAAAAATTTTATTTATGTAGTTATGAAATCATTGAAAATTATTATTTGTTATTTATTAAGGGGGGAAGTACACAGACGAACATGACGACAACTTTTCGTGAATTTTGTTAATAAGCAAAAAATTTTTGAGGTTTTACAATTTATTTACAATGACCGTATAGTGTAATAACAATTTTTTTTTTATCGGAAACAATTTGAAAAAATTGACTTTATGTAAGTACTGCATGTTTTTAATTGTTTATTTCCATTTCTGATATTATTTTGTAATTTTTGACATTTCTAATGTTTTTGTGTATATTTTTTAATAAAGCATCCGTCATGAAGATGGGGTTAATAACCCCGAAACCGGTAGCAGAGTATCACCATTAAATATGCCTACTTTCTTCATTTAATTTTTGATTAGTGATGAGCAAATGCAAGACCAAGACCAAGACTGCCAAGTCTTGGTCTTGGTCTTGTTCTTGCATTAAAAATCTTGGTCTTGGTCTTGCTAGAGCAGTTTGAATCTTAGTCTTGGTCTTGCAAATTGCAGTCTTGGTCTCGGTCTTGGTCTTGGTATTGCTAAAAAATCTTGCAATTTCTTGCACTTTTTTATTAGCGAATTTTTTCCTTCTAAAATTAGAATTTTCTCTCTTTATGGTATTAATTATACTTTCAAACTATTTAAATAGTTTAGGAAGAGTAGTGCTTTTTTCTTGCTTTTGTCTTGGTCTTGCTCACTGGAGTCTTGGTATTGGTCTTGCAGCCATACTTATAGTCTTGGTCTTGCTCTTGGTAGACATAGCCTTGGTATTGGTCTTGCAAAAAATGCAAGACCAAGACAAGACTGCAAGACCAAGACTAATTTTGCTCATCACTATTTTTGATGACTTAAACTCCAAATTATCCTATTTCCCTAATTAAATCATTAATCATCTAAAACATTTAAAAAAAATTTTCCATGTAATTAATATAATAGGTAGAATGTCGTTAAAAAAGTAAAAAAAATTGAGAAATTTGAAATTTCCTCTATTCTTGAATTAAAAAATATTTTTTGCATGAATATTGAGAAAGTATATTTGCTATAAATTTCAAAAAAATCGATCGGCTAATTTTTGAATGAGACCGTCAGCCAATAGTAAAAATGCTGTTTCGAGAAAAACGTGTTCAAAATTTCCGTATGTAATAATCAAAACATGAGGATATAGATGCTATCTTACACTCTAGAGCAATTTTTACATTTTTAGAGGCCGAACGACTTCAAATGGAGACTGGACTTCAAAACAGGCTAAGTACCATTGCCAACAATCTAGACAGTAAGCTAAAATTTTTTTTTGGGCACTTAGCCTTGGTCCACTCTTCAAATATCGCTCTGAAAATTTGGGAATATATTCTTGAAATGTTTTACTGATATTTTAAATTTTTTTAATTTTAAAGGTATTTTTCCCCTTAAAGAGGAAGTAACCGTAACAACACGAAAAAAACCAATATGGTTAATTATATGTTTTTTTTTTCTATTTTGTTAATTATAGCCGTAAAATCGCTGTCGTTTGTACAAATCAAATAAATCGACTAATAAAAACGTGGCATGCCGTATTAAATGTTAAATGGGTCCTTATTTATTGATTAGTAATTACATTGTGTAGGTTACGTATAGGTACCAAGTACATATAATTTGTAACAGAAATAGAAGAAATGAAGGGTGCGCTAACGTAATTACAGATTTGTTTAATTATAAAAATGATATCATTTATATGTGTGTTTTAAATATACATTTGGTACATTAGTACAACATACAGCGGTGACATAAACACACAATTATAAATAATTATCACTTTTGACTATTTTAAAAAAAAAATATGTAATAATATATTTTGAACAGAGTGTTATAGTTTAAGAGCTGTTGAACGAATTTATCCCAAGTGTTTTATATTGGTAAAAACTGTGTTGTTGAAACATATTTCATCTTTAGTTTCAAATTACCAAAAATATTTTTTTTGGAAATATCTCGAAAAATACTGATTTTTAAATGAAAAGGATTATAAAAAAGTTACTGTTCTTTAAAAAATGTATTGATTCTGAGATACAAGCGTACAGCATAACTTCTTTTTGTGCGATTGTTTTATGCGGTGTTTGAAAAAATTTCTATTAAAGTGCATAATATAAATCAATAACAAAAGAAAGTAAGAAAATTAAACATTAACTATAATAACTTTCTTTGAAAAAATTAATTTTTAATGATTTTTAAGCATTTAATCAGTACATTGCATAAGAATATAAGTTATTGTAGCCATCATGTAAGTTTTTTCACGGATGTATTTTTTTAGAATTTTCATAATATTATAAAAATGAAATAAAACGTTCTCATGTGTAAATTAATACTGTATCATTTTTAGAAAAGCAATTTCTAAGGAAATCGTGAGGTTTTGATCATTCTAAGTTACGTATTTTCGATGAAATTTTTCTTATGTGGTCCCGATCCACCGCATAATTTTTTTTTTTTACAATCTAGTGCGTTTTTTTATGCGTTCCCTATCCATCGCATAAAAAAGGTTTAGCTGTACTTCGACTTATAATACAGACATTGAAGTTATAGACACTGCTCGCAATTTCACTCAACTTATAATCATACGTATGTAGTCAATAAGTTGAGTGAAATTACGCGCAGTGCTTTATAAGAACCATATTTATTGAAAATTTTGGCAATTTTAAAAATCAATGATAATCACTATGTTGTACGAAGGTACAAATCACTATGAATAACTGCGTTCAACAGCTCTTGGACTATATTTTCTTTCGGTATTGATAAAAGTATCTGTTTGTTTTGAAAGACCGACATGACAGGGTCCGACAGATGAAATAAATCAATTGGGGTCAACTGAAATCCAAATACATATATCTCTGAGACATGGATCAAGTAACATTTAACAATTTTCTGGCGCTAAATTTCTATAGACAATTTCTATTACTTATTTATTTATCTTTATAGTAAATATCTCAGTTTTTTTCTGGAGTCTAGGGGCTCCTAAAGATGTTTTGATATTTTCATGGTAAAAATGAAAAGATCAACTCAAAATTCACCTCGAAATGGAACAACCCAAAAAAAGTCATTAAAATTTTTGAGCACTTTTAAGGTACAATTATATCATTATGTATATTTATAATACGGCGAGTGATAGGAGTATATTGGCAGTTAGCGGAGTTCGAACTGAACCACACACATGCACGCAGGGCCCCCAGACTGGTTTGGCCGATAGTGGTTTGTTGGTCACCTTGAACAAAAACACTATGTACACATTGCTTTATCTTATATTGGAGGATAGTCCTACTATATGTATAATACTGCTTGCTGCTGCTTATTTACCGCTTAATAAGTGACTTAACCCTTAGTATACCAACACTGTGTTTCACGGATAGTGGAGCAACAGTACCTATTTTTTAGTCTAACAATGTTTAAGTCATATCTAAAATAAACAGTTCAATATTTAAGTTGAAATTTCAATAATTCGTTCAGTAATTTTGCTTCTCTAATTTATTTATGTTAAGTATTTTGCTTCCGAGACTACTAAAGTAGCGGAAGCGTTGTGATCACTTTTGAAAAATAAAAAATGTTTCCCCTTCAAAATAAAATTTTTGTTTTACGATTTAGAGCTTCCTGAACAATTCTGGTTTGGTGTCTGTCCGTCCGTTCGTCTGTGTGTCGCCGGTTTGCACCAAGTGGCATAACTTCTGAACTATTCAATTATTTTTTATGAAACTGTCAGAAATTATGCGGTCTGGTTCCTAGATGGTCGCCTACAAATTTCATTGCATTCGGAGTATAGTATCCACGGCGCTACCATGAAATCCTATTAAATGTCAATATCTTATTTACTGCTAGTCCCACTTTGTTCAACTTTTTATGAATCGTTTTGTTTATTTATTTTTATTAATTTATATACCTATATTGAATTATACAAAGATATAAGCTGTGTGTCACACCCCATTGGTAGCGTATTTATTTTATTCTTTTTACATTTTCGTATGTTTCTAGTTGTCTCAAAAATGTTCGAACAATCATATTGAATAATAAATTTAAAAAATTCAACTAATGCCTGTTAAATCCGCATTAAGTCAAGATTTCGTAGTTCAATAATTAGAATTTTTCACAATTCTCGAAATAAAAGATTAATTGTTTTTATTAGATATGCAAATTAGCTTGTAATTTATTAATATGATTATTTAAACCTTTTACTTTCCATCGGAGTTAAAAAATTTCAACAATAGTTTTTAAAAAACAACACTAATTCTTAAATTGCGTAAGATCCGATACTGAGTATGTATTACAAATCGATCACGTGCGAGCAGACCACGTCATACGATGACAGAAATCACGAATCCATAAGGATTTTGTTGTTAGAATTACGAAAACTAATAAAATGGGAACTGTAATACAATTTTTGTGTTGTAATTCGAGAAAAAAAAATTTCAACAGAAACAACTATTTACTACAATTTTAAATAAAAACATTAACACTATGAGGCCCCGAGCATTTTCATAGTAAACTTCCCCGGAAGCCGGCAATATTAAAAAAAAAACTTTATATAAACAAATACATAAAATAAAATGATTCAAACACTGAATAGATTCAACACAGTTCAACATGTATGTGTAAAACTGTAAACATACGTACATGGTACGTACATACTACATATACACTGACATTCAAATCAATTTTATTTAAAAATATAAATTATATTTTTTATGTATTTCTTGTTTATCTTAAAATTTTTTATACATAGAAACCAAAAGAGTAGTGTGTGTTGGTATGTATTTGTGTGAGTAGGAACATATCCGTGTGATGAATGATGATAAACATCGCACACATAACGCGTAACCAACTAATCAATTAATCATTGATCGCAGTCGGCCTCTGGGGATGTCTTGTTTGGTTTCGGATGCCGCAGCCATGGGACAGAAAGTGTTAAAAAAAATAACCGAAAGTATAATTTTCTTACTACAAAACTTCTTGGGAAATGGAACGCTATAAAATATCGGTACTTAAAAATACTGTCGGGGTACACTAAGGGTTAACTTACCACATGAAACACACACAGTTCAACTCATTCGCGTCCACTCTACCTGTCGCGTAACATTCATCCAAAACCATAAACACATAACTGTCCATATCAAAACCGAATCACTAAATATCCTATTGCCGGCATTTTACTTTACATTATGTCACAAAAAAAAATGTAAATACCAAAAAGAATGGGAAAGAATTCTGATCGAATCACTTCTATTGGATTCACGGAATAACGGTTTTGTTTATTTCAATCAAATTGAAACAAAAAAGAGTCGAAATTTATAAGATTCTTTATGACTCAATTTGGATCATGTCTTCGTAAAGTCCCAAAAAATTTTCAAAAATTTTTCTCTACGCAGAATCGTACGTACAAAAGACGCAAAAAAAAAACATTTTAAATACATGCGTGATGCGTACATACTTTCACAATGTTCTCATAGCCTTATACGGGCCACATTTTAAAACAATGGAATAAAAAAAGATAGAACAAGTTCTTCCATCGAGTACCTATTCAAAGAATGTGCCACAAGATGAAACGGTACTGAAGGCACGTAGAACGTGGGACGGATAGTTTATGGTTTATTAATAGAAATCACAAGAAGAAATACAAAAATAAAAAAAATATTTTTTTGAATATTTTTTCTAGCTGGAAATTTATTGATTTTATATTGTAAGAAAACGACTTACCTTCTCCGTTTGTTGTTAATGAACCAGGAAACAGTCTTCGATAGTCCTGAGGAATTTCGCTTGGCGCTCGGTCTGAAAATAAAAAAAAAATATTCTCATAGTATTATTGTCACTTAAAACATTTTGACAAAAAAATTCAATATTCATTCTGAAAATGGAACATATCGTCGCCTTCCAAACATAAGGTCGTATCTGATTTTCAGTGACTTTTTAGGAGAGCAGAATAACAAGGACTACTGTTTACATTTTGTTTTGTAAATCATAAACGAATGTAGGTACTTGAAGAATATTAGTCTGCAAATACATTGATACTTTCGGTTCAAATTTATAAAATAAAATAACAGTAATTCTCGTTTTTCTGTTCTCCTAAAAAATCACTAAAAATCAGATACGACATTATGCCTGGAAGGCGACGATATCATGTAAAAAATTACGTAGATTTCCAATGGTATAAACTGCAAACAAATATCTTGGCTGCATCAATTCTGAATCAGGGGAAAAATCTAGACTGATAAACTGCATAATATATTTCAGAGATACTAAATCTAGCGCAGGTAGACAAAACTAGTTAAGTCCAAAATATCAACTTTACAGTAGAGAGTAAAAAATAAAATGAAATGTAGGCAACATCAGTTTATTTGAATTATCTTCAAGTTTACATGACATTTTGTAAATATTTTTAATCAATTACTTTCTTAACATGTAACACAGTAAATCATACAAAAAATTAACTTTAAGCCTTAAACTAAAATTTTTTAAGACATTTTTATAGACTTAACATATATATAAAAAACAACAATAAATTTCATTATCAAAACCATTTGTGGACTTAACCAGTTTCAGCGGATAGTTGTTGCCATAAAAATACATTTCCAATTTAATTAAACTATGTACTTATTTATTATTTTATTAAGAATTTTAAGAACTTAGCTTCTTTTGTTAGTTTCTCAAAAGATTTTTTTTTATAACAAGTGCATAAAAAATGATGTTGTGGGTGGAATTGACTTTTGCTCTTTTGTAAATATGAGATAGACTCTCTTGGTCCTTATTATAAAGTATAAAAAAAAAATCAAAAATGGACTTAACCACTTTTGTCTACCTGCGCTAGAAATAATCTCGTAACTTATTAACATTCGAAAGATTTACTTTATAAAAATCCACAAGAAAAATATGAGGTAGTTTGCTTTGTCACATTTTATTAAAATCACATGTATACATACGTATAATATAATCACGAGCCAACTTTCGGTTTTTAAACCATCATCAGGTGAACACAATTAAAGGTTCTTTATTTAAAAATAGAGAAGATTGTGCTAACACAGTAAATAAAAATAAAGAAAGGACCTTCAAGTATATTCATCTGATGATGATTGAAGAACCGAAAGTCGGCTCGTGGATCGTGGTCATACTGATTAACTTTGTGAAATTTCATCTTAAATACTGAAATAATAACATCTTTGTTTAATTTCAGCGTTAAAGTACAGTAAGACCTCGACAATCCGGCTTAAACAGGCGGCCGGTAGGCCAGGCTGTACGAAAAAGCCGGACCATCGAGACACCGTTTAAAATGTAATACATTTGAGACCCCTTATAGCACCTCTAAGAAATTAACAGCAACCACGGCTGTTCTATGTACTTGGTTTGTAGGCAGTTCTGCTTTTCGCGTGATTAATTACTGTACAATACAATTCTATTTTGTTCTGTACTAATTGACTGTAAATATAGAATGTAAATGTGTGTAAAATTGTATCTACTGGTATCTGGAGGGTCCGGATTCTCGAGGGTCGAATTATTGAGGTTCTACTGTAATTGTATAACTTGACGGGGTATTAAAAAAATTTAAAAATCATAAAAAAATTATGATGCAGGCAAAAAACTTGCTTGCAATTAATAACATTAGAATCTACACATTTTTTTTACACAAATATATGCCATATTTAAAGCCCGATTGTAATTCAAACGAGTCCAATCCTTATTAAAACGAACGTCGCCAATGTAAAATAATAATTTGGCCAAACAATAAAATTTAATTTTTTTTTTTTGCTAAGAATATTATTCAAACTCAATATTGGCACCAATTTCGAAATGTCAGTGAAACAAATTGGTATAAATCAGTAAAAACATTTTTTTCTCTTTTGGAATTTCTAATTCGCAACATAAAATTAGTTAGTGGTACTTAGAAGGAGAGCGGGAAACAGCAGCAGTAAACGACACAAGGATATAACATACATTTGACTATCAACTTTTTGGCTCATTATAAAATATTGTCTGGACAGCACATGGCGCCGTTGTTGCGTCACCATTAAGGCGCCACAGCGCTCATCAGTATTAGTATTTTAAGAATTTGTTTGTTATTTCAATGATCGTGAACGGAACGACGCTTAGCGTTCCGACCGACGCGACGCCACTTGTCCAAAATGAAATAATATTATGTATTTTATTATAAATACGAAAATATTATTGAATATTCGCGGCGCGTCTCTTGCCCCATCCTCTCCGCCAATTTGGGCAATATTAAATTTTCTTTTTTTTTGCTAATGTAATAAAAAAAGTATTTTCGATAATCGTAAATTTAAAATCTTTTTGTCTGGACTGAAAGAATATTTTATGAAACAAGTTCGGTACTGATCGAGAAAATGATACAAAAACACATACCTACAAAATTTTTAATAAAATATTGAACCCTTTGAAAACAAATTTAATAACAAGAAAAATAATAACAATGCTCTGCATTCTGTTCTTTCAATTTCAATATAAATACAGTATATTGTGCAATAAGTGCAGGAAATTGTCGATTGCACACGAAAGCGAAGTTGAGCACACGAACGTAGAGAGTGCGCTCATTGGCTTGAGTGGGCAATCGACAATCCCGCACGAGTTGCACATACTATTTTTTATTACGAATTTCACATACTTTTTTCTATTATTATTACTATTTTTGACATTTTTATTACTTATTAAAATAATATTTTTAAGTGTTCGTCTCTTTTTTTTCTGAATTAATTATTGTTTAGATTACTTTGTTGGTGGATTCTATAGAAATAATTATGAAATATTTATTAAATGAAAAATCAAGAGGCGGCTTTGCGTGTTTTATTGTCAATTTGCGTATGAAAAGTTACTTTCCGCACGCAAAAAAGTATGTGGGAAGAGTACAGTGGGCAAGCAGATATTTTGCGTATAGAAATGTTCGCTCCAAGTTGGTACTTCTCCCGTATGAGTAATAAAAAAATAATAACAATGTTCTACATTCTGTTCTTTCAATTTCAATATAAATAAATAATTACAATCACTTTTAAATTAAAAATCACAAAGTGAGTGAAAAATTAGCAAACTGGATCGTCTGGGAATCGAACCCAGGATCTCTCGGTAACTAGCCAGGTGTCTTGCCACTAGACCAACAACCCTCTGTTCGACAGACGCCCCAATCCGATAATCATTCAACCACCTATGTGTACTGGTACTCTCTTTAATGCGAGAAACAGTTACAATTTTTCAAATTCAAATATTATCAAGTGCTTGTGACACACTACTACGTATTCAGATATGAATACTGCGTGTGTTTAAATGCAAACAAAAGTTTATCAGATGTAGTAGTGTTTCACAAGCACTCGATAATATTTGAAATTGAAAAAAAAATCACTTTTAAGCTAATCTTACTTCCCGCACTGTTACGTACTTCCTGCAGTGCAACAAACATAACAGCATCGGTAACTACATAAAAATACACGATCGCGCAAAAAAACGGTTGCCAACTTGTTTTTGTTTTTTTTTTTTGTAAATCATTTTTGCATAATGCATTGTATATAATTTAAACAGGAAAATACCTTGACACCTATTTACATATACTTCACCTCTGGTTAAAATTTGACTCTTCACCTCCTGGGATCATTAGCATTGTTCAATAATATAGTAGGTAAATACATAAATTCAATTAAAAGGCTATTTTCGAACTGTGGATGACTCATAGCAAATAGAGTACCTACATATAATGTAAAAAAATTTTATTGAAAAAAATTATTAATTCTCTACAAATAGTTTTTACATTTGTATGTGTTCACAATTATAAGTGTCTATTACCTTGAATATTAAATGATTTTTTCAAAATTCCTGAAAAAATTGACTTATTGAATTTTAATAAAACGATGTTCACCATTAATGGGAGGAGTACGATTTAGGGTGCATTTTTTATCCAACTACTAATTCTAAGCCCCGGTCCCAATGAAATGGGCACCTGAATCAGAAAGCAAGTAGACTCAAGTCTTTTATGCTATTCCGTTACTACTCATCAAAGAAAGAGTACCACATTTCATTCAAATTTGATTTTTTTGAATATGTGTAGCGCGATTTCATTCATTCATAAAAATCGTGAAAACGTGAACTCTTACCATCCTCTTTCCTTAAATTTTATGTTAAACCGCCAATTAAAAGATAACAGAATAAGATAATAGTAAGAATCAGTTTAATAGTAAAATAAAATACGTATATTTAGTGATGTGCCGAACAACAGTTAGTCGATTAATCGACTAAAATTGTTTTTCAGATAAAATTAGTGATTAGTCGAAAATATCGATTAGAGAGTAGTCGACTAATCGACTAAATTTTTAGTCGAATTCATGGTAAGGTAAACTATGTGACTCTTTCAAAAACGAGGTTTTTCTTTGAATTATGGAATTTTAATATTTTTCTCTAAGAAAAAGAAAGATATGAAATATCACAATATATTAATCAAATAAAAGTGAAAAATCAAATAAGTAAATAATTTCTTAGTTTCTATTTTATGAAGACCAATAAATAATACAAAAAAAAAATGTTAAAATGGTCGCTTTTAGTCATTTAAAAAAAAATTAATCATTTTAATCATTTAGTCGAAGGTAAAATAGTCGACTAAAATATGACTAAATGTAAACAAAATTAGTCGACTAATCGAATAATTATCCGACATCACTAATACATACACTCAAAGCGACTTCTCTGTTCAAAACTTAAAAATTTCTTTGATAACTGGAAAAAAAGTTAATAAAATATTTATTTGAATGAAAAAAATATTTTTCTTTTTTTAATTCAAAAAAAATTTTTTTTATTCAAAAATAGAAAAGGAATCCTTCCGAGAGAGTACCTACCTTTAACCATTTAAAAAATTTTAATATTTTTTTCTCAAAGATTTTTTTAGAAATAGAATTACTGAACTTTAATCAAAAACTTTCCCATACATTTCCAAATTATATCAATGAGAGACTATTTTAAACAAAAATATTTTTAATTTTTATCTAAAAAAAAATTAATAAATTTTTCAAAAGTGGAGGATGAAACGGATTACTAAAACAGACCGACTGCGACTGTGCTATTAACTAGTTATTTTCGAAAAAAAGATAATTGTTAAAAGCTTCGCGTCTGATTTTGGCTTATCGTACAAATACATACATTTGTACTTATATATATAGCGCACGTACTATGTACCCATGACTCGAAAATTGTCTCGAGATAACGTACACTCACGTCGTATAAAACTTAAATAAACAAACCAGACAAAACAACTAAATGAGCAACAACTAATGGAAGTCGATGAAGATGGAATAGTAAAGTAAACGAACCAGACAAAAGACAATACATTTCATAATTAATCGTTCACCCTCAAAACGATTTTATTGTTCAAAGATTTTTTCTTTGAATCAAAAATATTTCTTTAAATCAAAGAAAATATTCTCTTTAATTCAGAGAAATATTTTCATGAATTTTTCTGTACAGTAAGTAGTCAAAGAAATATTTCTTTGAATCATAAAAATATCTTTTTTGATTTAAAGAAATATTTTTTTGATTCAGAGAAAAAATCTTTGAACAAAGAAATCGTTTTGAGAGTGTAATATTTATTAGTGAACAATTAATTATGAAATGTATTCTCTTTTGTCTGGTTCGTTTACGTTGTTGCTCATTTAGTTGTTTTGTCTGGTAAAATATTTTACCAAAAAAGAAAATATTTTTCTTAATTCAAAGAAATATTTTTTTGAATAAAAAAAAAAATAATTTTTTTTAATTTAGAGATTTTTAATCGTTATATTAAAGAAAATATTTTTTTTTTGATTTAAAGAAATATTATTGAATTATTTTCTTCAAAAAGAAGTTTTTGATTCAAAAAAATTTTTAATCTATCAAAGTAAATATTTTTTGATTTAAAGAAATATTTCACTAATTACCTACTGATGGAAAAAATGCAAATTTTTATTTCTTTAAATCAAAAAATATTTACTTTGATAAATTAAAAATTTTTTTGAATCAAAAACTTCTTTTTCTGATTCAAAGAAATATTTTTTTGACAACTGAAGAAAAAAATTCAATAATATTTTTTTAAATAAAAAAAAAAAATATTTTCTTTAATATAACGATTAAAAATCTCTGAATTAAAAAATATATTTTTTTTTATTCAAAATAGTTATTTTCGATACATATGCGTAAAGAGAGGTATTCTAGTAGGCTTAAATTCGGGCACGAGTCTAAGGGACTGACGTATACACAACGAGATCGAGTGCGCAAGCGCACGAGATCTCGTTGTGTATACGTCAGTCCCTTTAGCGAGTGCCCCAATTTAAGCCTACCGGATACCTCTCTTTACGCATACGTATCGAACATAATTTTTTATAACGACGGCTTCTAAAGTTTAATAGAGAGAAAAAAATTAATTATTTTTAAGCAATTTTTATTAATTTGTAGAACGTTGTTGTTTTTTTTTATTAATTTGTTGATCGTTTCCATGTTAATTTGAATATGATTATCACTGATAAATGAATATCATTATTTTCTCGCATAGTTTTAGCTACTTTCACGCACACTTGTACTTTCGCGCACAGTTACTGTCGTTTGTTTTACAATGATATAAAAAACTGCTCTTTACGCCCACTACACAACGCTCGAATATTGAACTTTAGAAGCAGGTGTTATAAAAAAATATTTTTTATAACACCTGCTTCTAAAGTTCAATATTCGAGCGTTGTGTAGTGGGCGTAAAGAGCAGTTTTTTATATCATAGTAAAACAAATGACAGTAACTGTGCGCGAAAGTACAAGTGTGCGTGAAAGTAGCTAAAACTATGCGAGAAAATAATGATATTCATTTATCAATTATCAATTTTCTCGCATAGTTTTAGCTACTTTCACGCACACTTGTACTTTCGCGCACAGTTACTGTCATTTGTTTTACTATGATATAAAAAACTGCTCTTTACGCCCACTACACAACGCTCGAATATTGAACTTTAGAAGCAGGTGTTATAAAAAATATTTTTTTATAATTTTTTATAACACCTGCTTCTAAAGTTCAATATTCGAGCGTTGTGTAGTGGGCGTAAAGAGCAGTTTTTTATATCATAGTAAAACAAATGACAGTAACTGTGCGCGAAAGTACAAGTGTGCGTGAAAGTAGCTAAAACTATGCGAGAAAATAATGATATTCATTTATCAATGATAATCATATTCAAATTAACATGGAAACGATCAACAAATTAATAAAAAAAACAACAACGTTCTACAAATTAATAAAAATTGCTTAAAAATAATTAATTTTTTTCTCTCTATTAAACTTTAGAAGCCGTCGTTATAAAAAATTATGTTCGATACGTATGCGTAAAGAGAGGTATTCGGTAGGCTTAAATTGGGGCACTCGCTAAAGGAACTGACGTATACACAACGAGATCTCGTGCGCTTACGCACTCGATCTCGTTGTGTATACGTCAGTCCCTTAGACTCGTGCCCGAATTTAAGCCTACTAGAATACCTCTCTTTACGCATATGTATCGAAAATAACTATTTTTTGACTACCTACTGTAGAGAAAAATTCAAAAAAATATTTTCTTTTTTCCTTCAGTAGGTAATTAGTGAAATATTTCTTTAAATCAAAAACTAATTTTTCATAATATGAATTTATGAATTATATAAACTTATTTTATTCGTTAAGTTGTCTTATCCTATTATCTTTGACTTTTATATTCTTTCTAAATAAATTGATGTTTTCAAAAACTCAAATTTGTTTCCTAAAAGTAATTTAACCTGAAGAATTGTCAACTCAACAACACTCCAGTTATACTGTTGTGGTTTTACTAGTTGTCAATCTCGTTCAATAAACAAAAAAAAAATGTAATATAGTAAGATAATAATAAATTTATAGACAAAACCAAAGTGGATCGACAGTGGAATACAAAATATCTGAAACAATATTTCTATGAATAGTTAACGAATACTTTTGAAAACGTACATTGGTACACTAACATTAACATATTTACATTGATTTCGTTTATACGAAATCAAAACAGGATTTAAAAACACACGATTGAATCAAGTTCTATTTTTCTTCTGATGAAATGGGTGTGAGAACTCGGCGATAAAATAATTCCAATAAAAAACATTCTTACTAAATTAAAAGGTGTTCTGTGTTTGAACTGTAATTAGCTAAGTGGTTCTTGTCTCTTTTTATCTGTTAATAACTCCGTTCAATGCAGTTATTGGTGTTTTGACTTAAATTTCGTACGGTCTCGCCAGATCACACAGGTACCCAAATACCAATGCAATGACATCACTATTTTAAAACAAAAACCACAAATACAGAATACGGAACTATAGACAAACCTAAGACAAATGCATTTTTTTTTTACATAATATCAAAATTTCCATCAAGAATTTGTTGACTAGAAAATTATAGCTCCAGCAGTATGACATTCTAATTATTATTACTGAGATACTACCATATTTGGACAGTAGTTTTCAAAATAAACCAGCTGAAATTTTTTGTTGAAATCAATCAATAGAAAATTTTTAAAACTGACGTCATTGTCCTGTCAATCACAACGATTCCTATTTATTCATTTTCGAGGATATACGTTTTTAAAATTCAATACTCGGTAATTACCGGATTACATCATAAGACACCAAAAAATTTACACAAAAAAAAAAAAATGAGCACCGCTTCCTTATTAAACAAATAAAGAATTACTTTCATTTTAATTACGCGATTGTGCAGTCAACATAAAATACCGGGTGTCGATTTAAATATTTTCATAATAAAACTAACTTAAAAATAATTTGACAGGAGTCACTCTATTTAAATTAAAAAATATTAGAGAATTTTGTCAAGCACAGAAAAAAAAACTTCTCCAAAAAATATTTTTTTAAGTGATGCATACATTATAATTCCAATTTGAAATTAAGATTGGAGTTATAGTATGTCCTTTTTTCCCCAAAATTAATTTTTTCTGTAACTTGACTAAATTCTTTATTATTTTTGAAGTCGACTTAAAAATGTGAGAAGTGAATTTTTTTGATAGACGCATATGTACAAAAACAATCCACATAAAAATAATTTTTAAAATAACAAAAAAGTCTAAATAATTTTCAATGAATGAACGAATATACGTTAAATTATTAAATATTTATAATTAGCAATCATTTCAAATGTCAAACTTTTAAAATTAGAATATATGATAATCGCCACCACTGACAATCGCCCCCAACTGGAAAAGTGCGACAATCGTCCCAAACCCATAAATTTGTTGTTACCTGGCTCTATGACACATTATATTTGACCAGATGTTAATCACCACCAGTGACAATCGCCCCCAGTATATTAGCTTGTTTATACCTGGCTGTGTGACTCACTGTGTTTACATCCAACTGGTAGATGGAAAATGGTAAACTTAGATGGTAATACTGTGTGCCGGTATGTAAGAAAAGCAAATATAAAGATTCCAATGAATTAGATTTTATCTAACTGACGTCATTTAAAAAGTTATACAGACACATGTGAAAAGAAATGCGGCTTCCTGGACCCGATAGTTAAAGCTGCAACATTTTTGAACACATTTCGTTCCTTGTATGGATTAGTGATAATTCACATAAACATTCAAATAAAAACATTATGAGATTTCTGTTTTAAAATATTTGATATATTTTTTAATATAATATTTTGTTCCAGTGTAAAACTAACCTGTAAAATTTTATTACTAATGTCCTCTCGTTAAATAATATTTAGAGACAAGTTCTTCTCTACAACGACCTAAAATAATAATACTGGTGACGATTGTCAGTAGTGGTGATTGAGAGGGTACCTTTTTTACAACCATCGAAAATATAAAACTGGGGGCGATTGTCATTGGGGGCGATTGTCAGTGGTGGCGATTGTCCGGACATTTTTTTTACAACTATCGAAAATATAAAACTGGGGGCGATTGTCAATGGTGGCCGTAAGTCATAGTCTTATCGAATTATTTCAGTACATACTGAGTTATTATTTTTAAAAATTTCCTATTATTTTTAGACACAAATCCCAATAAAATATAAACATTCGGTATACGTTAATTGTAGATATGTTATAATTCGAGCGAGCCATCCATCCCACAATCAACAACAAATGAGATCATTCATTATTTTCGGGGTAACCTGTTTTTGCAAAATTACGGACACAAAAAAAATTGAAAATGCGAAACACTCATAGTCATAGCACAACACACAGCAAGTGTAATTCATTTAGATTAGAATCTAAACTAAAAAAAAAAACTATGTATACATATAATATCAAGTAAGTACTTACATAAAGTTACAACATAAATATGCATAATACAATTGACAAGTTAAATAATTATAATAAACAAATTTAAAAAAAAAAAATTATGAATAATAATAATTGCTAATTAATTTAGAAACTATCATGACCGATTTACAATATTATAATAAATGAGTTTTTAAATAACACGTTTAGCTGTTGCGCCAAGAATTAAACAAGGGTTGGATAGAATAATTTTTGAGACAAATTTGTTGTAAGCGTTGCTTTTGAGTCAGGGTAAATCAACGTGCATTTATGTCGACGATTTGGCCCATAAGAAGGTCTCATTTGTCGAAAATTTTTAAAAATGGTGTTTGTAACTTTACTACAGAAAAGATTTAGTTATTTTTTCTTGTAAAACAAACTGTTTCTGAGATTTTTTTGTTTGAAATTCGGAATTTTACTCAACGTTTGTGACGCTTCAGGGTCAACCGTGTATGTGTAAAAAGTTCCTAAAAATCGCACTCAGGAAAAATTTCTTTACCCAATGTTTTTATAAAAATATATCAGTTATTTTGTGTCACCCCTGTACTATTTGCATGCGTATTTTTTGCCTCAAAATTTATGATTGATTATGATCAACATTATCTTATCGATCAACTGACGGGAAAAACTAGAAATGTGGATTACATCAAACCCATTTTTAGTCACAACCGGTCACAAAAAAAAAAATTATTTTTAAATTTTTATCAAAAAAAGCAGACAACACAATTATTGTAGAATTTTCCCGGGCCCGTTTTTATTTGAAATTTGCCGAGAGATGGGAGTTGGAGGTCAATAAGTGATAAGCGACGAATATATAAGCATTTATAAATAATTGCCAAAAGAAATCGCAAAGAAAAATTCCAAATAAAGACAATTTTGTTCAGTGTTTACAAAAAATTAAAATCTATTTTGAGGTAGATGGATGCATTTTTCAGGGAAAATATCAAAAACAAATTGTTAAAATTGCTAAAAATTATATTTTATAAAATTTTTCGAAATTTTTCCTCGGGAAAAGTTCATACTTTAATTCATCCACACCTACTGTGAGTCTGTGATGCCATTTTGGAAAAAATCGATTGCCGATTGGAAGTCTGCACTACGATTCCTACTTTACTACAACATTTTAAAAGTTTTTTAGTTCTGATAAGGAAGAAAAAAATCAAATTTCTCCTAAATCAAGTGATTTATGACTTTTTGTAATAACGTAAAAGCCCCCATTATGGAACCGTATCTAATACTGGAACAATTTTGACATTTTTGAAGTTATTTCTGAACGAAACGTCTGATAACAAAAATTATTATTAATAGAATGATTGTTTTTCAATTTAAATTCACCTCGCATTTAATGTTTCCTTACTTAATTAAACAAATAAATATGTAAATGTCAAAACTGTTCCAGTATTAGATACCGTTCCATAATGGGGGCTTTTACGTTACTTTTCCACTGAGTTTTATTAATTTTTATCAACAAAGTTCGGAAAAATAAAAAAGTAAAAAATTTGCACACTCATTTAATATAATATTTAACCAAAAAAAAAAATTGTTTTGTACTAATTGATTGTAATAACATGGCGACTTGTTTCATTCAAATGTTGTGTGGTCTCACAATCAGCACCGGGGCCACATAGATGACGCCAGACAGTCAAATTATCTAATTGGGATATCATCATAATTAAAAGACGTTTCGTTCCATTCCGTTTAATAAACGCCACACAGGCCCATACTTGCTATTTTAATTTTTATTTACAATAGTTTCGTATAATGTTGTACATATACGGGAAACACTTTAAAAATACATATGTAATTATTTTCAAATCACAGTACCATTGTGTACATAAATACTTACATATTATCAAAAATAAATTACATACATTATATGTATTATGCTGCAAATGTCCTGTTTGGTCATTAAAATGTTATCAAATTTCAGGGAATGTTGTATAAGTACACTCTCAAAACGATTTCTTTGTTCAAAGACGTAAAATTTCGTTAATTTTTTTGTCTTTAAATCAAAATTTAGCATATTATTCAACGCGCTGGTAATGATAGCTATTACTCCCGAAGATGAAATTACGACACGAGGCGAGTATCATAATGCATCTGAGTGAGTAATAGCCATTGCAAGCGAGTAGAATACTATATTTTTTCTACGACTTTTTTCCTTTCTGATTTAAATAAAATTGAATATAAATTTTAAACCAAACGAATAAAATTTTTAATCTATCTCTAATTTCATTAAATGTTCGTATTTGTGTCTCTGGAAACGATCAAAAGTTTACTTACACGTTACTACGTAACATATATGAAATTAAAACTTATAGGTATATTATTCACAAAACAATCGCAAACCCATTGAATAACGGTTAATAAGGTGATTTTATTGGTCGAAAGGTATTGAGTAATGATCATTCCACCTTTGAATAATGCCTAACTTTCTCAACAATTAACGGATATGTAATGAGTGTGTTCTTCAACAGCAGTAAAAAAAATAACTTTTTTGGTTCAAAGAAATATTTTTTTCACTAGGGTAAAAGCCCCCTTTGTGGAACGGTATCTAATTATGAACATTTACATATTAATGAAGTTATTTCTGAAAGAAACGTCTGATAACAAAAATTATTATTAATAGAATGATTGTTTTTCAATTTAAATTCACCTCGCATTTAAAGTTTCCTTACTTAATTAAAGAAATAAATATGTAAATGTCAAAACTGTTCCAGTATTAGATACCGTTCCACAAAGGGGGCTTTTACCCTACTGAAAAAAATTTTTAGAAAATATTTCCCCCCCCCCCAATTATCGATAAAAATCGAATTTTAATTGCAAAATTACAATTTATTAAGTAGCCCCCCCTTTTAGGCACTAGGGCTTTTTACATTTCATTATGCAACGGGTGCCATAAAGTATTATCTTTCACATTTCTAACAATGTAGTAAAATAAACTACTATGATTCAGTCACACATAAATGTTCATGAAAATAAAAATTTAATTACCATTAAAAATGTTTTTCTACTTTTACTGTATTTTTAATATGTTTATGACTTTTTACAATTACATAAATGTAAGCATCAACTTAAAAAAAAAATTCGTCAAGATCGTATTAAACATACATTATAAATCAGGATTTCGTAGTCAGTAACTACATCACTGTATAATTACGCTGTCTATTTAGTTACGTAAAAGTGACACGTGACGAATGTATAAGGATTTCGTAGTACATCAATGAAATCCTAAAAGTATAAAAATTTCAGAGTCATCGTATCTTTATCTGTTTAACCATACAAATAAAAATAGATTGTAATTTTTATTCCCGCGACTGTACTGTGTTGTTAGTACATTTTATCAATGTTCAAATTATGATAATCAAAAAATAAAGTAAATGTTGAACGCTAACAAAACAATTAAAATGAAATAAATAATACGGTAATAATGGTGTACGAGGGAGTTGAACAACGAAAAAATTAATGTCTGGGCGGAAGTGAAGTGGTAAGGTCTGGCGCCACGGCATGTGGCGACACTGACAACCACACATCTGGCCGTCTCTATTGTTGTATCCTCACCTGTTCATCACAAATATTATTCCTACTCAGTTTTGTTTGAATTGGAAAAATATTAAAATTTTGTAAATAAAATGAACTGTGGGTACCATTTTGGGGTTATTTTTATGGAGTGAACTTTCAAAACAACCGTATATGAAACAATCGTCAGTAAAAACAGTGAAATACCAACTTTTTTTTTTGAAGTTTCATTAAATGCAAAAATAACTGCTAACTTCACATAAGGCCAAGGTCAGACCATAATTGCACAAATTCTTTAATGGTGATTTATACATACTTTTTTAATGACAAAAAATCTTGCAGTATTTTTTAAGGTTCCGCAGAAAAAATCTCGAAATCGTAATACAATTTCGTCACTCCATAATAATTCTTATATTTTAGTAATTTTATACGCCCCAGTTTTTATCTGAAAAAAAAAAATCAAATGGATTATCAATCTGTAGGTAAGCCGCTATGTTCCTATGGGAGCATTTTTTTTCTTTTGAAATCTTCCTATTTTTTCACACGGAAAACGTAAAAAATTTTGTACTGTTTATTCAAACCGCCGCCATTTTTTCAAATTTCAAAGAAAAAAAAGCTCCTATAGGAACATAGCGGCTTACCTACAGATTGATAATCCATTTGATTTTTTTTTCTTTTCAGTTAAAAACTGCGGCCGCAATCGTGGGCACTAAATTTAAGCCTTCTTTAAATACACTTTCATCAAAAAATTATAATAATTATAAAAAATAAATAAAAATAAATAAAAAAAAAATTTTTGTATTGTCAAATAGTGGTATTAATTGTAAACCATTCCCCCATCCTATCCATCCGAAAAAAATTGTGAAAATTGTCACTTTTCGGTAGAATCACACGGTGATGGTACCTTAATTTCTTGAGGTACTTTCCTGTGTTAAAAAATGCGAAGGAAAATTAATTTTATGTGCCATATTACGCGGAAAACCATTAGAAAAAGTTCTTTTTGAGCTCCGTTTACGAAATATTGACCACAGAACTCATTTTTTCTGTCCTCTACCTCCTCTTCAAGCTTCTCAATACTGTGTTATACCCATGGTCAAAAATTTTTTGAACAAATAATAGATACGATAATTGATAAGTAGATTCAACTAAAATTTTTGGGGGTAAATTGTGACGGTAACTTCCGAAGACACGGACAATTAAATTTTTGCCAGTCAAATAGAGAAAAATGTAGTGAAAAAATGCAACTTCCTATATGAAATTTTATGTAGATGGAGGTATATTTTTATTTTATATTAGAGAACAACTCTTAAAAAACGAAGTCTAAATTACTAAGGGAAATGTGTAAATGTGTTTGTAGGCTCTATTAAAGAAAATTTATCTCCTTAAAAAAATATAGGGAACCAAATTATCCTGTAAATGTCCCCCGTGGTAACATTAGTAACATTATCAATATATTTATCTATTTTTATAACAAACCAAAAAATTGTATTCTACCCCGAAAACTCTAAAAAACATCTAATTACTGAGGAGCCCTAATTTAATGCGTGTTGAACTCGCACCTGGCGATTTTTTTTTATTAATAGCTTGTCATAAATGTCATCTAGAGAATATATATAGTATCCGATGTTACAATATTTTTGTACAATGTTGTACAAACAATTAATATTAATGATTACACGTTTTCAAACATTTTCCGCGAAAATTTTCGCGGAAAATTATATTTTATTAGAAAATATCAATTTTCACGTACGCAAAAATTGTGCGGATGGGTTAACGAACGCGTCTATCTAATACATATAGTAGTAGTAGTCGGGAAAAATCAGAAGGAAAAATTGGACGAAAATTCAAAAAAGAAAGAAAAAAATAAATCGTCGAATAGCAACATGAAAAGATGATTGAAACATTTTTCTTGGAATTACTGGCAATATTTCAAAGATTTGAATTACCTACCTGTAAAAACATTAATAACACACACACAGACACAGAGCAGTGAGTTGTGTAAAATGAAGTAAGCTTCACCGAAAAACCTAAAATTAACTAATGTTGTAACTTCCTAAGTGGTAACACAACACAAATGTAACTTGTCTCGATTAATTATATCAAATGACGGACAAACACACGTCAACTGTACTTAATACAACAACCACAGCAGCTACGGAAGTTTAATATTAAACGCATTAGTTATATCGGGATTTCCCAAACTGTGTTCCACAAGCAGTCACTAAGGCTACAAAAATACAATTTAAAAGAAATTTAGGGGAAATAAGTGGTGTTTTTTTTTGAGTGCGAAGAAACTTTAAATGGAAACAAAATACGTATGATTTAAGTTGGAAGCAGTTTTTTTTTTATTTGGAGGACGATTTTATCGCACTTATTGTTTAAAAGTACTTTCTAGCATTCTGTTAGTTCAATTTTGAACCACATCATTCCAGTAATTGGGGTCTTATTTCGGCAATGACATGTTGACTTCCAAAACGTCAATTGTTAGTAACTGATCGGTATAAGTCAGAAATTTACCTACAAAAAATAATCCACTGGTATCAAATCGGAGACTGTGGAGGCCAATTCACTGCGTAATTTCTGAAAATTTACATTTTTGGGATTCCGTTTAGGGAACTATGTAACCCTAATGCGGCCATCATGTCTATCACCTTCAAGTTTAGTCAGTTTGCACTTGATTTTTTTTTTTTTAAATCAGAATATAGCAACTTGATTTATTTCTATGGGACATTTATTTATTACAAAACTAAACAAACTTAAAACACTAACCCTGGACGTAACTGCTAATTGTTCAATAATCGAACGTATAAAATTAAATAAAAATTATTTACGTTTTTTGTTAATTTCCAAAATTTCGGTTTTTTATTTTTCCATAATTTGTCGCAGATATTTCTATCGAAAGTTCTATCAGTACAAGTTTATCCTATTTGTAATGTACATAATTTGTATAAATAAAGTGTAAAGCAGGAGTTCTCAACCTTTCAGACTCTGAGCCCCCCTTCATACTTTGGTGTGAGGTCACGCCTCCCTTTACGGATTAAGTTAATTTAGACTTATATATGATAAATTTACTTACATTATGTTTGAGTAAAATGACTTTGAACTTAGGCTAGACATACTCTGGTAAGGAATATAAAATTATATTTCAAATACAAATTTTTATTACACAAATCATCGAAAAAATCACAAGTCAACTAGTTTCTCACGCCTGGCCGGACGCTCACTTACATTTTATTGAGTTAATAGCTATAAAGAAATTTCAATGATTGTATGTTTGTGTCCAGCATCAAATTCAAATTTTTGTTGTTGTAAATATACATGCAAAAACAACTGTTTCAAAAACTACAAACTTATTTAATTTGTTTTAATTTGACGACGCCTCCCCTGGAATTCTTCCACGCCTCCCGGGGTTGAGAACCACTGGTGTAAAGAATGATGTGGATGATGTCTGTATTCCACGATGAGGACAGTTTGGTAAACCCTGATTTACAAGCCAAAATACTATGTTATCAAAAAAGTTTGCGATTTAGTTTAAATAAACTAATAAATTTCAACAATTTTTCTGGATGTTATTGTAACGATATGATTCAACTCAGTTCACTCGGAACCAATCATGACATTATCGTGTGACATCATACGTAAGTAGATACACAAATTTCGAAGGTGTTAACAGGCAAAACATGAGAGCTCAATGCTCTAATAATTTTCTTTTGATAAACAAAAACATATTTTATTTGAATCATCCTCCACTATGTACACATAAAATTTAATATGGCGGTCTCAAAAAAAAAAAACGTAAAACTTGTGCGAGACCGCGTTTATAAACATTTTCTGTTCTGACACTACTGACGCACCGCTATTTTTAAGTTCAAAAAAACAAAAATTTTCATTTTCGTGTAAACAACGGACAAAATTCATTTTGAATTTCGTCATTTTTTCACCTGCTATAGAAACAAATTATTTTTGGAAGATTTTTGCGGTCCCAGTACAGTCTCAAGTCATCTTTTTGATAATTACTCTTGTAATTAAAAATTATTCATTTCCATACTATGATGTATTTTTAATTTTTTTTTTTTTATTTTAATAAAAAGTTACACTGTACAAATATGTTTTTAATTACAAACAAAAACCATAACGGAGGAATATAATATGTACTTAAATGGGAGTGCAAGGAAGACGGCATGATTAAAGTAAGAATATGTACTTAAAACAAATAGCTTAAGTGGGAGTCGCACAAGAGACTGATGTACACTTAAGTATCAGGAAAAATTGTCTGTACACCCACAGAGTTAATGATACTGGAGAATCAATAAAATTACTTGATGTATTTCAATGATTTCGTATAACTAACATCTTTCAAAATTTGATGAAATAAAAGAAGCCAGATAGCGGTTGTGTCGCAACTAGGAATAACAAACAATTATTCTCAAAGTAAACTAGCCGACTGCAAACGAACGCCCCAAGAAGTGTTTATATTACTCATTATGACTTTGAATTTTGGCTAAATTAATATTGTTAATGGCTGCGCATTTTGAAAATAAAAATTTTTTTAGGAAACACAAAATACCTACTGAATATTTTTTTTCATATTTTGTGAAACTGAGGTACTGTCTGCCATAAGCAACTTAACAAGTTATATATAGTGTATAGACTTAGTATACCAATGTATAAATGAAACCCCAAGATACGATCAACTGCTACTTTGTAATCAATGCGATAACTATGGTATCTGTAGTAGGGATGTTATGGATATGAAATTTCGGATACGGATACGGATATTTAAAAACATTTTTTTCGGTTTCAGTTACAGATATATACTAATATCGGATGTTTCGGATACGGTTACGGATAATTGCTTTTAATGAACATTTTTTTAGAAAAAACAGGAAAATTGTACCAAAAAATGTGAACGCAAACACAAATCAACGAAAATCTACCAAAAAAAAAAAAAACACATGCAGCAAATATTTTCTTCGATTTAAACTCAATTTTCCAACGGCAGTTGTGTGTTTTTATCCGAAACAAATCCGAAACTTTCATTTTCGGAGACGGTTTCGGTTTCGGATATGTAATTATTTCGGATATCCGGTAGTTTCGGTTACGGTTACAAATATCCATAACATCCCTAATCTGTAGTGCCTTTTTAAATAATTAATTGTCAAATTAAACACTTTTTGAGAAAAAACTGCAAAATTTTGAAAAAAAAAATTAAATTTGTGATATGAGTTTGATCTTGATAAATGGAAAAATCGATAAAAATCACTTACGCGATTGCGCCAGAAAGTTATCGACACACTTACGTCGAAATACAGTAAAGACCGTTCGTTTATTTATACCCATTACTGTATATTTATTAAATCTATGCATATGCAGTGTTGCCATATCAAAACATATGCGATATCAAGAATTCAAGAGAAATGATACAACACAAACAAAATCATATGTACATTTTATGCCGACACTGCAAGGCCATCTCTCACTTTATTACTCAAGTTAAATGTACTTAACCATACTTACTCAGTAAGTATGTACCGTATTAGGTGTTATATTCACTTCCACATATTGAATGCCCTCTATTCAATTATCTTTTTCTTAACAGTTGTAAGCTGAGGCATTGGGCCCGATTCAATATGTATTTATATTATTTTGTTAATTATGTAATCAATTTTTGTCGAAAATCGGTTTCGAAAATTCATAAAACGTCACATCTATTTTTGGCCGGAAATGAGACGTGGACACAATTATGTATGACAAAAATACAACAGTCTCTCACGGTCTTTATTGACCATATCTCAATGTTCGATTGGAGAAAATGATATTACAAATTTTGATTTGGTATTACGTTGAAATATTTACAGAATGTTGTTATGTAATACAACAAAGTTTTTTGAACTCCTAGAACATAAATGAAGAATATTTCATTAAAATTAGTAAATTAACAAATTTTATGTTAGTATTAAGGAATATTTTTAAGAAATCAGTTTATAACCAAACGATAATTTAAAAATCATGCGAAAATGGTTTCTCGTGGTAAGAAAATATTAAATTTAGTTTAGCCCTAGTTCAGCCAAATCAGACTACTAAGTGATAATCACAATCTTTATGTAAGTTTAATATCAACTAGTAAATCCACAGAGGACAGAGGTACAATACGTATCTCTCCACTACTGGAATCAGCGTAACCAGTAAGAGATAGAAAATATGTTATATACGTGCACGGTGTTTACTTTGTATTGGCGCGCTAAACTGTGTATGTGTGCGTAATCGAAGATAGAGGTGGCAGTCACGTGACTGGGCTCGCATACATATGTGTGATACCACAACGCTATGTGTGGGGGTGTAACAATGCCAACACAACCAACATAACAATCAAATCCATTATTGTTTGACTGATCTACACTCGGTGAGTGCCACTGAGACACTGACTACCTACGAGCCTAAGGTACACAAAAATACACACTGCAGATTTCATGATAGAGATAGTTGCTGTGTCTCCATTACTCCGTGAGTAAATCTAAGAATGAGTTGTTAGATGATAATGGTGATAGTGATAGTAAATTTTTGAATTAGAATCATTATTTTCTTGTTTATTTAAATTTCTGTATCGAAATTGTTAATATAAGTTACCAGAACCTTGGGATATTTTCTTATAAATTAATATTTTTTGTAAATTTTTAAAATGTAACAACACTGGGATATTTACAATAAATTGTTATAATTATTCAAAGGTTCGTATTTATGTTCCTAAAACTAGTAACGACAGTAGAAAATATAGTTTTTGTCTTTATAAAACTGTTAAAATAGTTAATCTCAATAGTACTATTTTGACAATATCTGTCTGTTGAATTGGAGGGACGATATGTAAAAAAAAAAAAAAGTTAAAAGGTTTTTAATCACGGACAACATTTACATAATTAATTTATGAAGACAATAAAAATTGTTCAAACACGTTCAAGAAAGACGCTGAGACAAAATGTTCTTGATTGGTGGGTGTTGTAGTTGGCATTGAATGATGGTCATTAGCATCTGTAGCGCGCCGGTATACATAGAACACACGGCGGCACGGTAAGTGTGTGGGCGGCCACCACTCACTCAACTCACATTTCCAAATTTGAACTAAAAATAAAGTGTACGAGAAATTATTTTAAAAGGAATTTTTAATAAAGTGAAAACTTCTTTCGATGGTTACGTACATAGACATACATGTGCACTTTTTTATAAGTCATGTTATAAAAGAGTTGACGCTCAGTTAAACTCGAGTTTAAAAAGTAAAAGAATTTTCTCCGCTGCACGAGAAATATTAAATCATGGATATATTTTATAGTTCAATAGGTACACACTGAGATAACAACGAACATCAACTATTTATCTGAGGTTTAGGCCCGATTTACATTAACGCTCCGCTCTCGATATGATATCACTCCGCTCCCGGTTTGATAAAATATTCTTACACAATAAACAAGGAGTGTAGTCACATCATCGCTCTGATATCGGTCCGATATCAGTCACGGTTCGCTCTTGTTCCAATATCACTCCAATATCAATACCACTTAAGTAATATTTTATCGGAGCGATATCAGACTTGTTATGGTTTGTACCTACAGTGTAAACACTTTTTTGATTCCACTCCGCTCCGCTTTCATTCAGTTGTTATGAAAAGATGTTTGTATCGAACTGAGACCGAACTGGGAGTGTACCCAAAGCAGCATTATAATGTGAATAGAGAACGAATAGGTACCAGCATGATATCAGCATTGTAATGTGAACACAAGATTATATCGAACCTGGAGCGGAGTGATATCGTACCGAGAGCGGAGCGTTAATGTAAATCGGGCCTTATTCACTTATAATTAGGTATATAATTATTTGTCTTTATTTAATTAATTATGTGTATGTGTGGATTAGTAGTGTACATGCGCAAGAATTGTTTCTGCTATATGGCCGAACACGGGTAACGATCTCCAAACAGTACCTAGATTTGTACCTGTTACTATGAAAATTTTCTTTCATAATCTACGTTAGTTTTGCTTTAAAAGTATACAAATTTGGCATTAATTTTTTTTAAGTCTTAGTAAATTGTTTATGGAGTATTTTATTAAATGTTTCAGACCTCTTGAAGGCGCTTCAAAAAAACAAAGCTGTAAAAATGTTTAAAAATTCTATTTTCACCTATAATTTGTTTTGAATATAATTTCTGCACCACTTAATAGAAGTTTTCACTTTGGTCCCGCGGTTTTAAGCACAATTTTTTTCACATACTGAAAAAAAAAAAAAAACAGAAAATTTCCAACTTCAATTTCCCTTGACACCTAATTAAAATCGGGGCACAATAATTAAGAGAAATATTTCTTTTTTATTTTAAATAATTAAATTTTTATGAAGTCTGATTGTAGAATGGAAATAATTAAAAAAAAAAATTAATTAAAGAAATAATTCCAAAATTAAATCTTGATAAAACGAAATACGATGATGATGCTAGTAGAGCCTATTGCATTACCCATCAATAAACTAATTGTTAAAGCCACTGTGGCGTTGTTGAACGACAGCCAGACAGACATAATGTTAATTAACGAAAAAACAATTAACTTTAGTTAAAAAGAATATTAAGACAAAGATAAAAATATCATTGTATCTCTAATTAATAAACATTCTTTTCGATCCAGAAATTTCTGGAATTCCATCCGTCGACTTTCAATACGTCGAACATCATAAAAAAAAATTCGTGTGTGATCTAAATTACAAAATTTCGAATAATATGGCATTTCCGGTCATGCTACAAAAGTTACACAACTGAACTTGCCAAAAACACAAATATAAAAATAGCACAATTTAAAAAAAATAAAAATATTAAAAAATCACTACAAAAGGATACAGAATAATCGAATAAATCCCCAGGAATGAAAAAAACAAAATCAAAAATATTTCTTCTGATTCATTTCAAATTTTTTTTGAACATATGGTCGGTCGGTGGTCCGTTGCTTCTATAAAAACATTTTGCTCCCACGTAATGATCGAAAAATCGATTTCACGTGATCGTAAAACGAAAATTTAGTCGAAATTTCAAAAATTACTTGTAAATATTACATGATGGATTCGCATGGTAAAATTTAAAACCAAACGGACCCAACAATCGGTGATCGCGAAATTATATATTATTTATTATACATTGACAACATAACGCATGCGCGATAGTAATTAGAATTACATATGTACGTACAATAACGGAGTCATACCAATTTAATTGACACTACCGTAACAAAAATATTATCCCATTTTGAACAGAACAAATTCATTTTGTGTTTTCAATCGAAAAAAAATATCAAATTTAAATTTTTGGGAGGAAATATTACGGATTGAAATGTATAGAATATGACCATTACTTTCGTCATTAACAAATTATTTCCCCACTCTCTCGAATATCGTGTAAACGACACATAAAATATACAAAGCTCTTTGGCTAGTATATTATAACAATACGCCTATATGCAATAAAATAAAAATAAGACTTTGTATATATTTACGGTAGCGTTTATAAATTGGTCGGGGGAGAAAAATGTCTAGTCTACGCGCCGTGAGGGTGGGGTGGGGGGATGTAGTTGGAGAAGTGACACTTCCAGAAAATTTGGATTTTAATGTGCTTATATAACATTTTGAAATTTTACGGAACTACCTCAAAGGAATTAAGTTACCATTTGGTCACACAATTTTCATAGTTAAATTTTTACAGTAAGAGGACGTGTTTTATGAAGAAATATTTTGCTAAACTATTAGAAAAAGTATCTTAATTTTAATATTTTCTAATAAAAAAAAAGTATATTATTTCAATTGTCTTCTGGGCTTAAGGGGGGAGGGTCCTCCAGACAACAGGTATTTTAATAATTTTTTTTTAAGAAACTGGATGGATTTATTGTATCAAATGAAGTTACATAGTATAATACCTACATGTTATGTTGTATTCACTCATAAATTTTTATGCAAAAAGAAAAAAAAAAAACGGCGGCGCTACAGCTGTTCCAAGTTGACTCTTTTAATTTGCGCCGTGGAATGCTCAGCCTCTTGTAATCAACTGAATTCAATCGGACAAAAAAATTTAATTAAAGTAAGTCATTACGCTTTGCATATACCTATTTCTGATGAGAAAATTTTTTTTCACAATTTAAAATCAAAAAGAAAAAAATTTCACTCTTTTCTTATAAACAAATTGTTATAAACAATATTTATAGTAATAATTTATGCAAAATTTTAGGTATATGCAAAGGCCAATATCTTAAAGAATATCTGTACAAAATTTCTAGTTAATACCTTAATAACTTTTTAAGTTATGTTCCACCTGTTTTGAGAAAAACGCCATTAAAAAGTTTTCGTTTTTGAAAAGTAGAGTTAAAAGCAGTTTATCGTTATCTAAGATAATCTTTCTGTTGGGATTAAAACATTAGAAATATATTTCTTAAGGTTCAAATGAACTTTCAAAGCAAAACAAAAAATGAAAAATTTGAAAGTTCTGGACGACCCTTCCCCCTTAAGAGGAAAAAAAAACTATACGATCTGCCGGTGAACGGCGCAGGGATCTACAGCGAGGTGAAAAATGGGTTCAGAACAAATCATAATGGAATTACGTAATTTACAAACACTTTTTAATATTATTAAAACTATGGTTTTGATTAATAAATAATCAATAAATGTTATCTTGTATTAAAAATCGAATAACAAACTGAAGGTGGGGGTACAATTTTACGAACGGTACTGTAAAAAGACATACATACGTAACAGTACGTATCCATATACATATATGAGCAACTACTATACGTATATGTACGTATTAGCTGATAATAGTTCATTCAACTTGTAATATTAACAATAATTTATCAATAACCGATCTTTTGATTTATAACAAATGGTTTTCAGTTAGTGAAAGGATCGGGTAAATAATTAATTATTTAAGTAATTTTAAACAATTTAGATAAATGATTATTGGCCGTAGCTGAACGCAGTAATTGTAACTATAGTTGTAAAATTATTATATTACATTCAGATCTATTTAATTACCATATTAGTTCTTATAGAAAATATTTTTATTGTTTTAATTATTTCTAAATAAAATTTATAATTAATTTTATACAACAAAATTTCTATAAGAAAAAAATATACTCTATAGTTGCAAGATTTCTAGTCCAATAGCACTAATTTTAAGCCCTATCTCACTAAACATTAATTTTAGAATAGATATAAAAAATTTTTAAAAAGAGATTCTTGTAGGGCTTACCGAGGAGAACATTTGTGCAAAAAGTGAACTCTTAAATTTGTGCAAAAAGTGAACTTTTAAATGTTTTTTTATATTGTTTAAACAATATTGAAAATTCATAAATAGCGTTTTTTGACTTTTCACCGCTTACGTAGCGAAAACGGTGATAGATACATTAAAAAGTGTTAAGACCTTTTTTGTAGAGAATCGAATTCTGTACAAAAAAGTCAGGGAGAGCACCTGTCTATCTTGTACAGGTGAAAAGATACAGCGCTCCAAACGCGCACTCAAAAATCCACTTTTTCTAGCGTTCCGGCAGGGTGTGTCGTTCGAAACCTTACCGGAACGCTAGAAAAAGTGGATTTTTGAGTACGCGTTTGGAGCGCTGTATCTTTTCACCTATATAAGATAGACAGGTGCTCTCGCGGACTTTTTTGTAGAGAATTCGATTCTCTACAAGAAAGGTCTTAACATATTAACACTTTTTAATGTATCTATCACCGTTTTCGCTACGTAAGCGGTGAAAGATAAAAAAACGCTATTCATAATATAAAAAAACATTTCCGTGAGTTCACATTTTGCACAAATGTTCTCCTCGGCAATCCCTACAAGAATCTCTTTTTAAAAAAAATTTTAAGTCAATTCTAAAATTAATGTATAAATAAAATTTAGTGCTATTAGACTATTAAATTGTTTAAATTTTAAAATTTATTTTGACTTGTTTTGATTTTCATAGATTTTTTGAATTTTAGTGGTCTGAAAAGGATGAGAGTAATGTAAAGTTATTTCTATCTGATTTTTTGTAAATAAAAATATGAATTTAATCGTATGAATCGCTACAGAAGTTTTCACTTTAAAAACAGGTTTCACTGTATTCGTTTAATTCTCACGATAACAAAACTATTTTTATAAATAGAAAATACTATGAAATTCACGAATCATATATTAAATGTGCCAAAAACAATTTTTTTTTCTTATGATTGACAACTGGTGACACACAGTCAATTGTTTTGTTATTCATGGAGCCTTTTCAAAAATTTATTTTTACTCTACCGTGTGTGTGATTTCTATTTTGTCCACAAGTGTACCTTAACTATCAAACATCAATTAATTTGATTTTTCACTAATTCAAATGACATTTGAACTTTCCAATCATTTGAATTTTATTCTGAGATAAATTTTTGAATTTTTCTGAAGAAAATAATTTAATGGCACCTCTTCCAATTATGTGAACATAAAAACATATTATCAAAAAAAAAAATTGGTTTTATTAAAAAACTAAAAAATAAAATTTATCGGAAAGTCACTCAGTGTGTACTGTACAAACAAGTATGATAAAATAAAAAATTTTAAAATTTTAAAATATGGCTTGAAATATTATTTTTAATTGGGTGTTAAAAATCTTGCACGAGTGATTTAAATTGAAATTATTTCCAAAAAAAAAGTACACCAAACACATAAATATCGGTTGTTTTTCTTAAAATAAAAATTAATTTTGTAACTCCAAAATTTATAAAGTTATACAATTGATATTAAAATACTGTCAAGAGAGAGTGTAAGTTTATTTGTTTGTAAGGAATTCAAAAACTGCAGGACCAATTTTGAAAATTATTTCAATGTGAGCTTTATAATGCATCAGAACCATCTACAGAGCCAGGCTAGCACATCGTGTGCAGCCAACATCGCAGAGGCGCCGTGACAGTCTCCAGCACAGCAGCTCTCTTGTAACTAAGTTTTTATCACTTATTTATTACACGATAGGTTTGTATTTTTTCGAATAAATTTGGGTTTGTCTAACGAAAATTTGTTGCCTAGTTTTTGGGTTGACAGTTCTTCGAATTAAATTGCTTTTAGGCAAGAAATGTGAATTGTAGAAAACATAAATTTATTCAGAAACAATATAAAACTCAAGTATAATTCGGTAAGACAATTTAACGAATAAAATAAATTAGTATAATTTATTCATATTATTATTTAATACATTGTTACTATGGTTCTAAAATCAATTAAATTTACCAATACGAATTTTTGTTTCGTTTTTATCGTGTTTACCTACAATGAAATGACCAATGAAATGTTTTATACCATTTTTTTCGTTGTAAAAATCTGTCCAAACTTTTTTCCATGGTAAAAGTAAAAAAACTACAATATTCATATGGGATTTGAACACATGAGTTAAATTGTCAAAATAAATATTATAAAAATAAATATTAATGCTTCATGTAGATAAAATATAGTCTTTATAATGATTCAAATAAACAGTTCAGAATAGGGATATCACGAAGGTGGTTTTATCGAAGGCGAAATCGGAGTTGAAGGTTCCTAACTGATCTCCTCGAAGTTGGAATCGAAAGTAGTAATGAGCAAAATTAGTCTTGGTCTTGAAAAAAATGCAAGACCAAGACCAAGACTATGTATACCAAGAGCAAGACCAAGACTATAAGTATGGCTGCAAGACCAATACCAAGACTCAAGTGGGCAAGACCAAGACAAAAGCAAGACTCTTGCTAAACTATTTAAATAGTTTGAAAGTATAATTAATACGTAAAGATAGTAAAAATTCTGATTTTAGAAGAAAAAGATTCGCTAATAAAAAAAATGCAAGAAAGTGCAAAATTTTTTAGCAATAACAAGACCAAGACCAAGACTACGTTTTGCAAGACCAAGACCAAAACTAAGAGTCAAACTGCTCTAGCAAGACCAATACCAAGATTCTTAATGCAAGAACAAGACCAAGACCAAGACTTGGCAGTCTTGGTCTTGGTCTTGCATTTGCTCATCACTAATCACAGATAAAAAGCGAGTAAAGTTATCAGAAAAATATTATTTTGTTATGAAATTTATCTACTACATATATGACCGCGTACACCAAAGAATACATTTTTGTCCCCACTTTCATATTTTGTACAGACGGAATTGAGACTAACATTCAAGGATTCAAATTATTCATGGAATTATTTTTAATTCGAATTCTCTCACCAGTAATTTATATTATGAATTTACTTTTGAATTTTTTTAAAAATATCACCTACTTGGAGAAGTATTTGTGATCTTAACTGAATTCTGACTATGACTCAGTAATGTCAGTGCAAACAAATTATTATCGATACAACAGTTGCGGAAAGTGCGCGGGGACCGGACGGACTCCGTCAATAAAAAAAATGTTTTTTACTCACGTCACACAATTTTTTTTTTATATTACCTGAGAAAATTATTATATTCATAACCTTATTTATTTATGCAAAAATTATATTAATTATAATTAAAATGATTAATTTGCAACAAAATAAAAAAAATACAAGGCGAAAACAAAATACATAGGTAAGTAGCTACGTAACACTGTGAAATGTGCAATTATCATGGCGCCATAAATATAGGCGCCATGCGCGACCATCACATTATTTATAAGAGTTTCACTTGATCAAATTTCCGTGAAAAACAATTCTTAAAAATAGATATTTAAATATTTTTCATCAGAAAAATTATATTTTTTTTTTTACATTTTTTTGTGTTATGTCTATAAGAATAATTAATGTATGATATAAGTAGGTAAAAAAATTTTAAATACGTAATTCTTGATGTAAGAATATTTCAGTCTGTCAAAAAATTATCGATTAATATGTCCATTTTTTGGTAGACAAGGATTTTTTTCGGGAAGAAAATTCAAATTAATTATTAACTTTCTGATAAAATTTCATTTCTAAATATGGTATTTTTTTTGAAGATTCGAAGGGAAACCACACAGAAACACGCACGAAAAACTAGGGTTTCCTTTCAGAATTTTTCACAATTTTTAGGATAAAATGTAAGAAATTTAAGTGTAATACCTAAAAATAATAATGGGGTTTAACGTCCGTTTTTGGACAACAATCTACAACATAGACGCCACCCACATCATTATTATTCTAATTTTACTTACTCAATGCCGTATTACAATATTTATTTCGTTATGATGTGGGTGGAGGAGAAGGGAAGTGAAATTTAAATATAATAGTTACGGTTACCATAAAAGTATGTGTTACAACGAGGGTAAATTACGTAATAATTTAGTATGTAAAAATAAAGACCTTTTAAATTTTTTTGACCTACCTACGTTTGAAAAGTTCGTGGTAGGGACACATTACACGCCATTGTGAAATTTCGATATTTCAGAAACGAGATTTCAAAATTAAAAGTGGTTATAAAAGAACTTCAATTTAATTTTAAAAGTCTTCCAAGTCTTTATTACCAGAAATATTTACAAGAAACGAAAATTTTATCCAATTTTCCAGCATTTTCCCTAATGATTTCGATTTGAATTTTTAAAGAATGTTTTCTAGTACCGAAAGATACTTCCATAAAAAATTTCATTTTCTTCGAAGCATTTCAAATTTCTTTTTGAATTTTCGAATTGACAGACAAATTGAAACTAACTAACAGTTCCAAATTCCTATTATTAGAAAAGATACAATCACAAAAATAAAGAAATTCCCCATAGAAATTTTTTGATTTAACTGAATTATTTCCTTTTATTGTGCTGGAAATACAAAATCTAATTATTTTCCAAGAATGAATTATTTATTTAATATCAACATTTTCTTGGTAAAAAGATGGGTGTATGACCGAGTTAAAGTTGGAAAAACATTTCAAACATAGCTAGAAAAATGACACACGCATTCCCCGATGAGTTCATTGATTCAATTCACATCACACATCACATTTGAACAACCAACTGATCAATACAATCTAAAAGTAGGCCACAAACCATCAAATAAAAATCAACTATTCTTTCGATTTTTTTTTTACATTCCCCTTTGTTTTGTTTGCATTCACGTTAAAAAGAGACAAATAACAGGGGAAAGTTGGGAGCAAGACAGAGTACCGAAATTATAATGTCACTTAAGCGCACCAATCGCAAGAAAAAATCCATGTTCGGTCTGTCCTCTCAATTAGAAGTAGTCATAAGCAACCGATGGAAACTGAATTCGCATGCTAGAGCCAAAAAAGTGACTTTATATGATTGTGTTATTATTTTCATTTGAAAAAAGTATCAAAATAATAAAAATTGGATGTGTATAAGTTGCGTTCAGTAGAAAATAAAGTGGATTGTAAGGGGATATTTTATTCGTTAATCTATCTTTAAATGCTACAGAGTATTTCATTCCAATTTTAGACTGTTAGATGAATAGTAAAATGGGCAATACGCTTCAGTTGAACTCAATCTGGCCCCTCATCTAGTCACGTGAGTAGATTTTAATTGATTGCTGTTTAATAGTGATGAGCAAAATTAGTCTTGGTCTTGCAGTCTTGTTTTGGTCTTGCACTTTTTGCAAGACCAAGACTACGTATACCAAGAGCAAGACCAATACCAAGACTATAAGTATGGCTGCAAGACCAATACCAAGACTCAAGTGAGCAAGACCAAGACAAAAGCAAGAAAAAAGCAAGACTCTTGCTAAACTATTTAAATAGTTTGAAAGTATAATTAATACCGTAAAGAGAGAAAATTCTGATTTTAGAAGAAAAAAATTCGGTAATAAAAAAATGCAAGAAGGTGCAAGATTTTTTAACAATATCAAGACCAAGACTGCATTTGGCAGGACCAAGACTCAAACTGCTCTACCAAAACCAAGACCAAGACCAAGACTGCCAAGTCTTGATCTTGGTCTTGCATTTGCTCATCACTACACTGTTTAATAGTTTGTTTAGTTAATTATTTATTAAAGATATAGGTATGTTTTTTGTGCAGAATACCCATCTTTCCCCACTTTTATGGAAAAAGAAATAATTCAAAAAAGTTTTGATCTCAAAAAACTCGGAGTTTTATTTATCATCAAACTATCTCGTCTTACCCCACCTTTCCCCAACATTCGAAAAGAATAAAAACCTACTATTCAAAAAAATGTGATTACAGTAATCAACAAATTTCAAAAAAAAAAAAAAAATAGAACTCTATCGTCCAAAGACAAAATTATATATAATTTTAAATAAAAATAGACCCAAAATCCATTTCGGAACATACCTTTCACATATAAACAAAAGATAAAAAATCAACGGTATAAGCATATATTTAAAATAATTTGAAAAAAATTAACCTGCCTTAGATTAAAAATGTTTTTTTTTTTTGTTTTTTGGCGGGGATCAAATTATTACCTATACGTGTATGTATAAGGTAAGATAATTGATAGCTGTTGTTTGAGAATCACTGGTCCGTCGTTTGTTCAGTTCGCTTATTATTGTCGGATGTGTGATGTTATTACTGTAGTACAGAGCCGGGCTTTTCGGTTTTCATGGCAGACTACATAGTGAGTTAGTGTGGCTGCAAGCAGAAAGCGGCGTTTGGCGCCAGACAGGCGCACTTGATAGTACGTAATTGTAACGTATTTAAGATAATATTATATATGTGTATTTTTATATAATATTATGCTGATAAACTAATACAGTACCACATCAAAAGTTATGAATGAAATGGAGAGAAAAGATATTTAAAGTTGTTTGTTTGTTACTCACCTTCAGGTTTTAATCTATTCATTACAAAACTATAGGGGGGAGGTGGTGTGTCTGAAACAAAATAAAAAAAATTAATTAATTTTGATATATAAAGTTACGACAAATACAGCAAAAACTGTTTTTATCCGGTCTTTTTATGAGATTTTTTACTTAATGAGAAATGAAAGTAAGAAAAAGTAAGAAATTTGAACATTAATTTGTGATAAAGTTACTTATTGATTGTTTTTAAGCGTTTCATCAGTATTACATTGCATAAGAATATAAATTACCGCATCATTAAGTTGTTTTTTTGTTATATACTATGTATTAATTGCAATTTTTGTAATATTATAAAAATATAATAAAATGTTCTCGTGTACAAATTAATTATCTTGTTTAGAAAAACAACTTCTAAAAAAATCGTGAGGTTTTGAGTTAGTATTTTCTATGAAACTTTTTTTACAGTCTGGACGGAACTATACTTTCTATGGCTATTTATGAACTTTTTGTGAAATAATATTACATCAAGTATACTGTGGACAATTCAATTAAATGGTATAATACGATAGAACTGTTTGCCTCTTGATTATTATATTAAATTAATAATTCATTACCTAGCAACGCTATTTAATTTAAATTTCATTTGTTGACCTGGTTAAGTTCTACAAATTCTGTTTGCTGATTGGCTTTACTCCCCGTTATGAGAGACTCAATTGTGTATTTTAGACCCGGAATTGCAAAGAAGTCTGTAACACTAAAATTTTGCAGCAGTGTAATCCTTTAAGAAGAACCAAATAACAGATACACTCAAAATTAAAAGTTTGATTTTTATTCTTTTTAAGTTTTGGGAAATACTACTTTAAAAACATTTAATAATCACATAAACTTCTCTCTGTGTGTGTGTGTTTTTTTTTAAAGTGTATTTTTCGAAATAACTGCAATTTTCTAACAAATGAATCCGGATCTCCTTGTAAAAAAAAATTAAACTTGGTAATTTTTTTTGATTTTTTTTTAAAATTATGGAGGTTGACGTGCGGAATGTGAACTTAGAACGACTTGAACTCAAAATGTCATTATCAGTTTGAGTTCATAACTCACCACACACATACTGTTATCAACAAAAAATTTTTGAAAACTTTCACACTCCGATACATTGATAACTCACACCAGTGCAACTATCTTATACTAACAGAGGGTTTACATTTACAATGATTTGCTGGCGCCAACACAAAGTGGCGCGCCAGTAAAAGCAAAATGAACGTGTAAAGTAGATCAGTGCATGCACGGATGAAAAAAGTTAGCAACCTTCTAACTTTTCTGGCGCCACTAATGATTCATGCGCCACTAAAATTAAAACATGCAAATGTAAACTTGAACTGGCGCCAGTATTATTTTAAAAATAATTGAATGTCATTTTTTCGCGTTTATTCAGGTTTGAGTATCATTTTTAGGTACCTATTATGTTTTCTTCTCTTCTAATTCATTGTTTGCTTTACATTTAGATACAAATGAAAGCTATATAAAGCCATTTGTGACCTGCGCAGTACTTACCAAATTATACACAATGCAAATCATGTGTAAACGGACGTGCAAGTAGTGTAAACTTTACAGGCATGCAAACTTAAAAGTGGCGCCAGCAAATCATTGCAAATGTAAACCCGCTATAACTTACTTATTCGATGCAAAACAAAATCATAAAATACACATAAAATGCATACTTATCTGTGTATAATAAATTGTATCTATTGCATAAAATATATGTACATACATTTTTTTTTAAATTTTTATGACTGACCTATTAATAAAAGTAATTAAATGCAAATAAAAACAAAATAATTAAAATTACTAAATAAATGATAATAATTTATTCGTAAAATTCAAATACTTTTGTGTTATTATATTGACACAAACATGATTTGCAATCACAGTAAAAATATCCACATATGTATATTAAAAAGTTGAGCGGCATACATCAAAGTTATTGTATGTACAGCACCATATAACTTAACAGAGACGGGACAAAAAAATGTTACAATTTTTTTTCTCTTGAAATACTTCTAATAACTCGTTTACACCAAAGCGATAAGTAGTAAATAGAACGAGACAACTCTGCATAGGGTGAGATGTGACGCACAGTGCGTGCGACTCTTCTGGAACACATTTCAAATATTATCGAGTGCTTGTGGAACACTACTACGTATGACAGACTTTTGTCTGCATTTTAAACGCACGTAGTATTCATATGTTCACTTATCGTTCAGCTAAACTGAAACTTTAAGCACTCGACTTCCTTGGTTAACATGACCAAAAACCACATATATTTAAATTAAAAATCCCAAAGTGATTGAAAAAGATTATCCGGATCGGCCAGGAATCGAACCCAGGATCTCCTGGTAACTAGCCAGGTGTGCTATCCATTACACCATCGATCCTTTGCTCGACAGTAGTGATGAGCAAATGCAAGACCAAGACCAAGACCAAGATTTGGCAGTCTTGGTCTTGGCCTTGTTCTTCTTGCATTAAGAATCTTGGTCTTGGTCTTGCTAGAGCAGTTTGAGTCTTGGTCTTGGTCTTGCAAAATGCAGTCTTGGTCTTAGTATTGCTAAGAAATCTTGCACTTTCTTGCATTTTTTTATTACCGAATTTTTTCCTTCTAAAATCAGAATTTTTTCTCTTTACGGTATTAATTATACTTTCAAACTATTTAAATAGTTTAGCAAGACTCTTGCTTTTTTCTTGCTTTTGTCTTGGTCTTGCTCACTTGAGTCTTGGTATTGGTCTTGCAACCATACTTATAGTCTTGGTCTTGGTCTTGCTCTTGGTATACATAGTCTTGGTCTTGGTCTTGCAAAAAATGCAAGACCAAGACAAGACTGCAAGACCAAGACTAATTTTGCTCATCGCTACTCGACAGGTGCCCGATACAGACAACATTCAATCACTCATGTGTATGTAATCTTTATAATGCGAGAAGCAGTTACAATTTTTCAGTTCTCTGATGATGGCCAATATTTAAATGGTTGAAACATGTCAGTTTGTCTTTTATACTGATTTTACTTGACGTTATTGCAGGATGTCGCTTTAATCTGTTCACAGAAATTTTGTATATCTCACCTGCAGTTGGATTTTCAAATTTTCATTCAAATTTTCACTCTGTAGAGTTACTAGTGTGCCGACTCGAAAGTAATTTTGGCGAAAAATACATAATTAATTAGTAATTACCCCTATAAAAAAAAAATTATTAGGCCAAAACAGTCAAATTCATTCGAGAAATGTCACATTTCTGTTGTCCTTACAGTTTTTATGCTGCCAAAAATAAAAAAAGGAGTATCGTGATCCTAAAGGTACCTTTAAATTTCATATTTCTAACAAGACGGAAGGACAGAAAATCAGGCAAAAACTGACGTAGCAGGTACATATAAAGTAATTTATATGTTCTACTTACTACTTATCATTTACCGGTATGGTGTAAACAAGGTATTAGACTGCAAAAATTTTGTGTGGCGAGAGAAATAAAAAGTGATATTTTTGATATTAAAAAAAAAATTGTAATTATCATAAATTAACAAGGAAATAAAAAATTCATAAAAACAATAATTACATACGTTTAAATCTAAAAATGTTTTGATTGCCAGTAAGAATGAAAAAAATGCTGAAATGAATGACAACGGTAGATTATTTTGCGGTAGCTGAGTGCATACAGAATACATATGTGGATGTTAGGCTAAAGAAAATGAAATTAAAAAAAGCTTACAATTCAGAGCCGCGATTTACTTGTTCAATATTACTAAATTCTTTTACTTCTTTCTGTCTCAAAGTATTGAAAGAAATAAAAATATTCTATATTTTAATCGAATCCAATACCTAAAAATATACAAATTTTGATAAAAAAATATTTTTCAAGTTTTTTTTTTCCAAAAAAGTTGTTCGGTTAAATAAAACGGCTTTAGAAATTTGTAAATAAAACTAAAATACCCCTGTCGCAGCATCCTGCATAACATAGCGAATGCCCGTTTATAAAAATTAGTTTTTCTCGGAAACTAGTTGACATAGAAAAAAAGTTTAAAGACCTTTTTTATGCAATTTCTTCTTATCTTTTAAATGGCGTAAAAAAATTTCGCAAAAATTTTTGAATAAGTGGAAATTTTGGTAAAAAACTAAGTTTTTGCAAGAACAAAAACCATGTTCCTGGCATCCGACGTGTCTGACTGACGAACTCATCCAAAGGTTTGGGACTTCCAATGTTCTCACCAAGTTTCGTAAAAATTAGATACTTCGTTCGAGAGTTATCGCGCGGACACACACACACACACACACATATATATATATATATATATATATATATATATATATATATATATATATATATATAATTTTAGTGAATATTATTTTCGGTTTTTAGGGACTAAAAAACGAATTTCTGCCATAGTCCCGGGCTCAGGTCGCGTCATGACAGTGGCTGTAATAGTTGAATTCCATTCAGGAAATTCACTAAAATTCCAATTTATAAAATTGAAATTAGAATTTTCAGTAGTTATTGTAATTCCATAATTTTATATAACACGAGACCACTTTCGGTTTTTACACCATCTTCTGGTAATATGGTATTTTATATCCTTTTAATTTGTATTTTACATACTATAAAGTCACTTTACCTACAATCGGTTTAGGTAAGTCAACCAAACATCTATTTAATTTTACGGAATTTAATATTTTTGATCAAACAAAATTCTTTTTCGTCAGTACTTGATTTTCAAAAAATATTATCCAAAAAATTAATACGACCAATTACCCGTTCAATTAGTGATAATTCGTTAAATTACTAATCAAAAAAATGAATCACTCGTGTAATACTAAAATAGATAATTACTTAAGTATTGAATGCTATTTTTAGCGCTGAAAAGTGGTTTCATGATTGGAAAAACATTAGATACACAAACAAATATCTCCACTCTCCATATTGTCAGGACCGTACCAAAAAAATTTTTCATATTCGATACCTATAAGTACAGTTTAATACCGACACTATATTTACTGTTATCACATCGATAATTATCGTATATGTCTCCAAACATATCCGTATTCTGTATAATTTATTAATATTACGATTATTATTAAATTCTTTGTGTGATTTTAATTGTATAAAATATGCCTTTTTATTTTGCTCTAAGAAATAAATGATTCTACATTGTAATTAATTACTTACAACGATAATAACGCGTGCTTAACTTAAATATTAAGTGTAATTACTTAAAGTGTACCGGCCGTGTCCGTGTCCGTGTGTCTTTTGCTTTATATTTGCCGATTGTTTGTTTTTATCACCAGTTTTGTTGTTACAATTATGCCAAGTTATTAACTAATTGTCAGTGTAGTTAATAATATTATAGAAAAATATTGTTGAAATACTAGTTGTAGTTGGTACAGGTCAATTCTGAAAGATGGCAGTTTAATAATAGTATATTATTCAACGAGCTAGTAATGATAGCTATTACTCACGAAGATGAAATTGCGACGCGAGCCGAGCTTGTGAGGCGAGTGTCGTAATGCATCTGAGTGGGTAATAGCCATTGCAAGCGAGTAGAATACGATATTTTTTCTACGACTTTTTTCCTTTTTGATTTAAATAAAACTGAATATAAATTTTAAATCAAATTTTTAATCTATTTCTAATTTCATTAAAAGTTTGTATAATATTATGTATAAAACGATCAAAACAAAACATAAACTACTTTATTTACTTGAACGTTACTAGGCAATATACCTAATTATATTAAATTAAAACTTGATACATACATATATACACAAAACAATTGCAAAGCCATGGAATAATGATTAATACTATGATTTCATTGGTCAAGAGGGTATTGAGTAATGAACATTCCTCCACACCTTTGAATAATGCCTAACTTTCTCAACAATTAACAGATATATCATGAGTGTGTTCTTCAACAGGAGTAGAAAAAAAATTATATAAATCGGTTTTCCAGTAACACTCGGTTTGAGTCGAAACCGAATTATAAACGAATAAATATGTGCCGGA